>JAJIBD010003136.1:0-277936 GCA_021461705.1 Cryptotis parvus | reverse complement strand
CCAAGAATTTTAAGGGATGCTTTAGCAAGACATCAAATCTATACTTAACTCTTTCCTGTGAGTTAGCACCTTTTTTTTCAAGACATCTTTTGCTTTTTTTTAAAGACATTTAGAGCAATTTATTTTTTTGGGGGACACAATCTAGTGATGCTCAGATATTAATCCTGGTTCTGTGCTCAGGTATTACTCTTGACATTGTCTTTGGACCTTCACGGTTACCAGGGATTGAAGCTTGAAGCTTCAATCTTCAGTTGAAGATTGAAGCAGTATGCAAAGCAAGAGCTCTGTCTGCTCTGGTCTCTTAGGCTCCAACACTTACAGCAATTATAATGTAACAATTGCTAGTTTTCTCTAGATACCTATAAGATCTATAATTCTACTGCATAGTCAACACCAAGAGCAGGTTCTGATGTGTGTATTGCTCATTAAATATTTGTTCGATGAATTAATTCAATAAAGGAAGAAATCTAGATTTGAATTCAAAAGTCTTGGCTTGGAGTTGGGATCCTTCTCATTGCCAGCTGTGTAAATTAAGGCAAGTTACATAATTTGTTGAAGTCTTGTTTCTAAAGAGGAAAGAATATGGTGATGGTTACATTCATAATGTGTTTGAAACTGGGCTGAAGTCTGAAACTCTGGAAAATAATTGCAACTAATTGGAATATAAAATTAAGCAAGATTCCAACAGACATTCAAGTAAACTAGCTTTCTGGGAGTTGTTACTGGAATGTACACAAAACAAGTAAGTTTAGTCTTCACTACTTAGGACTAAAGGCAACATGCAAAAAATACCATTATTTATAAGCTTTACAGAAATATACAAACTTGATATTGTTTGTAATTTGCAATTATTGGAATACATACAAGTAAAGTCATCAAAATATCAATATTTTTTAAAAAGTTAGTTTTAATAACTACTCTTCCCATAATGCACTGTAAGTTAAATATTTTAAAATTAGAATAGGAACTTTATTGGCTAAGACAATAACATGAGACATGGCCAGCATAGTGGACTAGAAAAACATGGCACTGTGCTAGGCCTAAGAAAGTGTGTAAATAAGACAAGAGTTTTACTCTCACTGGAACACCATTTAAATAATATAGTGCAACATACGTAAATGGTAGAGTTTCTTTTAGCAATTTCTGTGTATATTTCATTTATCAGGAGTTGCAGTAGCATAAGCAAAGAGGTTATAGGTAGAGAAAAAATAAGAAAGGGCATCATTGACTCTGGAATTTGTCAGTTGCTTAGAAAGAGTGTTTGATCTTAATTAGTAATCAGTTCTTTGAAATACTACATAAAGAAGGGTGTGTATGTTAGTGAGAGAGAGAGAGAGAATAAGAACATAAACAATCTAGTTTAATGGTAACTGAAGAACTGATGAGAAAGATGGCCAATAGGAGGCACAGTATAAAAGGTACCTCAAAATTATTTTTTCCAAATCAGATTGGAATCAAAACTGTAATAGTTTAGCTCTCAATCCCTTAATCCACTCAATTAGTAT
The DNA here is from genome assembly GCA_021461705.1 of Cryptotis parvus. Taxonomy (NCBI): domain Eukaryota; kingdom Metazoa; phylum Chordata; class Mammalia; order Eulipotyphla; family Soricidae; genus Cryptotis; species Cryptotis parvus. The sequence continues at coordinate 276,431 of JAJIBD010003136.1, read as the reverse complement.
AAATGAACATTTAGGATTATTCATGCATATTGTTTGATATTGTTGTTGAATAAGGAAAAGGGAAATCTGATGTAATTCTATCACACACACAGGTAATTGTCTATGTCTCTCTCTTTGCTCCTTCATCCCTTATATTTAAATTCTGAGAGGAGATGAGAGTTATTAACTTGTTTAAAAGTTTAAATTTTCTCAATATAAAACTGAAAAGGGAGCTCAAGTATATATCATGGTAGAAGAGCACGATTATGTGTAAGGATATTGTTTACATTCCCACATCACATACAATGAAAGTAAGAAAATATAAGAAAAGAGAGATGAAAAGAAGAGGGGAAAAGCTTAGAGCCTGTATTTTTATCACCAAAAGGGAATCAGCAAACTATTAACTATGGTTTTCCTCATTTGCAATTTTATAAAGCTAATACAGATGTAATTGTTATATGATTTTTATATTAATTAAAATGTATAAATATTTTTATTTAAATTTATCACTTGATCACTTGACATCCTGTTATTCATTGATTTGCTCAAGCAGGCGCCAATAACATTTCCATTTGACCCTATCATGTGCCAGCATAGCCCAATGGCATCTGGTTACTTCAGGAATACAAGGAGCCTCAAACCGTTCGTTCATAGTCTTGACGAAGAAGTCTGACCATCTTGAAGGTGGGCGGCCACATAATCTTTTGACATCCCGTGGGATCCAGTCTGTAACAGCTCTAGTCCAGGGGTAGTCTCCAAATCGCTTTACATGCCCAGCCCATCTGATTTTCCATGCCTTGGCAAATGAGACAGGGTCCCTGACTCTGGAACAGTGATGGGGGTCAGAACTCTGGATTCCTTCCCTCACTTGAGTGAGGCGTGATATTCCAAGCATAGCTCTTTTGATTCCTCTTTGGGAGACCCGAATAGCATTCTCATCCTGCTTTCGTAGGGCCCAGGTCTCTGAGGCGTATGGTAATGCAGGGAGAATGGTGGAGTTGAAGAGATGTGCCCAGAGCCGGAGTTGGAGGTTCCTTGTCCTTTTAGCTATTTCTGTGATGCTTTTGAAGGCATTCCATGCTGCTCACTTCCTCCTGCACAGCTCAGGTTTTAGGTCGTTCATCATGTTGACTTCTCGACCTAGGTACACATAACTGCTGCATTCAGAGATGTTTGTTCCATTGAAAGTGAATGGGGCCTCAGGAACTAGTTTGTTTTTCATAAACATAGTTTCCTTTAGATTCAGCTGTAGGCCTATCTTTCCACATTCTCGGTCAAAGTCAGCCAGCATTTGTGCCGCTTGGTTAATGTTTGGTGTTATTAGAACGATGTCATCAGTGAAGCGGAGGTGGTTTAGTTGCCGACCGTCTATCTTCACTCCCATTCCTTCCCATTCTAATTGTCGCATGATATTGTCAAGGGTGGCCCTGAAGAGTTTTGGTAAATGCTATCACCCTGCCGAATTTTCATGGTCAGTATTAACAATTATAATGAAGTTATACAATCAACATTTACCTATATAGAGTGGTGTGTACTTCTTTGTGTCTTATTTAAAAAACTGTTTCTTTTGATCTGTATTTCAATAAATACCAATTCCATAAATACCAAATACCAATGCTTTTCTTTGAACAATTACACAATGGCTATACTCATTTTGTTTCTTTGTTTTGGAACCACACCTGGTGGTGCTCATGGCTTACTTCTAACTCTGATCTGAGGTATCATTCCTGGCAGGCTATGAGGGTCCATATGAGGTGCCAGGGATTGATTGGGCTGTGTATGCAGCCTGCTCCCTACTCACTGCACTATTGCTCAGGGGTCAATTTTTGTTTATTTAAGCTTAGTGACTCTGTCATGTTTATCCATTATTGACTGGTTTTGAAATGGTCTCTCTTACTTTTTATTTCCCCCAAGAAAAGTCTGCAGCTGAGTGCTGTTTCATTGATGCAGCTATCTTTTAAAAAAACACAATGACATGCCTTAATAATAATTACCAATAGTGAGCCTATAGTAACAGTACAGCTAGTTGCTCCTCCATGTCTTCAAAATTGTCTTAGCTTCTCTGACTCTTCTATCGATGCATAGAGTTTTAGTGCAGTATGGTAGGTCCTAAAGAAAGACTCAGAATATTTTTAAATTAAAATTGTGCTGCGTTTCTACCAAAATATTGGTAGATACTTTGTTGTTGCAGGACACCTAAAAGCCTAGGCCTCTGCATCTGCCCTGGATTGCCTCCTGCAGGTCACTTCATAGATAGGGGGTAGTCTAAATGTGGCAGTCTTATCTGGCCATGTATTCTGTACTGTCTGGTATAAATATTCTCTCATGCTACCACAATCATCGTGGGACTAGCTAGGTCTTACCAGCATATTTGCCTGGCCACTTTGGATCTCTAAGTAATTAGACCAGAGAGAAATGCTGTTTGCCTCCAAGCAAGCAAGCACAGATGGCTCCCTGATAACTCAAAGGCAACTAAAATACAAAACTACAGTGAAGTAGACGAGACTCTTGTGAAGGCTTGGAGAAATATTTAACTGGCATTAGTATTAGTCTTTGGCACAGAGACATGCCATCTCAGAAACCCCTTCTCTACCCTATAAAGGCAATTCCAGGCAGATCTTAGCTCAAGACATTAGCATCTAAAAGGGCCTAGGTGAGGTGCTGGGAGAGTTACCTGAGGGCATTTGACCCTTCCTGCTTTCCATAACAGTGGGAGGGAAGTCTGAGTTGCAGGGGTATAATACTAGCCTGCTTCCTCTCTAGCAAGCTCCTTTTTGGGCTTTTTTGGGCCTCTCTTTGTGAATTCGCACCCTTCTTGGGAGTCTTGTCTTTGTCTCCTCTTTACAGGGCCTTTACACGTGGTGGCCACCATCTTGGCCTACACGCGGCTAGGGTTCTAGCCAGGAATCCTAAGCACCGGGCTTTTCCTTTTGCTGATTTGTATGCCTGAACCTGTGATAAGTAAACCCTTTTAAAACTGTATTGGATTCCTGAATTTTCATCCATTCCTCGCAGGCTTTGGAGGTAGAAGGGAACTCGCTTCCCTGCACTGTTGGGGACCCCGCGGGAGCTCCCGGACACTTTGTGCAGCGTTTCTACCAAAATATTGGTAGATAATTTGTTTCTTAAAGTGCTGTTTTCCAATTCATGAGTATGACATCTCTACTTTATTTAATAGTTACAATTCTCTCAATAAACGTTATCTTAGATTGTAAGTTACTTTTTGCAAGTTGTCGGCTTGGTATTATGAAGAATGCTTTTTCTCTTTAATGACTTCTCAAATGTTGATTGCTGAAATATATATATATATATAAAAATAAAGTTAATATATATAAAGATTCTGAATTTTGTTTATATATAAAGTTTATATATGTAAAGATTCTGAATTTTGTCTTTTTTCATTAACATTTAACAAATTTGTGAAACTTTATTCATGTTCGATTTTGTTTGTGAAATGTTTGCATATGTCTGTCAAACCTAAACATTTTTCAGTTTATATGCTTCTTTCATTTCATTACTTTTCTGCTTTGATCTTTAGTTCAATACTTAATGAAAGCAATGTAGGAAATTTTGTTCCTGGATTCACAGAATTATATTATAAGGTTTGATAATTAGATGGATGTTTTCCTCTGAGATTTTGTAGATTTCGTTTAGATTTACAAACTTCCCTTCTAGGGAGGGAGAGATAACACAGGGGTTAAAGCCTTGCATATAGCCAGGCCTGACCCAACCCTTCATGCCTCATGTGTTTCCCCAGCTGGAGGTGAGAGGCCCTAGACTGGAGTATGTAGCAGATATTCTTGAGTTCCTAAATTAGATTCCAACATCTCTGGGATGACTCTGGTAGGTCTCTATGGCTGGGATCCTAATTATCACTGGATCCTGAGGATTTCTAAGGATGCTCTGGTCCTTAAAAAAAGGAACTTTCCTTCTATTTGGAGGGTGTTTTATTTCTGACTTTTAATCATGAATTACTTTTACATTTTAATAATTCCTTTCCAAAATTTAAATAGTACCATTTAAATTTTGATACCAGTTAAGTTTTTTTTTAATTATTAATGGACTATTCTTTTGTTTATTTTTTGTTTGGGGATCACACTTGGCAATGCTCAAGGATTTACTCCTGTCTCTGCACTCAGGAATTACTACTGGCAGTGCTTGGAGAACATATGAGGATACGAGGGATTCATCCTGAGTGGGCTACGTGCAAGGCAAATGCCCTTTCTGCTGTAGTATCCCCCTGGCCGTAGAATATCCTATAAATAGTTTGAATGATGTTGATCTATCCTTGAGTTTATGGAAAATCATTGTTTTTTGTTGTAAGAATTTAATATGTAATAAAGCATTTGGAAAACTTAATAATACTTTGATGATGGTAAAAATGTACTTGGCAGTATCACTTATTTTTTCTTTTGTATGACTTTTCTTAATATCAGCTTTCAGTTTTAGGTAGAAGAAGCTATTAAAGCAATTATTATTGCATTTTTTAAGTGAAACTTTAAAAATCACTGTGTATTCTAGAGTAATGTAAGTATTCATTTATGTTTATATTTCTAATCCTTTTCTAATTTGGAGGTGTTTACTTATCATGTAGAATCTCCTCTAAAATATTTCTTCTGATAAAATCAAGTTGATCATACGTATTTACTTTAATATTTTTTCATAGACTACTATAATAGCAATAGTTTATAATAAATTATATCAGTACTTAAATATTGAAACATAGAAATCTTGAAATGAAAGTCAATTATTCAAGAATTAGAATTCTTTTGCTATTTCATTGCCTTTTAAACACTATTATTTCACTAAAACATTTAGCATTTCTATGAATCAGTTTAATTTTTGATTGCCTTTTAATGCACTTTTAATGTTTTATTATTTGACAACTGTGTCCTTATTTCCACTAAAAATTAGTGTTTGGACATTCTCTTTAAAATTGTGTTCTGCTTTCTACATTATTAATTTATAACTCAATACTAATCTTCAAATATATTTTATTATTTTAATAGCTTTCTTAAGGAAATTATTTATTTTAGTTTATTTTATTTAATAAATAACATGTTGTGCTATGAATTTGCCTCAGATTACTGCTACTGTCCAAAATTTTCAATTTTATGTGAAACATTTGTTATTTAAATGCCTAAGTGTATTTTTAAGTTAGCATTTTCTGTAATTTTATTTAGAAAGGAGGATTTGGTCCCCAAATTCTTGATTTGATATACTGTTTTATTTGCTTGCATTTAGAAAGCATTGTTCATATTTTTATTACAGGATTGCATTTAAATCTGTGGTATAGTGGTCAAAGCATTAATTAAAATATTTGCATTAATAAACATATATTTTAGTAAGTAAAATAACATATAACATAAAATAAGTTACATTTTAGTAATTTTAAAATATAAAACATTTATTTTAGTTACTTCAAATAGTATTTATTTTAATAATCTTAATTATAAATACATGGTACCCATTATGTTAATATAATTTATATCACTGTAATTTTATATTTTATCTATTAAGTCTAAAGGAATTAAAATTGAATCTGGTGGAATATATTGGTCAGAGTATACAAATGGCATTATTTAGGTTGAATAAGTCTAAAGATCTAAGTTGATAATTATAATCTATTGTATTATCCTGGATATGGAAATTTACTCAGAGTAGATTTCAGGTGCACACATCAGATTAAAAAATATAGTATGTAAGAAATAATATTAATTATCTGAATAATGGTAGTCATTCAACTATACATATGTATATTAAAATATCATATTGTGCATCTAAATGTGTAACATTTTTTGTTAAAATTAAGGAAGAAAGCATGAATTTGTTGGATTGTTGTTATGGGGAATGGAGCAGAAAATAAACAACAAAAATTTCTCCCACTTTTATTATGCCAGTATTCTATGATATTGCCAGAATTTTTCTCTAAGTAGTGTTGAAAAAATAACATATGCACAGCAAAACAAAAGAAAATGAAAAGATACCAATTAATTTTAAACATGTTAGTCTCCCTCCTGTCAAGAAACTACCTTTAACTCTTTACATTTTCCTGGAAGCGTTCTGTCATTGTTCCTCCACAATCTTCTCTTAGATGTATTCTTTTAATACAGAGAGATTTCCTTGTTTCTTTCTTTTTGTTTGGGGGTGGGGTCACACTTTGTTGTGCTCAGGGCATTCTCCTGGTGGAGCTCTGCAAAGACCATCTGGGACTGAGCTTAGGTCCGCAGAGTGCAGCTCATGCGCCCTACCCAATACAATTCTGGCCCCACAAAAAATTAAAAAAAAAAATTTTTTTCTAAAAAAATTTCTCTTTTACATCCTTTTTTTTTTATATCATTTTACAAATTATTGTGCATTGATATTCCTTTTCTTGTTTTGAGAATAATGTCTGGGTAGATAATAATACAAGAACATATCAGAATTGGTATTTTTGTTTCCTCGTTTGTGTTTTGGGTCACACCTGATGCTGCTGAGGGGTTACTGCAGGCTCTGAAGTCAGAAATTATGCCTGGTAGTGCTCAAGGGGCCATATGGGGTGCAGAGACAGAACCTGGTTTGACTGCATACAAGGTAAGCACCCTACCCACTGTATTATCTCTGCAGCCCGAGAAAATATCAAAATTGTTTAAGGCAAAACTGCATTTATAAAGTCTTTATATAACTGAAAATTAATTATTAGGTGCATAATGCTTTTAATTAAATCTTAAATCAAGTTTTAATTTAAATTTGTTTTATCTTTTAAATCCCAAAGTCTATCATATTCTTATACTATAAACTTAGTGGCTTTTATCTTTATCTCCCTATCCTGTACCTAGTCTTTGATAGTTAACCCACCTCCACAGACTTCTGGCAATAAAATAGAAATAAATGAATTCTTACTGTAAATTTTAATTTTGATTTTTTATTAACTTATAATTGGGTTATAATGTTATGGAGTTTCAGGAATTTAGCTCCCCACCTCTCTCTGTGTAATTGTCATTACTTCCACCACCCAATCACCTTCTCCTCCATCTCCCTCTCCCCTTCCGCTTAGCTGATAACCAACATCCTTCTCTCTGAGTTTAGGGCGCAGTTTTGTCCCTAGTTCATTTGATTTTTGTCAATCATATTCCACTGATGAGTGAAGCCATGATTATTGTCTTAGTTATTTCATAATCAGCTCAAAGTCCATCCATTTTTGTCTCAGAGGGCACAATTTCATTTTTTTAAGTAAAAAAACATGGAAGTTTTTGAATAATAGTTTTTAAAAATCACTTTAAATGAAAAAAATTAGCATCTTTATCTTTACAAAGATGCTAATTTTTTTCATTTAAAGTGATTTTTAAATGAGGGGTTACTGCAGGCTCTGAAGTCAGAAATTATGCCTGGTAGTGCTCAAGGGGCCATATGGGGTGCAGAGACAGAACCTTGTTTGACTGCATTTAAAATGATTTTTAAATGAGGTGTTACTGCAGGCTCTGAAGTCCACCCAGCAGACCAGACTATCACAGCCCGGATCATTGACACCCACCTTGAAGCAGTTATTTTTTTTTCCAATCCGGCCCAGGTATGCTGAACCAGAGACTCTCAGACATGGGGCAGAGCTGCTACTTGCTCTCCCTGTGCCCAGCGGCTCATGAGGCGCCCGGGAGGCATGGTGGGTTCTAGCCCTTGCCTGCCACCCCAGCAGAGCCTCACAACAAGCCAGATGACCCCCTACTCCATGGAGGGCCGTCATTTTCCACATCTGGACTTCCCTCTCGTCACAACTCTACCCAGCAGACCAGACTATCACAGCCCAGCTCACGCATGGCCTCCTAGCAGCCACGCGGTTCATCAATAAATGCTTTATTTGGAGGTGAGTACAAGAGTATGCCTCCCGCATGGCAAGCCTGGCAAGCTGCTCGTGTTGTATTTGATATGCCAAATACCAGTAACAATTATATTCGGTCATTCCCAGCTTAATATAATGGTTTGAGGCTTTTATGTTCCTGGAGCAAGCGGATGCCTTTGGGTTCTACTAGCATGAGACAGGACATATGGAGATGTTACTGGTACCTGCTCTAGTAAATAGATGATAAACAGGAAGAGAGTGATAGTGATAGTGATCTTTACAGAAGGCAATGTTAGCCCACACTGCTCTTCAGTCTAGTTTCTGGTCATGACACCTTCCTCTGCCCCCACAAACTTAAAGACAAATTTCTCCCAAAGGCTTCAGCACCTAGGATTTGGTGTCATTCATTGTTCATTGTTGTGTAGAAACTGCTCTTCTGTCATGCAGATTAAATTCTATTTCTCTCTGGGGAAAACTCTACCTTGCCTCCACCTCCACCTACTTAGACTTTCTGCTAATCACTTTTCAAATGTTTTCCTATCTTCAAAATACTGTTTGTTATTTCCAGTCTGCTATCTGGCCAGAATTAATTTTTCCCTGTTGTCTTTTTTGTCAAATCTTAAATAAGACAGCCAATTAACAGTCAATCAACAGTCTTTACTCTTGTGCTTGTATAAATGCGACTCATTTAGGGTCAGCAATTTGGTGGAAATTTCCTATTCCTTATATCCATTTCATGAAAAAATTAGTCCCCACTGAACTTAAGGCTACCGTTATTTTATGTCCCACTTAAAAAGAAATTTTCTCTTACAATAATTACGATTTATCTGCATTGTAAAAATATATATTTTGATTTTAAGAATAACACTTTGAGAAAAATGTTTGTCTTGATCTTCTCTTGCCCTCTTTTCTTGACCAGTTTTAAACCTAGAGTCATGAATCTAACTCATAGATTCCGCGTGTTCTCATATGCACACTGTATGTATCTTTCTGGCTACGGCAGAGAGGGAATGAAACTTTGCCAAATGGACCATTACTTGCCAGGTACATTTGAGACCCAGCCGCACATTTCTTCACCACCACAACTACTCACAGCAAACATTCAAAAATATTCTAAGGGCTTTCTTGCTTGTGTAAGCAACAGAGAGGAGAAAGCCCCTTGCTCAGCCTCAGGTGCTCCAGTAAAGTACCTAGGCAAGAGAGGCCATCTACAATTCTTAGATGTAGAACCCTAGTAGAGAACATTGCTTCCAGACTACCAAGGCACCATGGGGAAGCAACATAGAACCCTATTGAAAGAAGGCAGAAACCCTCCCTTTCCCAACCAGTGCAGGCCTACTCATGGAAAGTTACCAATTTAGGGGCCTAAATGTCCTTTTCATCTTGAAGTAACCTTTTCATCCTGTTATCTACAAAAGGCCCAGAACAAATTCCTGTTAGAGATTAGGAGTCCCCCACCCAGAACCTGCTATCTGGCCTGAATTGCATTCCTGCACATACGCATAGCCGTTACTGCCCCATAATCCCACACGTGTGTCTAGCCACAACAAATATAAAAAGAAGTATTAAGTATGATCTGATTGGTAGGGTATGGTTACTTGGTACAAAGTGATTGGCTGCCTGCGCAAGACCTTGATGTAATATTTTAAATCTATTGGATGGTTATGCGCGGGCTTTTCTGTAGCTGCGGGAATTATCTCTTAAAAGATCCTCCCTGGAAGGGCTCAGGGCTCTTAGCTGCTGACTGCTTGTGGTCATGCTATGAGCCTGGGTATACTCAAATATTAATAAAAACCCTTGCTTTTGCATAGGGCCCGGTCTCTCAGAGTTTTCCTTGGTAGGTGCGGCGTTCCGAGGATCCCAGTCAGTCACCCCATCGGGTGGCCAACTCTTTCACTATCACAAGAAATGGATGAAGAAAGAGCCCAGAAGCTTCAACAAGGCAGAACCACATATATAACCTGATAATCTGAGAAAGAATTTAGAGAAGAAATAGTGAGCATATTTAATGAGCTCAAAGAAATAGGGTAACAGACACACAATAAAATACAAGAGGATATGAAAGGAACAGTGGAATGGTCAACCAACATACGTATCTTTCTGCAGGGACATAATTTTGAAATCACATAGTACAATTAATTAAGAGTGCAATTTCTAGAACTACATAGATTCACTTTTGCCAAGTGAGACTAATATTTATCTATGGATCTAAAAGAATATATTTGAGTTTTGATCTTCATTTTCTCCCCTAATAAACCTGGAAAATAATAGTTCAGACTAAAAGTGTTATTGTGAGGATTAAATGATACAGTCAGTGCATGTGAAGCACTTAGAGCAGTGCCCCTCACACTGTCACTTTCCTTGCTAAATTTAATGGAAGCTACTCAATGAATTATCTCCTTAAGTCATTTTACTCCATTGAGTTCAAGTGTAACATCGCAGGGCTGGAGTGATAGTACACTGGGCTTGTCTGTTTTCCTTGCATGCAGCCAACCAGGGCTTGATCCCTAGCAGTTCACAGGGTTCCCGAGCTCTCCAGGAATGAACTCTTGAGTGCAGAGCCAGGGGTATGTCCTGATCATCACTAGATGTGGCCCCAAAACAAAACAAATAAACCAATTAACATACCTAGCCCTCCTCCAAATGCTTCAGTGATAGTGGGCAAAAGTATTCACCAACTGATTAACTCTTTCCATATTCTCTCATAATGTGCAAATTTGCTGAGCTCATGAACCAAAAGTTTCAAGTTCTGAAACTGGTTTCCACAATGTCATTAGAAAATCTATAGAATTGTCATACCAACCGTGGGTTACTTCTATGTAATATTCCTTGTCACTGCATACCTTGACATATTGTTTGTTATATCCAGTTTTGTTTTCCAGTCAATTTTAAAATAATTTCTCACACACATTTCCTACTTTTATAATTTAGTTATTTTTCCTATTCAATTTGTCACTTATTCCCTTCATTGGATTTTATGAATAATATTTTACTTTTTTCTATTAGCATTTTGCTATACCTCTCTATTATTTTGATGGTTGTTTTATACCTCACTTTTCACAACCTACTTACATTTGCTTCTGTACCACTTAATGTAAAATGCAGATACCTTACCACTGTATTGACTCATGTACCAAATAATAGTCGTAGGTGTTATATCTACAGGTGGTTTAAACATCACAGCCCAATGTCTATCTTTACTTTGAAAAGCTTCCTTAAGCATTCCTTACAATGCAGGTATGTTGAAAATGTTTTCTTAATTCCTTTGATCTGAAAGTGTGTGTTTTCTCCATTCTCGAGGATATTTTTCCTTCATACAGAACCTAGTACAGTTCCTTCTCAGTCACCATTTTTCTTTCAAATTCTTACACCCTGTGTAAAGCATATATTTTTCTATAATTTCTTTGAGTACTTTTTTGTCTTTAATTTCTAAGACAGGTTAACCATAATACCATTTAAGTGTAGCTCCCTGTATATTTATCCTACTTATGGCTTGCTAAACTTCTTTCTAAATGTATACCTTTTAGCAAATCTGGGAAATTTACTAACATTATGGTCATGCATTGCACAACAATGCTTCTATCCCCTGTGTAATCTACACATGTAGTGGTTTGCATTATGTCATTTACGTTATTATACTCTGCAACATTGGCACTATGACAATGCATTTGTCATGAACCTCACAATGCATTTCTTCAAACATATCCCTGTCAATAGATGATGTGTGATCATATTTCTTCAAGTATTTGTTATGTCCAAATTATCTGTTTTTTTTTTTCATTTTTAGACCTGACATAGATATACAACTTTTAAAATAGTGTTTCCAAAAGGTTTATATTGTTAGATAATTTTTATTATATAATCAAGGTTCAATCCTAACAAATGCTGATATGCCAGAGCTGACTTCCTGAGATACAAATCTCCCTAGCAGAGAGGAAGAGGTGCGACATCTCTGAAGCAGAAAGCAGTTCTAGATATAATTTGTAGAGAATGGCATTAATACTTCTTACCATTAATATATAGCCAGGGGCTAGAGTGATAGCATGGGGGGGAGGGGGGGCATTTGCCTTGCATGCGGCTGACCCAGGTTTGATCCCTGGCATCCCATATGGTCCCCTGAGCACTGCCAGGAGTAATTCCTGAGTGCAGAAAAAAATAATATATATATATATATATAAATATTGGAGGCGAACTCCACCCAGCAGAAGAGCCTATCATAGCCCGGATCATCAAGACCTATCCTACAGCAGTCTTTTTCAAGTCCGGCCCAGGTATGCTGATCCAGAGACTCACAGACATGGGCAGAGCTGCTACCAGCTCTTCCTGTGCCCAGTCACTCATGAGGCACCCATGAGGGATGGCAGGTTCTAGTCCTGGCCTGCCACCCCAGCAGAGCCTCACTGAAGCCAGATGACCCAACCCCACTCCATGAGGGCTGCCATTTTCCACATTTGGACTTTCCTCTTGTCAGAACTCCACCTAGCAGAAGAGCCTATCACAGCCCGGCTTGCGCGGCCACTTGTGGCCACGTGGTTCATCAATAAATGCTGGAGATCAGAGGTGACTACAAGAGTATGCCACCCGCATGGTAGAGTCTGGCAAGCTACCCGTGTTGTATTTGATATGCCAAATACCAGTTACAATGATATACCTCATTCCCATGACCTGATGGAATGGTTTGAGGCTCTTTATGTTCCTGGAGCAAGCAGATGCCCTTGGGCTCTACTAGCATGAGACAGGACATATGGAGATGTTACTGGTACCCGTAGAGCAAATCGATGATGAACGGAAGACAGTGACAATGACAGTGAATTTAGATGTTTTTTTCTCTCCATTTTTCAGATTGTTAGACAATTCCTATACATTAAGTTTACAGAGACTTTCTTTTGAAACTTTCTGCTGTGAAGTTCATCCAATATAATTTGTATTTCAGAAATTAGAGTTTTTACTAATAGCATTTCCTTACAGCATGGTGATTTTCCTTATAGCATTTCACATATAGCATTAACTTATGGTATTATGATTTTTATTTAAAGATTTTCTACTATCACATTAATGTTGAGCATATTTTCCTTTATTTTCTCTTGCCTATTCTTTATATCCTTCAGTGATCATTTACCCTTTTATGTACTTTTAAAAAATTTTATGCTGTTCTTGGTTGCCAGGGGCTAGGGAAAGGAAGACTAGAGTTAGCATGCTTTTCTCTATCTATCTATCTATCTATCTATCTATCTATCTATCTATCTATCTATCTATCTATCTATCTATCTATCTATCTATCTATCTATCTATCTATCTATCTATCTATCTATCTATCAATACATGCATTTATTTGTTTGTTTATTTATCATTTATTTATTTATTACTTAATCTGGTAATGATGTACGTAGGACCTCACCCCTGTTAGGCATTTACTCACCCATTGATCCTTGGCCTTAATAAATTCTGTTAAATAGTTTGTTCTTTTAGAATAATAATGTATTATAGCTTAAATATTATATGATATTATAAGCCAATGTTAATTCAAAAAATGTTTAGTTATTTATCTTCTGGTTCAAATCTGTATATTACCTCATAGTTTATCTATATAATTATCTTTTTGAATATGGACAATATCTTTTGTTTCTTTTTCTTGCCTGGTCACCATGAGCAGAATACTTTATAAACTGGTAATATAATTTGCTGGAATTAAAATTCAAAACAGAAATATTGTTATGCTGTAAATTTGTGGCATGCATCTTTGATTTTATAATTAATTTGTATCATGTATTCTAAAGAGATGAGTTTGCTTGTGGGTGGATAGTTTTAAAAGACACCTACTGTGTCAGCACTTAGGATGAGCTTCCTTGTTTTCAGCTAAAAAATGCTGATTCGGGTCGGAGTGATAGCACAGTGGGTAGGGCGTTTGCCTTGCATGCAGCTGAACCAGGTTCAATCGCCAGCATCCCATATGGTCCCCCCTGAGCACTAAACAAAGAGCCAGGAGTAACCCCTGAACATTTCTGGGTGTGACCCAACAAGCAAAAAATTAAAATTAAAAAAAATAATAAAAAATGCTGATATTAGGAAATTCCCTGGAGTCATACATAGAAGGTACCATGATGTGCATGCACCAACATTCCTTGAGCATCAAGTAAAGTAGTGATGAGTCTGCAGGAATGCTGTATAAAAACAGCTTTTTGGACCCCTAAGCTTTGTTTAAGCTTTAAGGTGCTTGCCTAACCCTAAACCCACTGGTCTGATCAGCTGGTGTAGCAGACTTCCTTGTTCTCCTGCCATAGATTGTCTTGATAAAGTGAACTTCTGTTGCAACAATAATGTGATTGATTGAGTTATCTTCCATTATAACAATATAAATTCACTTCTCTTAGTCCTAGTTGTGATTCTTGGTGCCTTTCCTACCTATGCTTGGTTAAGAATTCGGTAGAGTTTTGGGGAGATGTCAGATTCAGACTCAGGCTTTTCCTCTCTACCATCTCCTCTTTAATGTAGCTTCATTCCATTTTCAATTGTCGTTATTTTTTCCAAAGTATTTCGATAGTAAGATTTCTGCATTTTATCAGAATTTTAGAATGATGCCAAATACCAGTAACAATTATAGACCTCATTCCCATGACCTGATGGAATGGTTTGAGGCTCTTTATGTTCCTGGAGCAAGCACACCTGGGCCTACCTTGGGCTCCACCTTGGGCTCTACTAGCATGAGACAGGACATATGAAAATGTTACTGGTGCCCGCTCGAGCAAATCGATGATGAAGGGGAAGACAGTGACAGTGACAGTGACAGTGTCAACTAAAGATTGCTCTCAAACTTAAAAGGCTTAGAAAAAGACCCAGAAAAACCACCCAAAGTCATTTCTTCCTCTCCAAAATCCAAACACTCTCTACTAACTGCCTGCTTTAGTCACTCTTCAGAGCATACAAAGAGTATATTTTAAAATATTCTGTTGGGGGAGGAAGGTGGGTGCACTGGTGATGGGTATGCGTGTTGGGATTAGGCTCATGAGAAGACATCATTAACAGTATTATAAACACAGAATCTCCATCAGCCAAAACATTTTAAATTTAATGATAAGCATGAAAATTTAAAAATAAAATGAATTATCTTGAGAGTTAATAGTTATCTATGAGCTAGTTGGCCAGTTATGAGTTATTTAGCTATCATGAAAAGTGGAATCCAAAAGTGTGCATTTTATATGGAAAACAGGTTTTCATTGTTTTCGCAAATCACTGATAATGTTCATGTCAGCTTGTTTAGTATATTTTAAAAATTATTATTAGTTGGTATAATTTCACCAGAGCCTCTGTCAACTACTAGATCTTGTTGAGGTATTTTGTTTTGTTTATTGATTTTATATAGTGCCAGAAATGTTTCTGACAGAAAATGTTAGTTTGAGAATTAAGTTTTTTAAAAAAAAAACTTAATTTGGAAAGTATATTTCTGCAGTGGATTTATCTCTTTAATCTCCAGGTGAATTTGATCTCTAGAATTGTTTGCAATATACCTGCAGTTAATCTCACACAAATTCCTCAAGTCTTGTGGAATACGGTTACTTCTGTATTCCTCCTTTCTTTTTCTACAACACTGTTAGATCTTTACTTTATTTTAGTTTCTTTATTATTTCAATAATAACTTGTGAATTACTTTATTTTTATTTTATATAACACCAGAGATAGACATTTACAAAGCAGTTCATGATTGGGTTTCTGTCATACAGTGTTCCAGCACCCATTCCTTCACCAGTGCATATTTCCCACCACCAATGTCCCCAGATTCTCTCCCTCCTCCCATGCCTGCCTCTATAGCAGGCATTTTTCCTCTCTCTCTCTCTCTCTCTCTCTCTCTCTCTCTCTCTCTTCTCTTCTCTTCCACATTCTCTTCTCTTCCAAGCTTACTATATATACATTTAGGATTTATCATGTCTATCCCTTTGCCTACATTCAATGCTCAGTATTAGTCTGGTGTTACCATTTTCAACAATTAGTAGACCACTGGTATATATTTACAATAAGTTGATAATTTTGAACAGAGAATAACCTATTTACCATCTCAGTTACCATTTTTTTTTTTGCTTTTTTGGGTCACACTCGGCGATACTCAGGGGTTACTCCTGGCTTTGCACTCAGGAATTACTCCTGGCAGTGCTCGGGAGACCATACAGGATGCTGGGGATCGAACCCAGGCCGGCACAGGCTGGCTGCATGCAAGGCAAACGCCCTACCCACTGGGCTATCGCTCCGGCCCCTCAGTTACCATCTTTAATTAGAATTCATTTTCCTTAAATTCATTTAGCTAAGTGCTTAAAAATGTCTTTCAGCCATTCTTTAAAATAATAAATAAATAAGAGTAACTAAAATATTTTGGGGGCTAATGATATAGTACCGTGGGTAGGCATTTGCCTTGCATACATTTGATTAAACAGGGTTTGATCACTGGCATCCCATATGGCCCCCCATGGCACCACCAGTAGTGATCCCTGAGCATAGAGTCAGGAGTAAGCCCTGAGCACTGCTGGTTGACTCAAAAAACAAAAAAAAAAATGTTTTTAATGAAGTTTTGGAGGAATTTTAAGCACTTGTCTGTGCATTCTATTAATGTGTGTGTGTGTGTGTGTGTGTGTGTGTTGTGTGTTATGGTTACCTACATATAGCATTCCATTATGGCTTATGTTTCTCACAATATTAGGGCTGGGTTCCCAGGGAGAATTTTCTCATAGTGGACATATCATAGCCACATAGCAGTTATAATGGCTAATGGTTATTATGCTCTGGAAGTAGCAAAGCAACACTTCTGCCATAGTCGTTTGCTCAAAACACTCCATATGATACTTTGCTTTTGAGCAAATAAACCTTGAAAATTTTGAGTCATATCTATGAATCTAATATATCATCTATTGATGAATTTTGAAAGTAATAGAATCATATTTGTATTACTATGACCTGAGTCACCACTATTAGGTTAGTGTTTGCATAGCTTAGTTTGCGCTTTCCATTTGTGATTGAATACTTTTACCTTACTTTATAAATATTTGGGGGAATAATTGGAGTGCCTTTCATGATATCAAAAGACCACTTCACTGAATGTCAAGAAAGGCAATTTCTATTGGCAATGGGACCTCTAGCTTTATTGAGAAGCATTCAATTAGATGGAAAACAGATGATTATTTTTGTCTTATAAACATCAATGTCAGTTATGTGGTAATTACTTCAAAGAGCAGGATAACAATTTATGCAATCAGCAGGACCCTATAATTACTAATGCATAATTTTTAATTAGCATTTAGCAAAATAAGCCCATACGTAGATTTTGTAATGAAAAAGATGTGTTTGACACCACACTAAATTGAATCTAAAATTTGCATTTATTCTTTTTACTAGGGGATGCATTAGCTTAATCTGTTTTATCTTGCTTCATTAATACCTCTCTATTCCCTATACCATTCAGGTAGAGGGTCAGGTATATAGGGAATGCTGACTCACAACTAGTCTGAATGGACACAAGAATGACCTATTCTAGGGACATAGGGTTAAGTGCATCTTTGCTTATCAATGTTGATCTCCAATACTGCAACATCATAGTGGTATTCCTTGTATAACCAGGCGTGCCTCACCCCCAAAGGAAAAAAAAAAGAACTAGTTGAGGAAAGTTTCCCTTTCTATTGTCTAAGATGATCCATCAACTAAAAAGTGATTCTGAAAATTAAAATAAGACAACTTATTTTCACTGAGAGTTTAATATAAATGTGATACAATCATTTTATTCAGAATATAAATGCTGGCAGAAAACTGAAACATTACCTGCACTAGAGTTTGTGGGTGGGTAAGAGAATTGAATAAAATAAAACCTAATTTATATATACAAAAGAAAGAGTGGCATTATTTTTTTGGAGCAGATGAAGAGTAGGCAAAATTGGTGAAGAGATACAAACTTCAAAAGATACTAATTTCTCATTATAAAATTAAAAAATGCTAGGAATATAAAGCACAATAAGATGCCTATTGTTAACAATGTTATATAATATGTTTGAAATTGCTAAAAGAGTAGATACTAAAAGTTCTGATTTTAAGGAAAGACATTTTATAAGGTGATGGGTGATAAACAAATTTGTGGCAATCATTTTATATATATATATACATATATAAAAAATCATTATACTAAACACCTTAAATTAATGTTGGGTCTTTTTTGTTTGTTTGCTTGTTTTGTTGTTTTTATTTAATCACCATGAGATAGTTATGAAGATTTTATGATTGGGTTTCAGCAGTCATACAACGTTCCAACATCCAGCCCTCCACCAGTGTACATTTCCCAAAAATAATGTCCTAGAATCCCTCTCAAGTCATCCCCTCCCTCAACCAGCCTCTATGGCAGGCACTTCTCTCTCTTTCTCTCTCTTTGTGAACTATCTGTATGGTTCACAATACAGATACTGAGAGGCCATCGTGTTTGGTCCTTTGGTCCTTTATCCATTTTCAGCACATATCTCCCATCCAGATATCCAGAGATCCCTTCCAACCATCATTGTCATAGTAGCCCCTTCTGTATATCAACTACCCTCTCTCTTAGCACCCGAGGCAGGCTTCCAAATATGTTCTGATCTTCCTGGCCCTCATTTCTACTTTCCTTTGGTTTTAGTCTCACACTATGTATTTTTATATATCACAAATAAATGTAATCATTTTATGTTGGTCCCTCTCCTTTTGACTCTTTCACTAAGTATGATTCTTTCCATGTTCATCCATTTATAAGCAAATTTAATGGCTTCAAATTTAAATGGCCAAAAAGCACATGAAAAAAATATTTATACTGCTAATTATCAGGGAGGTGCAAATTAAAACAACAATGAGACAAAATTTTACACCAAAGAGACTGCACACATCAAAAAGAACAATCAGCACTTTGGTGCAAATCAGGGGAGAAAAGGACTCTCATTCATAGATGGTGGGAATGCTGGCTGGTCCAGCATTTTTTGAAAACAATATGGGCATTCCTCAAAAAAACCAAAAAAAACTGAGCTTCCATATGACCCAGAAATGCCACTTCTGGGAATATAGCCCAGGGGTACAAAAACACACAGCAGAAATGACATCTGCACTTGTATGTTCATTGCAACACTATTCACAATAGCCAGAATCTGGAAGAGCATCCAAAAATACTTTGTCCAAGAACATTTTGTCCGAGAACACAAGAGTTTCCAAGAACAGAGAGAGATTAAAGAAATGGTGGTACATCTAGACATAGGATCTTTTTAGAAAATTTAAACTTCGGGCTTTTTTTTTTTTAGTTTTAAAAGTCTTAAATAAATAGTCATGTGATTTCCAGATCTGTCAAAAACAATTTCAGGCATACAATGTTCCAACTCCAACCTCACCACCATGTCAGTATCCCTCCACCAATGTTCCCATGTGTAAACTGTATCTAAGTAAGACTGAAGAAAAATAATGTTGGAATAAAAAAAAGTGTACACTATCTCTTTGTTGAAGACAGAACAAAGACTGCTGTGGCTCCAAACAGCTGACAGTACAAGATGGGGATTAATTCGCCCCATCAATCTCCATTCTATGGAAAATGCATTCTACTATCCTGTTACAAGTATACAGATGTTGATGTTAGACAAGTCACATGCTACATTTAGACTGTGGAGACTGAATATTTCTGTGATAAATACTCTGAAAATTATGAGGTCATTTGCATAGCTTATAGATTTTGAATAGGTAGAAATAGCATCAGAATATAATAGAACATAGAAAGGTATCTTGCTATATTCTACTATAGTAAGAAGATACCTTGCTATATTCTACTATATATATTATATGTATAATATAATATATAGTAGAATATAGCATATATAATATATTATATATAACGTATAATATAATATTATAATATAATATTATAATAATATTAATATAATAATATTATAATATTTATAATAATAATAACTTATAATATAATATATTATATATAACTTGCCTGCCCCCTTGAGGTGTTGTGGATGTGGCTGCAGTGCCAAGCTGAGTCAGCAGGTGGCAGACAGGGAAACAGGTTTGTCTAGACCCAGGGCTCTGCCCTGTGGGCCCCTGAATGGTTGATGGACTGACATAGGATAAGACTGGGTCCCCTGGGATGATCCCAGAACCATACAGATCCTAAAAGCTACCCGTGGTGTATTCAATATGCCAAAAACTGTAACAATAATGGACCTCATTCCCAAAGAATGGAGTCAGCTACTGGTGCCTACTCAAGCAAATTGATGAACAACGGGAACATAAGTGATACACAAGTGATAGACCTTGCAAAGACAAGTGATAGACCTTGCAAAGGTAATTTTTGTCTTCCACATTAAATTGTGGATTACTTACAGTTTCTTTTTGCAAGTCTACTGATGAAATTATATGCCCCAATAAATAATGAATGAATAATGAATTCTTACCTACAGTTCCTGAAGTTGAATCAAGAGGGTTACTCATCTCTTCTTCAAAGCTCAGTACCTGAGACATCAAAATGTGTAATATCTTTAGAAATGTTTTAATAAATTCATTTTATTTAGTCAAAGCATAGTGGTAGCATACTGGCTACTATTAATACATAAGCATGATTTCTGAGCTCAAATAGTATAAGCTTACCATGACGGGGGTGCTTGAGGCGAGAGGTACTAGGCAGTATTTTAAAGGTACATTAATTCACTTAGTAAGTCTTCCAGTGTTGGAATGTTTTCTAAATTTTGTAAATTTAATTGAATGCTGAGATGAGAATCCTTGTACAGAAATCAATTTCTATATGTCAAATGTTTAGAACATTATAGAACATACTCTCCAGAACATACTCTCCAGAACATACTCTCCAGAACATACTCTCCAGGAGGTGTTTAAAAGAGTTTGCCTCCCGCTCGGCAAGTCTGGAAAGCTTCTCGTGTTGTATTTCATATGCCAAATTCCAGTAACAATTATATTAGGTCATTTCCATGACCTAATATAATGGTTTGAGGCTCCTTATGTTCCTGTAGCAAGCCGATGCCCCTGGCTCTACTGGCATGAGACAGGACATATGGAGATATTACTGGTGCCCGCTCTAGCAAATAGATGATGAACGGGAAGATCGTGATGGTGATCGTGACTCTCCAGAATATTTAACTCAGAGATAAACAGAAAAACCATTGAGACAGTTCATCAGTATAAAAACTATTAATTAAAAAAATCCTCCATTTATTTTTTATCAAAGAAGTTACTTTGTATTTATATTTACTTATATATACTTCTTAACATTGTTTGTATGGTTTTTGGGCCACACCCAGTGGTGTTCAGGGATTACTCCTGGTTCTATACTCAGGGGTAACTGAGTAAATTAAACAAGGGAGGAAGGCTAATAGATTGTGGTGATGGAATATTGGAACTTTGGTCGTGGTTGTGGTATAGTAAAATTTTTTTGAGGGAGCATGAAATTATATACCTAAAACATAGATATTTGGGTGAACTAATGTTATCTCAATAAAGCATTAAAATTAAAAATTATGGCTAAGCTTAAGTTCCCCAAATTATTTAGTTGTTGATGGATAAAGAATCTGTTTAATTGGTCCAGAGAGATAGCAGGAATTAAGATTCATGTCTTGCATGTGGACAATGCAAGTTTGGTTCTCAATGTTGCAGGATCCTCCCAAGCATCACTATGTGACCTTTGAGAACTGAGTCAAGAGCAGGCCCTCAAACACTGCTGAGTATAGTTGAAAGTTCCTCCCCAAATCTCTTTTATTACTTCCCCCAAAGTCAAATGTCTATGTAATGATATAGAAAAATATCAGCAAGGGTATTGCTGTCCCTTGCACATATCTGGTTTCTGTGCATTCCCTGACCCTGTGTCATGGTTTCCTCTGAAGGAAGACTGGACTTTGAGCTTATCAGAATTCACAGTGTGTAGAGGACGCAGATGAGAGGAGATTGAACCTTGGAACAACAATAAATATTATGTCTTACTTCTGGATAATTTACATATATTAGAGAGAAATGTTTTGTTCTCATATAAATATAGTAAAGAACAGATGAAGATGAAGGTACAGAGAATATGTCTGAGATGAACTCAAGCTGCAGGTTTGTTAAAAACCCCTAACCAAACAATGAGTAAAATAAAAAACCTATTCCCATAAAAATCAAAAACCAAAACTAAAGCAAAGTAAAATGTCA
Organism: Cryptotis parvus; assembly: GCA_021461705.1. Lineage (NCBI taxonomy): Eukaryota > Metazoa > Chordata > Mammalia > Eulipotyphla > Soricidae > Cryptotis > Cryptotis parvus. The sequence goes on along the minus strand of JAJIBD010003136.1, from coordinate 254,458 downwards.
GCAATGGCTTCTACTGTGACTCAGTAAAAGCAAAAGTATATAAGAAAGCAAAATCCATTTTCACAGTTTAGTGCTGACTTAAAAGCAACTATAAAGTTCTCTCCTAAGTATGAGTTTAGAACTCAAGTGTACAACTACGCTAGGCTAAAACAGGGTTAGCAGGTCTTAATGAATCTGTAATCCTTAAATGTAGAGTGCTGTGTGAGTCAGTAGCTTGCCTTGCACACAACTGCCTGGGTTCTATCCCTGGCACCCCTGAGCCTGGCTAGGAGCGATCTCAGAGGCCAGAGCCAGAAGTAAATCCTATTTTACTGACCCCACCAGTTGTGGCCCAAATCCCCTCAAAAAAATTACTTAAAATGGTGTGTGACTCAGTGGGAAGCCACTAGCATGTGTGAAGCTCTTGGTTTGATTCCCAGCACACTACACCATACACATATATGAAATGCGTGCGCATGTGCAAACACACACACACACACACACACACACACACACACACACACTGACCTCTTCCATTTCAAAGGAATCTGGTGCTTTGCTTGTAGGACAAAACAGGCTCCTGAGTTTGTTGGTATGAACTGAATTTTCCTTCTGGTTTCTGTCCTTTACTAATCTCTCAGACAAACAGGAAGGAGACATTTGTTTGGCTGGCATGGATGGGAGAGGCCAATGCTTGCTCTGAAGAGTCCAAGGATGACAAAGCTCAGAGTCATTGTGGATTTGGAGGAACAGAGACTCCACTGAAAGAGAATCATTACTTTGGTCACAGTGGTTTGTTGGAGCTGGTAAGCTCACTCCATACTCAGCTGGCTTTGCAGAGGTGAGAGAAAATCTGTTCCTTCTCTCTGATGCTTCTGATGTTTCTTTACTGTACTCCCTCCTAATACTCTGATCAGAAGCGCTCCTGTAAAGTTTACTCATTTTGCCTCGATGCTCTTTTTCCCTATTCACTGAAGTCTTCTGTACACTGTTTTGCCCATCTTTCTCTTCCATTTCATTCTGCAGGACATTAACATCATTCAACAAAGATGAGAAGGCATGGGCTACATGGTCCAGGATTTGCAACTGTTGGAAACGACCTAAAAATCACAAATAACACACAAGTCTCTTATTTCTTAGGGTCTCTTCTATAAAACTGAAATAATGGAATCAAAACTGAAGAGAATAATTACACATGAGATTTCAAAATGGCAAGAACTATCCTATGGAAACATGTTTTTTTGCCACACATGCTATTGTTTATCATGGAGATAATTCCCTTACAATGATGTTATTAGAAAACAAATATTAATTTTCTCCCTCTTGTAGAACTCCAAAGCATTTAAATTAAACATTTTTGTTAGCCAAAATACTGTAATCACAAGAGCAAGTGAATTAATTGTTAAAAATAATCTGTGTTTCTAGACACCCCCAATACCACGCCAAATTATACCCCCCCATACACTTGCCCTATAATAACTCTATGATACAGTAAAAACAGAATGTTAAAGTGTACAGGCTGGAAGTGCCCACAGAAAGAACATTAGTGGCACCACCCTTACTGCCTCAGGTGTGAATTGCCTCCAAAATAGTTGCTGTAAAGCAAATCTTTAGTGCTGCATTTTTATTTTTGCCTTCTGAAGTGTGAAAATCCTCTTCAGATTTATTTCAGATAGTTAAAATACAGTAAGCTCCCACTTAATGCCAATGATAATTTCTTGTAAACTGTGACTTTAAGTGGAAAAATGTGTAATCAACTTAAAACCTTGGTTAACATTGTGTCATTCAGCTTTAGTCAGGATTGTCCCCCTGTCACTACTGCCCCAACACTGAGTGAAACTGTAATTGGAGACTCTTTTGCACTAACATAGGTCCTTAGAAAAACTCAAGGAGCATAATTCTAACTTTTAAAAATATATGTATAAATATGCATTTATAATTAGCTGAAAAATATAACTATATAAATGCATATAAGTCCATATTTGCATTCATTTACATATTATGAACAAATTCATTAACAAATCTGAGATTTTATATTTTATATTGAATGACATGTAAAAGAGTGAATCTATTATTTTTCTTAATATGGGTGACCCTGAGTATTTCTCCGCTGTTTTAGGAGGTAGCTAGATACATATTCAGTTCTATTAAATCCTTCCATATTGTCCCATGGAGAGGGCAAAGATCATGACAGATGGAGGTAGGAAGCTTGATCCAATTACTGGAAGTGTGGTCACAAAATATTTAATGAATGAATGTGTTTAGTCTGATCCTAAGGATTTTTCTAAGCTCAGAATCAGCTTCTTCCCTCTGAACGATTAAGGTAATAACATCTGTTTTACTTGTCTCTCATATCTGTTGTGAAAACACTGTTTATATAAACATCAATTGTTAACATTTTAAATGTGTAAGATTCAGGGAAAGAATAGATTATCCTCAGTTTTCTAAGAAAAGGTGGTCATCAATGTAAAAACTGCTTCACTTAAAAATAAAATCAACTTTGTCAACTTCTAAGTCTTTGTGAGTTACCTGATGTCAATTATTTAGTCAACATGCAAGTACTGGCTTATTAAATAACATATGAGAAAACCTAAGGCAGCAAGAACTAACATGGGAACACATCACCACCTGGAAAATTATAAAAATACTTTTGGTATTGTCATATAATACACCCATGGTGATAGATATTCTATTTGTTTGCACTGTATTCTTTCACTGCCTGGGATGACATGCAGAATATCATCAATCAAAAGTGGTAAAGGATTGCATTGGCAAGGTTCTAACTGTCATTTACAACAAAGTAGCAATATCACTAAGTATTCGAATAGCTTGTCCTTGTGCCTATCAGGTTCCTTTTTCTGAAAGAGAAAAGATGTTGACCTAATATTTCTTCCAAAGATGCGATGTGGAAGACAGATATGCTTTCAAAGTCGAGAGAAACTCATGTACTGGATCTTTTCAGAGGATGCATTCTTACTCTATTTCTCTTTTGCATTCATCTTTAGCTGAAACGGAATCTCTCACAAGCCTGAGGTTAAAACTGAATCATAATTCTGCTTTTATGATTGTCTAAATATACAGCCCATAGCATAATTTTATACTTAGACTAAGATAAAGTCTATCAATTTAATTGGCTCAGTCAGTTTAGAGAACGCAGTAGTCTGAAGTGGGTTATTATTTGCCTTTGGGTAGACTGAACAATGAACCAATAGATTTTCATTCCCCTAAGTTGAGCCTCTCATATTGAATTTAAATGAGACATTCTTTCATTATGTCTTTAGTAGAAGCAACTAATTCTATTATTGCTCAATTTACATTCAACCTTCTCAGATTTCATGAACCCAGAGTATCTTGGTAATGGTTGAGTGTGAATAGAACTGTGTACTATCCAAAGTATTCAGTGGATAAGACAAAAATGGGACAGTAAGAATAGGACCAAGGGCCAACTCCTGGATCCTCCACAATCCATGTGTCAACTTCATCTGGAAAATGTTTACTTTACAGATCAGAGAAGTAAATATTGGTAATAATTACCAATATTTACTTATTAGTAATATTTACCAATATTTACCAAGTAAATATTGGTAATATTTATTTACCAATCAAATATTAGTCATAGTGATTATTCTTCCCAAATAGAGAACTGATTATAAAACTTGAATCTTTGCATGACTTGAAGGAAGAGACAGCAAAGAACACTGATTTCTTCCAAAAGGTAAAGAACTATTACATTTTAAAATCTCCAGGTTTACATACTCTTTAGAAAATATCTCATCTTTAAGAATTGTTTAAACCTATTTTATTTCACCCACATGAAAATGGGAGTAATACATTAAAATGAAAATTTTAATTAAGCCTCTGTTCAGATTATTTGTTTAAGAAAAACAGTTCACCTCACTTGATCTTTCTGTCAAAAATTTCTTTATTTAAGAATATTCATTATAGAAATAGAATTTTTTGCCTTTTACTCAGTACAGACAATTACAATCTCTACCCTCCCTCAAAGATATTTCTCAAAGATATTTCTCAAAGCTCCTCTAAGAGGTATCTACCTTTAAATGATTTTTAAAACATCCTTCTTAGAGATAGAATGTGTGCTTCTACTTATTAAGCAAATCTCATCACCCAAAAAGCTCTTTCCCCTAAATCATTTGAGCTCAATACATATATACATCCTCAGTAATATACTAGATAAAAGTATCTAATGGCCACCAGTTTTGGGGAGACAGCAACATGCATGGAAACTAAAAGTTTTAGGCATAATTAAGTCACAAATTAATCTGGAGACATGCCAGATTAATAACTGCCACTTATACTTCTGGTTCAGGAAAAGGAGGCAAGTCTCACAGCTGAGATGAAGGTTTCACCCAGAGACTTATAATTTGTCAGATGCTACTTTCTTTATCTCCTGACTTAGCTACATGTTCGTACTGTTCGTGAGAATCATCAGCTCTCTTGCTTCTGGGCGTATGGTAGGACTGCACATTCGGACTCCTTTTGAAGTTCAGTGGCACCGCATAATTTTTTTTCCTATGTCCAGCTTTTTTTTTCCTTTAAATAAATGTGAGATAGACCAGTACAAAGCTTTTCATGATTGGGTTTCAGTCATAAAGCGTTCCAACACCTATCCTTCCACCAGTGCACATTTTCCAATTTCCCAACACAAATATCCCTAGTTCCCCCCCCCTCCTACATAAAATTTTGATCAGAGAATTCTGAACATTGCTTATATGTGTAAATCCTGAACAGTAGGGTTTAAGAGCTAATTTCTTTTCCTATTATTACAATCAGTGGGGAAGGTTCCAATGATGATATTCTGAGTAAGGACAATGTGAAGAGGCAGGAGAATGACTAACATGTAAACTTTTCTGTTGGATCTCCCTTAGAGAAAGGGCTGATTTCTCCCTCCTTCCTAATGCTGTAGACCCCCTGACTGCTCACTGTCATGCAGAAATTTGAATGAACAAGAGCCTCACTTACCATACAAGTTAGGGTTCTCAGTGTCCATTCGCTGCTTTTGAGCCTCAAGAAAACACGGACATTGATTCCTCTGGCTGCTGAGCTACAACCCAGGAACCTGGCTGGGATTTGTGTGCAGATGTTTGGCTCATCAGCACCAAATCCCAGATCCAAGAGAATCTCCACTGGATCTTTTTCCCAAAATTCCAGCAATTCGGGAATGCTGTGGTTAAAAACATGAAAAACTCTTTTTCAATTAATAGTTCACTTGACCAAAAGTAATTCAAGTCACCCTCAAATGCTCAATTTTTGCACATGTTGAGTGGAAGAACAGAGTAACAGATGGCAGTTACTAGACTTACATACACTTACTTAAAGGCAAGTCAATCACCCCCCACTCAGGGACGGCTTGCCTTGTAGTTTACATGCAATACCAACGAGTTTACTTACCAGGCTTTCCATTTCACAGTAAGTAAACGTTCAATTAGATGGGGCGGGAGAGTGTGGAACAGAAGCCAGTGGTAGTGTTCTGACAGCCACAAGAAATAGATATTGATGTCAAGAGATGAAACAGGGAAAGAAACAAACAACAGATTTTGAGCATATTTTGAGGATGTCAGGCTCTGACATCCCTCAGGTCTGTAAGACTGTTGAGTACATCATCAAATTCAGACCCAAACCTGACATTTACAAATAATGATGTAAAGTCCCTAGGAAGAGCTAAAATTTGTTTCCTATTTTTCAGTGCTGTGGTGGGACTTGGCTGAGAAGCAAGAAGAGCTTTTGTCAAATTGTCTTATTCTGCTTTGGTGAGTTACCGTTCAGTTATCTGGAGACTGTATTTACATACAACAATGCATTTCATAATTAGTGAACTCCTCTGTGACTGAATCGGACCTTTTGGAACTCTGGGACTCTATCTGAATAGAAGTTTTAAGATTTTCTCATGTTTATTCGAGCCATTTGTTAAAGTTCTTCTTTGCTTTTATAAACAGTACTAAGATAGTCTCATTGCTCCGTCTTTTTGATTGTATTCATTACAATTCTTTAATTTGTCCTTTTACATTTAATACACTGGGCACATCCCACACACTGTCATATTCATACTAGCTAACATAAAGTAGGAATTTGGTGTTCTGTCTCCTGACTCATCAATAGATAAGCTAAGAAACCTTAATGTGTGTCTTAAATGATGTCATTCGATTTCTTAAATTGGATATGTTTTGTTATTAAATCATTATATAAATTTCATCCTCCTTAGTTATACACATTTATTGAATATATTGCCATATTCTTGCTTTCTACTAGGTACCTGATGGATTGGATCACCCAGTATGTCCAGAGCAAGCCTTACCAAATATGCCACTATAATATGTAAGTTATTCTAGTTCAACTAAAATCCTCAGGCTCATGAGAAACTTCTATGCCTTCATTAACAACTAGAAGAATGAAAATTCACACACCATTATTTATTGCAGAACTTAACACAATAGGTAGCCCCAGGAATTACCCTAGGTGTGGAAAGACAGAGTTGTAGAAAGTGATGGTCTTATCTATACCACAATAGAATACTATGCAGCTACGAGGGAGGATGAAATCACGAAATTCACTGCAATTTGGATGGAACTGAAGGATGTCATGTTAAGCAAAGTAAGTCAGAAGAAATACAAATGCCAGATGATCTCACATACCAGTAGTATAAACAATAACCGGACAACGGAATTCAAGGTATCAAAGTGGGACTACATAGATTACCCTATGTAGTCCTTGGATTATAGAACTGAGAAGGAAATGGAAGGACAGAAACCAAAGGGAGAAGTAAGATGAGGTAAAATGGAAGGACAGAAACCAAAGGGAGAAGTAAGATGAGGTGGATAGAAGAAAACAAGAGCCATGGGCCAAGGCCTTGGACATATTTATCAGGTAAAGTTGTGGTATATCTATGCAATGAAAACACAGAACAAGCAAAACTGAAATCATGAGATATAAACAATAAAAACAACTTTAAAATGTTCCTGTCAATAAGTCAGGCTTATGTGTGGGAGGGACAGTGGGGACATTGGTTCAGGGAAGTTGACACTGATGATGAGATTGGTGTATATTTTAAACTCACCTGTGCATCACTTTTTAACTCACCTGTGCATCACTTAATAAAAAACAATGTTTTTAAAGAACTAAATTCAGGGCATTACTTAGAGTTAGAACTTTCATGAAACAGAACCTATGTAAGGAGTCTGTCTACACAGCAGGAAAAACTATAATTATAGAATACTTGGCCCTTGCCTATGTTACCCTTTTCCTTTTTTTTTAATCAACATGAGATGCGCAGTTATAAAGCTATTTATGGTAGGGTTTCAGTAACGTAATGTTCCCTACCCATCCCTCCACCGGTATACATTTCTCACCACCAATGACCCCAGTTTCCCTCCTGCCACCACTCTTCCCATGCCACCGCTCAGTCTGCCTCGATGGCAAGTACTTCTTTTTTTCTCTCTTTCTTTCCTTTTGGGTATAATGGTTTGCAATGCAGGTACTTAGAGGTTATCATATTTGTTTCTTTACGTGCATTTCACCGCAGCTCTTAATCAGAGTGATCGCTTCCAACCGTCATTGTCATAGTGGTCCCTTCTTTATCCCAACTGCCTTCTTCCTCAGTACTTGAGGCAGACTTCCAACTGTGGACCAATTCTCCTGGCCCTTGTTTCTACTGTCCTTGGATTTTAGTCTCATACTATATTTTTCATAACCCACAAATGAGTTCAATCATTCTATGTCTGTCTCTGTCCTTCGTACTCATTTCATACGAAATGATGGAAACTCAGTTTCTAGTATTTTGAGTAAAACCTATATTTTTTTTCCCAAAAAGGCCAGACCAGTTATCTTTCCCACTAACAATGAATGAGAGTCTGTTTCTTCCCACATTTGTACCAGCCCTAGTTGTTCCTGTTATTTTGGATGTGTACCATCCTTTGTGTTTTAGCACAATGTCTCATTGTTGTTTTGATTGCATTTCCCTGATGATTTGTGGTGTAGAGAATTTTTTTCATCTGCCTTTTTACTATTTGAATTTCTTCTTTGTGGAAGTTTCTGTTCTTTTCCCCATTTTTAGATACTTTTTCTTGTAAAGTTTTATCTTATATATCTTTGTGGCTTATATATCTTTGATACTAACCTCTTATTATCTAAATAAACATTGTTATTACTGGTTTTGGCATATCGAATGCATATTGAACAGCTTGCCAGGCTCTGCTGTGTGGGCGGTATACTCTCAGTAGCTTGCGGGGCTCTCTGAGAGGGGTCTTCTTTGGGGTCTTTTACTTATTTGAATTTCAGGAGTGTATGATCTTTTCTTTGAAATAAGTCATGAGTATCTTTTTTATTTTTATTATAACATGTGAGATATACAATTACAAGGATGTTCATAATTGGGTCTCTGCCACAGTGTTCCAGCACACATCCCTCCACCAGTGCAAATTCCCATCACCCACATCCCAAACATGCCCCCCCACCCAAACCCTGCCTGCCTGTATTGAGGCACACTTTATTTCTCTTTCTATCTCTTTGTCTCTGCCCCTATATTTCTCTCTTCTCTTACTCTTTGTGTCTTGCCCTACAGATATTAATGACGTATGATGTCTCTATGTGCATATTCAATAGTGAGTTCTAGTGTGACATCATAATTCCTCATTCCCTATAACCTCTCCAATTTGTTGCAACTAGGATGATCATTATAGTATATAAATGTCAAAGATCCTGGGAGAGACCTGGTGCTAAAATCCGTTATAGTCTAAGATTGCCGTACAGCCGCAGAGTGGCCATGCGCCAAAGCAGCTGTGGGTCTGGAGTGTCTGTCTTCTGGCAGTTGGCTGTGGTGGCTGGGAGCTCAGGGCCACACCTACTGACATGGAGTCTGAGGAATGGGTGGAGGGGCCCCAAATCCCTGCTCCAAGTCTGGCCAGCGTGGCCGCCTGCTTGCTGAGCAAACCCTAGGAGCTATGTAGGACACGGCCAGGGGTTGGCCGAGCCTTTTACTGTCCTCTGAACCCCAAGGGCCACTCCACAAGTCATGGGTATCTTTAAAGGGACTGTGTTTACTCTGTATAATGCTTTGGAAAATATGTATGTGTCTCCATTTTCTGGTGTCCTCTTTTGTTTCTTGAAGTTGTATTTTGTAGTTTTCTTTGTATTGATCCTTCACCTCTTTTAGTTACGCTGATTGCAAGATACTTGCTTTTCTGAGGCACAATTGTGAATGAAATTGTTTTTAAAATGACTCTTTCATTGTGTATAGGAAAGCCATGGACTTTTGTATATTGGTATTGTTATCTGCTACTTTACTATACAAAACTATTGTGTTTTTGGAACTTCTTTGTAGATTCTTTAGGATTTTCTAAGTACAGTATCATGTCATCTGCAAATAGTTATAGTTTGACTTCTTCCTCTCCTATCTGGGATACCCTTGATATCTTTTTTTCTTGCTTAACTGCTAAGAAACGTATTTCCATTACTGTATTGAACAGAAGTGGTGAGAGTGGGCAACCTTATCTAAAGTCAGAGTGCCTGACCTCAGAGGAAAGGCTTTTGGTTTTTCCTTATTGAGAATAATGCTTGCTGTGTGGTTGTGATAGATGATTTTGACTATATAGAGGAATGTTCCTTCAATTCCTACTTTGTTCAGTATTTTAACATGAATTGCATGAGTTGCTAGATATTGACAACTTTTTTTTTCTGTGTCTATTGTTATTATTATATTTTTTAGCTTTTTTTTTGGGTCACACCCAGCCTTGCTCAGGGGTTACTCCTGGCTCTGCACTCAGGAACTACTCCTGGTAGTGCTCAGGGGACCATATGGGATACCAGGGATCGAACCCAGGTGGGTGACACAAGACAAACACCCTACCGGCTGTGCTTTCACTCTGGCCCCCATATTTTTATTTTTTCTATAATTGATATGGTGTATGTTACTTGACTTGTGAATGTTAAACTATCCTTGCATCTTTAGGATGAATCCTACTTGATCAAGGTGTATGATCTTTCTGATGAGTCATTGGATTGTATTTGCTAGTATTTTGTTGAGCATCTTTGTACCTGTGCTTATCAGGGATATTTGCCTGTAATTCATTCATTCATTCATTCATTCATTCATTCATTCTCTGTGTGTGTATCTCTGTTTGCTTTTGGCATCAGGGAGTCACCCCTGTTCTTTTTTATATGTTTTCCTTTCCTCTATTCCAAGCCCCCTTTACATATCTTCATTTTACTTCATTTGTTTTAGAATCTACATGTATATTCTCCCTGCATATGCAATTACATTTATTCTTTACTTCTACTAATCTGTTTATTTAATTTGATTTCTCTATCAGCTGGAGAAGAGCCCAGAGGGGTAGGGAGGAATTGCCTCTCTGCCCCTACAGTGCAGTGGCATACACAGAACAAAGACATAACCTGCTTCAGAGGCTCACAGACTCATGTCCAGTAATATTGCATTTGTCATTAAACATTTTCAGTACCTGTAACTCTTTTACCCACATTCATTTGTGCAAAAACACATAAAAAATTGTGCTACTCTCACTTCACCCTTCAGTACTTCACAATGCTGTTTCCATTCCTGCTAAATAGAAATGTGTGCTCAAAGAGATTTTCTCCATAGTCACATATATGCTGCAATTTTCATTTGCCTATTTTATAAATAGAATCACATACCATGTATTTTCTGCATCTTGCTTTTTCCCCCCTTAAACATATCACTTGAATATCATTATGAGCTAGTGTGTATATGTCTACCTGATCCTTTTATTGCTTAAAAACTCCATACAATGGAAAGGGCAATAGTTTATTTGGGTATCTAGTTCAATTTCAATGACTGTTTCATATTATTCATGTGAGCTGGAGTTTAGAAATCCTTTATTCATTCTCTCATCCATCCATTCAACAAGTATTTCTCAAGTGCCTGTTTGTAATTTCATGAAATCCATTGTTGCACAGAATGATTTCTCTAGATGACAAGTGACTGGAAATCACATACCTTTGTGGTATACTTGTAGCAGAATGGCACGAGTTGAAACTCGTCCCTCTGGATAGAGTGGGGATTTCTGAAAACTGATGCAGAGATCTAAAATTGGGAGGAAAATACCAATGATGAGATGTGTTGATTTATGTATTCTTCTGGGAGATTACTTGACTCTTTCCCTTCCCTAGCAAACATTTGAATTTTCTCTTTATTTCTAATAAACCTACAATGGCGATCCCTTTGAAGGATAAAGTATGTATCTGAAGCATTGCTTGTCTTTTCAAGAGCCTTGTGTTACAGAAGGTGTGAGAATTTAAGTGTTAGGTGCCCGCCAGTGCTCATTATAAAGGTGACAGAATGTCTCACTTTTGACAGATGGCAAATCATTGGGGGACCTTCAGGAGCACAATTTAGCTAGGCACCAACTTTCAGAGAGAAGTATAAAATGATGTGGTAAAAGAGGTACAGTGAGGAACCACTGAAGCGACTCCACATTAATCGTCCTAATGGTGGAAGATTTCCTACTGCATGGTTCACAATCTCTAAGTGTTGTCTCCAGGGCTCCTGGAGCCAGCCATATGCAACAGTAACAAACCCCTTTTCTACCGCAAAGAAAATGAGTGTCTCTCTCTCCAACTAGGTCTTCATTGCAAGTGATTTGAAAGAGCTTCTAAACTGAATGATATCACTGTTATAATATAGGTCATGTTATATACAACTCAGATATGCCATAGCTGAATCCAGTCTTATCTGAATAGTTATTTTAGGACTGAGAAATTTGCCATATCTTCTGCAGTATTTATTTAATAAGGATAGCTGGACACTACCTCCTCTGTGTTTTATATATTTATTATTTTTGTGTGTTTATTTGTTTGTTTTTGGCCACGCTTAGCAGTGCTTAGGGTTTACTCATGGCTCTGTGCTCAGGGATCATTCTTGGCAGGCTTGGGGGAACTATATGTGGTATTGGGAACTGAACCCTACCTTCTGTATTATCACTCCAGCCACCTGCATCCTCTTTATTAAGCAGTTTTGTTTATCTGTTTCAAGGCAGAAGGTATAGATTTCTGAATATAAAAACTGGATTATACAGACAATTGATATTGACTTGAAAATAGAAGATACAGTTTCTCTTATTGCTTTATCTAAGCTCTTGTGAGGCCTGCTTGTGTTTGTTTTGCTCTGGACCTGAAGGCTATATTTTATTTTGTAATATTAAGCAGAGAAACTGGTGTTTACCCAGAAACTTTCATGGCCTTGAATTTAGGAAACAACACAAGCAGGCATGGTTTTCACTGAACCACACAAATCTTAATCTTGGCTCTCATTCATTTCCTTCTTGACAAAACTAACTACCAAAGACATCTATGTGGCCTCTTCATGACTCTGTGATTTTGTGAGTAGCACAAACAACTAATCCCTTAAGAGAGAAAAAACTGTGACAAACATGTATTTTGTGTATGAATTGATGGGAATCTGAGGCATACAGTGTTGACTATTTGGTTTTCAATAGATGGAATTCTGAAAATTCAAGAATGGCTGAAGCACAGGAAGCAGATTATTTATATATCTAAGAGTTCATGTTTTGTCTAGAAGTACTTATTAAACTAGAGTGTATTTTAGACCAGAATAAGTTGAAAATCCCCTGCAAATTTCTGAACTCTACCTTTAAATGTTCTGGTACATCCTTGTAATTCTATTAAGTTTCCAGGTGATAATGATGCTACTCTCTCAGAGGTTAGGTAAGACAGAAAATGGAACAGTGTGCTAACAATTGTCGAGGGTACTAATGCCAACCTAGAACTGAGCATTAAATAGAGGCAAAAAGATACACATGACAACCCTTTAACGTATTATCTGTAATCCATAGTCTGGAGGGGAAGGAAAAGAGAAAGAGAGAGAAACGGAAAGAAATAAAGAAATAAAGAACCTGCCATGGAGCTGGGCTGGGGATGGGGGAGGGAACTGGGGATGTTGGTGGTGGGAGATTGGCACCGGTGGCGGGATGGGTGCTGGAACACTGTATGACCAAAACCCAAATATGAACTTTTAATTGTATATCTTTGTAATTGTAAAAATAAAAAAATTAAAAAAAATTAAAAAAAATTTAAAAAAATGATGCTACTCTCGGGAACATTGGGAACTGAGTCCACCCTCACATGAAGGGACTCTCACCACTTTCTACTCAGCAGCAAAAGAATGTCAGTGCGATGTCCAGTAGCATTTTGATAAATACTACCAGCCAAATGAAAACATCACTGGAACTACTTTCTGAATAGATGCTTATTAGCAGTTAGATTATTATTATTACCATTCCTTTAATGCATATGTTTTGACTAAATTCTCCTCTCCAAGTCAGCATTGTTGTTTTTAATTGTTCACGCCTTAATATTGGAGAACATTATTTTCTCTCAAGGCTAGTAAAAAAATCATTCTAGTCACCAGGGCTAAACCAAAGATAGAATTCCAAAATAGAATCATGGCATTATTAAGAAATCTCTTACATTACATTTTATTTATGAAATATATGGTTATGACATATTATAACAGGTACCACCACTTCTGCCACCTACCTCAAGTATTGTTTCACGGTCATGTGAACCATTCCTTGTTCATTCAAAGGAGCTGCAACAACACAAAAGGTGGGAGGTGGGTCATGACAAAGATGAACTCAATTCCCCTTCATCTCATGGAAGATGTTATTATCCATAAATGAAGTAACATGGGATTGATTTACATATCTGAAATTATATAGGCATGAGGTACAAGGCATGTCTGTAGTGAACAAGACAATATAATTAATAGCTAAGTTGTAAGACAATCACTTGAAGAAATATGGTACTTGCTCAGTGAGGAAGGAAATCAGTGGCAAATGAAGTAGTCAGCAAAGTCTTAACGGAGAAAACAGAATTTTTCTCAGATATTTTTAAGAGAGGAGAATACTTGATGAAGATATGTTGTTATTAAAAATAGTATCTAAGAGAACCTGCCATTTAGGCAGGACGGGGAGGGGGAGGGAATTGGGGACATGGGTGGTGGGTGATGGGCACTGGTGGAGGGCGGGGTGCTGGAACACTGTGTGACCGAAACCTCCAAACGTGAACAACATTGTAATTGTATATCTCACGGTGGTATAATAAAATGTTTTTAAAAAAATAGTATCTATAGTAGGGGCAGGACACAGTAATAGAGGAGTCTGATTGAATCAAAGGGTATTTTGGAATACTTTCTCATGTATAAAGTTGCATAAAGTTGAAGAGCAAAGATGGAGCAAGCAAAAGAATATTAAAAAAATAAAATATTACTTAGCTTAAAAACAAAAGAAAGAATATATGAGGGCTGGTCCAGAGCCATAGTACAGTAGGTTGGGCGCTTGCATGTGGTCAACCTGGATTTGATCCCAGCACCACATATGGTCCTTCACACCATGGGTAGTAATCCTTGAGCACAGAGTCTTAAGTAAACCTAAGCACTACCAGGTGTGGCCCCAAACAAACAAACAAAAAGAACACATGTAGTCCTCAACATTTATTTAGCATTTTCCATTCAATTTTTAAGTTATCAAACCCTTATAATAATTCAGTAAGGAAATCAAAACTCAAGAAATTGTGTAAGGAGACCAGGACCACAGTCAAAACAAGCACACGGGAAATTACTGTGACCTTTTTAATTGCTTACAGACATAATCATTATGATTTATTTTTGCTTTTTGTGAGACAATGCGTTAAGTATGTTATAGTCATAGTATCCTCTAATTCTCACAAAAATAAAAGGAATAGCATTAGTTCTCACTGGATAGAGGGGAAGAATTAAGCTCAGACAGAATGTAATAAATTTGCCTCAAACAGGTACATACCAGGGCCGGAGCGATAGCCCAGCAGGTAGGGTGTTTGCCTTACACGCGGCCGGGCCATGCCGCCCGGGTTCGATACTCCGGCATCCCATATGGTCCCCTGAGCACCGCCAGGAGTAATTCCTGAGTGCAGAGCCAGGAGAAACCCCTGAGCATCGCCAGGTGTGACCCAAAAAGCAAAAAAAAAAGGTACATACCTGAGAATGGTTAATTTTATTACCAATGTCTCTTTTTCAAACATCATATTCCCAACAGAATGTATTATAGCTTATTTGAAAGCCAGAATGAGTTATTTATATGTTTGTTTCAGGATATGGAAAACTGTGGAATATTTTGGGGGCAAACAAGGATGTGTGAATAAAACCAATGATGATCCATTTGCTTGAATAAGTGGAGATGAATACTGGAAGATGCAGCAGAAGCCGGGAAAAGCATTTCCACCACCCGCCTGTCCTTCGCCAACTATAAGACCAAGATGACTGCCTCCAATGCCCTGATGGATCTATCCATCTTCCAATAAGGCAATGGAAAAGATTATCCAGTACTTCTACTCAAATCTCTTTGATAGCCACATCCACCTGCCCACATAACAAATTCCACAGGATGTATATGTCATTCCCAACGTTCTCCCTTCTAAAATCTGACATGCCATCTAATTGGTAAAGAAGGGAACAACACCAGGCCCAGACAAAGTCAGACCCAAACACCTGAAGAATCTGCCATCAGTACTCATCAATACACTAGCTCGGCTCTTCACACACTACCTGTCCGAATGCAAGGTACCCTCCCAATGGAAAACCAGCAGGACAGTTCTACTGTTCAAGAAGGGAGACATTCACAACATTGGCAACTATTGCCCTATCTGCCTGTTGTCCGTCATCTACAAGCTGTTTACACGACTCATCCTGAACAGGATTGGCAGAACACTAGATGAAGGACAACCATGTGGAGCAGCTGGCTTCCGGAAAGGATTCAGCACAACCGACCATATCCACACAGTAACCAAGCTCATTGAGGTTTGTAGGGAGTACAAGTTGCTGCTCTGTCTCACGTTCATTAATTTACAGAAAGCCTTTGATTCTGTGGAGACTGAAGCAGTCATTGAAGCCCTAGCCAAACACGGTGTTCAAACCCAATACATCAAGATCCTTCATGAGCTGTATTACGGATTCACCACCAGGATCTCACCATTCTACAAAGAAGTGATGAATGATGTCAAAAGAGGGGTATAACAGAGTGATACCATTTCACCAAAACTCTTCAGCGCTACCCTCGAGAACATCATGTGACAATTAGAATGGGACAGAATGGGGAGTGAAGATAGATGGTCGGCAACTACACCACCTCCGCTTCGCTGATGACATAGTTCTAATAACACCAAACATTAGCCAAGCGGCACAAATGCTGGCTGACTTTGACCAAGAATGTGGAAAGATAAGTCTACAGCTGAATCTAAAGTCCAGAGGCCCCATTCACTCTCAGTGGAACAAAAATCTCTGAATGCAGTAGTTATGTGTACCTTAGTCAAGAAGTCAACATGATGAATGACCTAAAACCTGAGCTGCGCAGGAGGAAGAGAGAGAGCCATTGGAATGCCTTCAAAGGCATCAAAGAAATAGCTAAAAGGACAAAGAACCTCCAGCTCCAGGCACATCTCTTTGACTCCACCTTTTTCCCTGCATTAACATACGCCTCAGAGACCTGGGCCCTACGAAAGCAGGATGAGAATGCTATTTGGGTCTCCCAGAGAGGAATCGAAAGAGCTATGCTTGGAATATCATGCCTCACTCAAGTGAGAGAAGGTATCCGGAGTTCTGACCTCCGTCGCTATTCCACAATCAGGGACGCTGTCTCGTTTGCCAAGGCATCAAAAATCAGATGGGCTGGACATGTAATGTGATTTGGAGAGGACCGCTGGACTACAGCTATTACCGATTGGATCTCACTGGATGTCAAAAGATCACGTGGCCGCCCACCTACAAGATGGTCAGACTTCCTTGTCAAGACCCTGAAGGAACGGTCTGAGGCTCTTCATGTTCCTGAATCAACCAGATGCCTTTGGGCTACATCAGCACGTGATAGGGTCCAATGGAAATGTTACTGGCGCCCGCTCGAGCAAATCGATGAATAACGGGATTCAAGTGATCAAGTGATCAAGTGGAGATGAGCAGAGTGGAAGAGAGTAATATCGAATGTCAATAGTCCTATTTAGGGGCATTTACAGTATTCCAAGTGCTTGCCATGGAGGAACACTGAAACAGAAGTCAGTAGAAAATATTTCAGATGTGGCCAAAGTTCTTATACAATTCACCAGTTTGGTGTTTGCTTGTATGTCACTTCTGTTTGTAAGGTTTGACATGGATAAACTAGAAAGTGCTGCCACCAACAGCTTCTGTTAGAACATGAAATTTTTTTTTTTTTTTGGGTCCCACCCAGCGATGCTCAGGGATTACTCCTGGCTCTTCACTCAGGAATTACTCCTGGCATTGCTTGGGGGACCATATGGGTTGCCAGGAATCGAAACCGGGCCAGCACAGGCCGGCCGTGTGCAAGGCAAACGCCCTACCCACTGGGCTATTGCTCTGGCCCCAGAACATGAAATTCTTTACCATAAGAAATATAATGCAATAGAAGGAGGTTTCAGAAAAATAAACTCAACTGATTGAAAGATGTGGAAAAGAGTCTGAAAGTAAGAAAAACTTCTCTGTCTAGGCCAGAGATCTTGTACAGGTTATAAGGTCTCAAGATATCTCTGGACTTGTCTTTGAATATCAGATTGTGAGAAGATAGAAACACACATGATTTTTAGCTATTTTGGCAAAGGTCCAGTTATCTTGAATGGAAAAGGAGACTTGGTCTTTAAGACCCAAGGTATATTACTGTGATGTAAGCTAATGTTGGATGTTCAACAAAGTCCAGAATCCAAATCTACAATTTAAATAAGTTGTAAAAGAACTGACACAATAAATATCTTACAAATAGATAAAATGTCTTATTTTTAAGATAAATCTTACAATATATAGAATAAATTCAAATAAAACAAATCTTATTTTCTTATTTATAAGAATTATTATTTTGAATCTTATTTATATATAATAAACTTTATTTATTTTTGATACAATAAATACTTTGAAAATAGATTACAAATAGAATTTGCAGTCTTAATAGGATGAAAAGTGCCTCTCTGAATAGCAGAGTGGTGACATATATGACTTCTGTGCTACCTCGTCAGGCTTCATTAATCAATGATATCACTTTTTCATAGAACCTAGATCTCAGAATTGTTTCACAAAGCCACTAAAAACTAATGAGATGAAAGTTATTTGATCACTTGATCACTTGAATCCCATTATTCATTGATTTGCTCGAGTGGGCGCCAGTAACATTTCCATTGGACCCTATCACGTGCCAATGTAGCCCAATGGCATCTGGTTGATTCAGGAGAATCAACTAGCGTTCCTTAACACGGTCTCCTCCTGCCATCTGCAGGCGCTCTGCATCTGGAAGTAGTTCAGATTGATCCCGTTCAGCTACGCCTCCAGCAAGGAGGAATCATTCTGGTTTGCGGACCCCCCAGTGGCGCTCATTTCCAGAATGAGCTGCTTTAGTAGGCCTAGTATGTCACCAACTTCTCTGGATCGCTGTAGATCACCTGGGATGCTTGAACCCCTGGGCAGCTCCAGAACACCTATGTCTGTCCTGCAGCAAGCTGGTGGCTCCATGATGGATGGTCCAGGTCCCCGTATTCCTGATCACCCAAGGTCCTCTGTGCCAGAAAATCATGCTCAGTCTCTGAAAGTTATTTACCATCTATTATTTAGAATAAACTTTGTAGGCAGGTTTTGGAGTTAATCAATAACTTTTGAGTACGTATCAAAATCTTTCAAGTTTCAAACTCAAGAAAATGTATATAGTGCTTCAAAGAAACATTCCAGAGGGTCATTTATGTGAATAGGCTATCTAGATAAGTTCTCATTATTATGGCACAAATGTGACCATTTTTTAATAACTTATGTGACATCTGGTGTCAAATACTTATGTAATGCATTATATAGTACCAACTAAATATCTTGTACCAAGGCAGAAAGGAGCTTAAAACCAAACTCCAGTAGTTTTGTTTACTGTGTCAGAAGTTTTATAACTTTAGGTTTTTAGAGACATTCTTTTACAAAAAATCCTAAAATGAAGCAGATTTAAAGGGAGCTTATTCAGACAGCGTTTTGCCATCTAGATAATCCAGGCCATCTACTACAAGCCCACAGCGAGCATCATTCTCAATGGGGAAAAACTGAAAGCCTTCCCCTTAAGATCAGGGACAAGACAAGGCTGCCCACTCTCACCACTTCTATTCAATATAGTACTGGAAGTACTTGCCATAGCAATCAGGGAAGAAAAAAGACATTAAGGGCATCCAGATAGGAAGGGAAGAAGCCAAGTTATCACTATTTGCAGATGACATGATATTATACCTGGAAAACCCAAAACTCTCTACCAAGAGGCTCCTAGAAATAATACATTCTTACAGTAGAGTAGCAGGATACAAAATCAATACCCAAAAGTCAATGGCCTTCCTATATGCAAACAGCGAAAGAGAAGAAAGGGACATTAAAGAAACTATCCCATTCACAATTGCACCGCAGAAAATCAAATACTTAGGAATCAGTCTGACAAAGAATGTAAAGGATCTCTACAAAGAAAACTACAAAACGTTACTTCAGGAAATAAAAAGAAGACCTGAGGAAATGGAGACACATTCCCTGCTCATGGATTGGAAGGATTAACATTATCAAAATGGTAATACTCCCTAGAGCTTTATACAGATTCAATGCGGTCCCTATAAAGATACCCATGATGTTCCTTTATCTTAGGAAGCACCTCCAGGGTTCAGTTTAAAAAGTCTCTGCAGTATCAAATGCCTCATCTCTCCTGGCAGGTGCTCACGGATTGAACTCAGTCAGCCACATGCAAGTCATGAGCCCTACCTGCTGTCCTACTGCTCTGCCCCTACAGAAGCTTCTCAAAGTGAAAGGGAAAGTATTTATTGCAATGAGTAATACTTTCTTTTTCCTCCCTGATCACCTAACTATTGTAGGCCTCTGCATTACTGGTTGGTATGTCATTTACAAAGGCAGGGTTCACTATGTGCTAGTTAGTCTTTCCAAACAATTTTGGAGTTTTTATTCTCTCCTCACACCTCAAACAGCCCCTGGCCCTAGGACATTTGGTTTCAAAGTCAGCCAGCCACTACTCTTTCCACTGCTTTAGTTTTTTCCTTGTTTTCTCCTATAATGCTGAATTTTCTGGAACATGTGAATAAATGTGTGCTTCCTGGCCACACATGTGATTTTGTGACCGAAGAAACCTGCTCAAAGTGTAAAAGAGGGAGCTGGAGAGATGGTCCAGTGGATAAGGCACTGACTTGCACATGGTGGACCTTCATTGAATCCCTGACTTATTTGCCCCAAGCCCCACCTGGAGTTATCCTTGAGTGCAGAACCAGGGGTAATTCCTGAGAACTGCCCAGAGTGACTCAAAACAGCAACAATGCAATAAACAACAAAACAAAAAACTGTAAGAGATTGAGGAAATGGTATGTTTTCAAATATTAATGAGAACAATTTGCTCAGTTTTGCTGAGTTTTCAGACACGTTAGCCCTTAGAAAATCTTATCATCTAAGACAATCCATGGTTCTTTACCCAGGGTAACTCCATGAAATTCTAAAATCCACACAGGTCTAGCAGTCAGATCCAGGGAACCACAGTCCAACCATCAGTGTTCAGGAGCCATCTGATTGCCAGGCAGATACTGAGGACAAAGCTAACTTGAGATTGTGCAAAAAGGAGTGGAAAATAGCACAGATGATAACCCTAGGGTTGGGTGATTTCCCGTCTGATCACATAAATTGGGCATCACCAAAGAAATGGAGTTTTTGCCTTTAACCTCATAGCTCCCTCCAAGACCCAGTCATCACTGATAAGTAGGGACCAGGTATGCTCTTTGCCCCTCTCACTTGAATTCTCTCATCCCCATTTTCATTGTTATACAGACACTATTCTTGAAACATTTTTTTTAGACTGCTTGTACTCCATTTTCTAGCTCTTGGAAATGGAGTGGGGAGCACCAATATTAATTTGTTGCATGGGCTCTTTGTCCCTGGAGTTGTTTGTGTTTTCCCTTGAGCATGTTACTGCTCTCTCTCTCTCCTCCTTCCCCCATCGTAAAACCTCCATAATAAAAAATCTGTTCTACTTAAAAAAAATTAATTGTTTGATTTCTTTTCTGTTGAATAGACTTTATTTTAATATATTTTATTTATTTGAATTAAAAAACTTTTTTTGTCTGTTTGGGCCCATAGCCAGAGGTGTACAAGTTGCTCCAGGCTCTGTACTCAGGAATTACTGCTGACAGGGCCCAGGGGACTTTATGGGGTGCCGGCAATGAACCCTGGTCAGGTACACGCAAAGCAAGGAAGGGCCATACATGCTATACTAATACTTGGGCCAATGCAGTTCATTACTTGCTTTCCACTTTTCCTCCTGGGATGGTTGCATTCTGGAACCCCAGGACATGGTCACTGTGACTTTGTGACTGCATCGTTTCTGACACGAAGCAGACTGGTCTTTCAAGCTTTTCAGCCCAGACACGGAGAATCTTACACAGGAGAGTGTGATGCTGTCATCTCTTGCCCACTGGAGGGTTTCTTTTGATTTTATCTGTTTTTCTGAATTATAAAAATACCTTCTTGGAGTCTGAAAATGAGCTGCCTTTTTTCCTATTTTCAATAATGATCCCAAACTGAGAATACACACTAATAAGTTCAGTTGTGGAAATTCCTAAACCGCCCCTGAAGCTAAGAAGCAGCATTAGCAATAGAAGGTTTTGTCTCTTGAAGGCAATGTGCAAATTCTCTGCTGAAGCTAGTTAGCCTGCTTGGACCCCTGGTGCTGATATGCCAAGCTCCTATAGGCATATCAGTTTGCTTGTTGTGCCTCTAATCAGTGAAAGAATTTAACACTCAGAGAATGTCAGAATGTGAAATCCAAACCACTCCTGCCACCTTGTCAGCAGGCACAAGGCTTGAGAGCACTCAGAGGTGAGGCCCTTAGCGTTATTCTTGTAATCACCATATAAAGTCTCAATTTCTCACTAGCTGCATTAAGCACTTGTGCTTGGTATTTTCTCATTTCACTTCTTCCAAAAGACTCTTCTGAGTTTTTGTTCCCCCTGAAATTTTATGCTCTAGATGTTTGGGGGGACAAAGAAAGAAAACAAAAGTTTCTACTAGCTCCAAGTTTCCTAAGACCAAGTTGGAAGCACAAGTGACAGGAAAATATTCTCTCAATACATTCCACTGCATGGGTTAAAAACGCCAGTTTGGATTCCCTTTTTAGATACTCGTGTCTCCAGCCACCCTCCCGACTGGTAGGTGGACTTCTGCCATCTGAAGCAGCAGACACCGCACTTAACCCTGCAAAATGTATTACTGGAGAAGACGTAGTGAGATATGCAGAAGGCACCAATTAGCACCTTTATTGGCTTAGAAAGCATTTTTTATTTTGGTTTTCCTAAGCATTTCTTGACTGATTCATGGAAGACATTTGGTTCTTTGGAATATCGTCCAATAGACTAATCAAATTACATTTTCACAGGGCTCTAAAATAATAGCATTCTGCAGCTTTCTGGGTATTTAACTCCTGCATGACCAAGGCACTTGGTAAAGGCAGTTCACAGAACTTACCTTTAATAATTGGCAAATTATGAATCTGTGTTCTCAATCCCCCTAAATTGGTATTTTTACATTGTCCTTCATACTCATGTTCAAAACAATGAGGGAATGTGTATGCTCTGCTCTTCTTCACCTTAATAGTTGCTTAAATTTACCACTGATACTTTTTTCCATTTCACCACTGACTCCAACATAATTCTTAATCATGTCAAGATGAGTTCATAATAGCTTCTTCCCAAGATGTGCACTTTATCCCATTGCCAGGATAGACACTGGAATCTGTCATTTCTCTTCACAGAAGCCACTCTAACTCACTACAAGAGAAATGGCAAATGTGTAACAAGCTTGAATCAATTCTTCAAAGCTGGCATCTATGGAATTTATCACTAATTATTTATGACCCTCTTATACCACTAAAAAAAAGATGTGCCTCATGAATTCCACAAAACATAGGCACCCACTACTAGTACTTATATTTGAGTCAGAATCCAAGAAGACACATTTTGGCCTCTGTATCCTAAAACGACAAGTGTGATTTCCTCTCTCTGAATTTTTAATACACATATTTAACTTGACTATATTTAGTTTATTCTTGCAAATTGGGAAATTTCTTGCAAGCATGAAACTATCCTCTAGTCTCTCATCACCTTTCACTGGCTTTATTGAGTCCTGCACATTTTAACATTCTTCTTTTGTCATGTCATTTTTTCGTGTTTTATACTGCTTTCACCAAATAACTTTGTCTTGTTTTGACTATATTTTAGAAAAATTAGGTCTCTAATTTCCTAATGCAAGTTTTACCTGTTCTTTAAAAAATTTTTCCAATTTTATTTTTTTCTTGGTTTCTATTTAAGGTCCATACCCAGCAATCCTCAGTATTCAAGGGACCACGAGAAGCTGGGGTTTAACCCCAGTCTTCCTACATGCAAAAACCTGAATTCCAATTTACCGAGCAATTTCTCTGTTGCAGAGATTTCCTAACATGATTCATGACCTTCAATTTAGACTAGGTTTACTAGGATGCATTTGATAATTAGAATGGGAAAATGTGAGTTAGAGATAAGAGTTAGGGATGCTTCCTTCCTCAGTGGAATTTTGTTTTATTAGTGAGACTAACCATATACATAATATTTTTTTTCCTTTTTTGGGTCACACCCAGTGATGGTCAGGGGTTACTCTGGCTCTGTACTCAGGGATTATGTCTGACATTACTTGGGGAACCATATGGGATGCTTGGGATCAAACCCAGGTTGGCTGCATGCAAGGCAAACACCCTATCAGCTATATTATCTCTCCGACCCCCATATACATAATAATTTAAGACAGCACAGCCCAAAGCCTTTTGGAAGGAATCAATAATGGAATAGACTTGTGTCCAGAGGAGAGGAGAGAGGAGAGATATATAAGTAAAGAAGTCAGGAAGGGTTTATAGAAAATATTAAACTCAAAAGAAGACAAAGGATGAACAGAACTGGAAATACAGGAGATACCAGATACAGCAAAATATATGTTTGTATATATATATATATGAATATATAATGAATAAAACTGCTGGGTGTTGTAGAAATTAGAATGGGCACGTTCAGATTGTACAGTGGTATACTCAAAAGCAAGATGCATATAACATACATCCTGTTTTAGTGGGCTGGGGATGAGTGTTTTGGGGGCCACGCCTGGCAGTGCTCAGGGCTTATTCTTGGCTCTTGGCTCTGTGCTCAGGGATTAGTTAAGGTAGACCTGAGGGATCATATAGGGTACCTAGGAGAGTTAATCCACATTGGTCTTGTGCAAGGCAAGCATGCTATCCACTATACTATACTCCAACCTCTAAATCTTTTTTAAAAGCTATATCCTTTTACATTCTCCATACCACAGTTTTCATTTTATAAGATTAAGATCACATCCATTATTTTAATTGGATTTACTTTGACCTCATAATACAGACCACAAAAGCCATAATTTGATTTCGTTTGTTCTTATAATTCAATGAATTCAATCTCGAAAGAGATCTGTGGACTAATCAGAGGGCTCTCTGGGGGGTTTAGAGAAGATATGTCTAACCACCCATCAAGTTGTTAATGGCACCAGAAAGATCCCTGACATAAATTCTCTCTCTGTTGTAAGGATTAACTTTGATTTTTTTAGCTGTATTTGGATAAATGTAGCATTAAACAAATGCACTGGCTATAAGTGCATGCTGGCCATTGAGAGTATGTGCTTCTTTTCATAACAAGGAAGGTATTTTTTAGTCAAACAGTGTCAATGTATGATTTTCTTTCCTGTGATGGTAAGGGATTTACTACAAACGAACTGCATTCTTCAAGTATTTTTATACACAACTTTAATATGTAATCTGGGATAAAGTATGAGCAGCTTAAGAAGAGGGATCTTAATATACAGTGCAATGTTCACTTTAGCAATATGATTCACCCCAAAGAAACTGAATACTTCATTTGGTTTGTGATTGTAGAAAGATTACCGATGCTCCCTGAGCCCAAATGGAGAATAAAACTTACATGCCTGTGAAATGGTTAACTATTAATAAGACTCAACCCATACTCAAGTCGTTTTTGAAAAGGGAAAAGAATACAAAAAAAAGCCCATATTGTTTTCTCCAATTAGTATTTTATATAGTATGAGAAAATAAAACCTTGGTGACTATTTATTTCTTTTTTTTTTTTGCTTTTTTGGGTCACACCCAGCAATGCTCAGGGGTTTCTCCTGGCTCTGCACTCAGGAATCACTCCTGGCGGTGCTCGGGGACCATATGGGATGCCGAGGATTGAACCCGGGCCGGCATGGGCTGGCCGCATGCAAGGCAAACACCCCTACCCGCCGGGCTATCGCTCCGCCCCTACCCTGGCGACACTTTAAAAGGAGACTATGAGATTCCCCCCTCCACCCACACAAACACACATCTACTGCCATATTGCCTTACCTACTGACTCTGCTTTTCAGATTCACAAACTAAGTCTCTGAAGAGATTCAAGCCAAGCAGCTGAAATATATAGACTCACCAATCCCTTGACTAAAAACTCTGGGGATCACTCAGGGGGGTGTATCAAGTCGCCTCCCTGCTCAAGTCCCCGCAGTCTCACCCACATTCTATTGCTGCCACCACGCCAATTGTCAATGGCCTAACTCCACAGCTTTGCTAAGAATTTCTGAAGACTTGCCCTAGCTCTACAGATTCTGAAGATTCTGGGCCACACAATCACATACATGACTGTGCACACTTCCAAAATCACCATAGTAAAACTCCAGGAGGAGTACACCAAATTAGATGGGAAAGTAACATAGGAACCAACTAAACTGAATCAACAAAAACAATAACTATGGATGAACAATTTAATTCATCCCTAGTTGCTGGGAAATAAGCAAAGAATTAACAACCCTGTGGTAAGATATAACAATATTCACAGATTTTCTTTTACTGAAGTACTTTTTTATAATTCTTTGATCTGATTGGTTGTAACAAGCAATATAAAACAAATAAGTGTGTGCTTGCTAAAGGTACAGGCTTTGGGGTAGTTTGGAAAATAGGGAAAATAATGGAGGAAAGGTCATTCAGGTGATAGATAAGGGTAGGAATATCAAAAAGTCCATAGAAACTGTACTATGAATATTTTTGTAAATCATGGTGTCTGAATAAAGGAGAGAGAGAGAGACTGTAAACTTCTCATGAAAATGGCCTAGCATTTGTCAAGAGACAAGGCAGTCAGAGGCCACACTCTGAGAAGTACATCAGTGAGATCTCAGATGCCAATGTCAAGGGTGGCAGTGATAAACTTTGCAGTTACTGACATTAGTAGAGAATGAAATAGTGAGAAAAGGCATTTGTCCAAAAGGGACAAAGCTAAATAATTTATATAGGTAAATTACAGATTTTACTAGGTAAGTAATATTTCTATCAAAGAAACATAAAATGTCACAAGAGGTGCAAGAAAATGAATGTCCAGGTTCTGCCAACTGCTCCAACAAGCCACTACACCCACCTCAGTCCATCTTACTATTTTTCCTTATATCTTGTAAGTCTTCTATTTCCACTTCTCCATTAACACATGAAAGTCATCCTGCTTTACAATTATTTTTCATAAATAGCTCTTCTGAAGGCCACCATAACCTTTACTGTCAAACTTGATGTCCAATTTACACTTCTCATAATATTTGGCCCATTAATAGCAGTTGACTGTTAGATACTCCCTTTCCAACACGCTGTCTTCGTTTGCTTCCCAGATGCTTCCCTTTTTATTTTAATTTTACTCCGTGCCCAATCCCTATGTATCCTTTGCTGATTCTCCAGTAGCCTCATATCCTCTTTTCTTTTTCTATGTCTTTTCTTGGTAATCTTATTTTTTTTTGCTTTTGGGGTCACACCCGCAATGCTCAGGGGGTTACTCGGCTGACTCAGGAATTACTCCTGGCGGTGCTCGGGGACCAGGGTGCCGGGTCCCCGGCGAGCGGCCGCAGTGCAACGCCTACCCGCGGCCGCCCGGCCCGTAATCTTATTTGGTCTTTGACTTAAACACTATGTCTATATTCTAACTAGTCCAAACACATATTTTTATTGCCAGACTTAGCCCTTAACTCTGAATTCGTATTTTCCCTTTTATTAATATAAAATCATACTCAATAGCCTATTTTGGGATAACCTGTGCATCATATATATATATGATGAAATTGATTTATATATATTATTTCATATATATATATATGAAATTGATTTTCCCATCTCTTAACTTATCCCTTTTTAAAAAATGACCAGCCATTCTCCTTATGTTTGGACAAATTTGTTGAAATTATTCTTGATTTCTCCCTTGTTCTATTTATGCTCTACATATTCTGTAAGCATAACCTATCCTGTCTACATTCCAAATATGTTAAGAATCCAACACCTCTCTGAAACAGCTGTTACTATCCTGGTTTAAGCCCTCATCATCTCTTCTCTGGGCTATTTCTTCATCTTCTTGACAAGTATCCTGTTTCTATCCCTCCTCCTATTGTCCCCAGTCTATTTTAAAAGTAAGAGCCAGAGCTGTCTTGTTAGAAAGAATCAAGATTATGGTGCTCTTTAGCATAAATTTAACACATTCCCTTCTTAGAGTTAAAGACAAAGTATTTATGGGAATAAATACATGTGGTTTTAAATTATTTGAACCGTTGATAATTATTTAATCACTAGCCCTCTGCTCTTTTCCTTGCTGACTTAACTCCAACAGTTCAGGTCTTCTTCTTGGCATTTTTTCACCCCAGGACTTTTTTACAAGCCATATTATTTTCCTGGAATAGCTCATCCCAAGATAAACAAATATCCTGCTTATTTACTTCTTCCAAGTGACTACTCAAAAGTAACTTTATATGGGACGTCTTTCATGACCAGCTATCCTTCTGACATAATATTTATTTCACTTCACTTGTCACTTGTATCACTTCTGTCTTCCCGTTGATCTTCAATTTGCTAGAGCGGGCACTAGTAACATCTCCATAAGTCCTGTCACATGCTAATGTAGCCCAAGGGCATCTGCTCACTCCAGGAACATAAAGAGATTCAAACCATTCCATCAGGTCATGGGAATGATGTCTATAATTGTAACTGGTATTTGGCATATCAAATATGTCACGGTAGTTTTCCAGGCTTTGCCATGCATGTGGGATACTCTTATAGTCACCAATAATCTCGAGCATTTATTTATGAACCGTGAGGCCACAAAGTGGCTGCACGAGCTGGGCTGTGATTGGCTCTTCTGCTGGGTGGAGCTCTGACAGATGGAAGTCCGGATGTGGAAAATGGTGGCCATCATGGTGTGGGGGGTGGGGATCCTCTGGCTTCTTGCAAGGATCTGCTGGGGTGGCGGGCCAGGGCTAGAACCCACCATCCCTTCTGGGTGCCTTGTGAGCAGCTGGGCACAGGGAGAGCCGGTAGCACCTCTGCCCAATGTCTGTGAGTCTCTGGATCAGCATACCTGTGCTGGGCTGTCCAGATGATCCAAGTCTGTTTACAGGGTTGATGAAAGCTCCTGCTGGCTTAACAGTAGTCTTGGGCACAGCAGACGATGAGGGGATCCATCGTGGTCTGCAGGAGTTTAGGGAGGCTCCGCCATGGCGGGTATCTCGCGGAGCTGCAACCCGGAGGATAAGTGGGATGGTACCACACAGTCTATGCTCGGGTCCCAGCCAGTTCCTGTGGGGCTCGCTTTCCGGACGTGGTACAATCCCGCAACCCAGTCACCGTGTGGTGCCAAGATGCGGCTCCCAGGGTCTCGGCATGAGAGGGAAGCCGCTGGCCACTCAGCTGACGCCAGCCCTCCAGTACAACCAGATCCCACGGCCCAGCGGTGCCCAGGCTATATCCAATGCATCTATTTTCTTAAGTACACCCAATTCTAAATAACTGCTTTTATTAATAGGAGGCCTTCAATACATATTTGTCAAATGATTTTAGATCTGTCCAAAGTTTTGTATGATTATGAACAAAGAAATGGAGTTCTTGACATGTTTATTTTCCAGTCTCCAGTGTAGGTCAAAGGAAAGATATGGGGTGAAGGAAGAAGCTGAATGAGTGTTTTATGTCATGGATTTTGTTTCCATATAGAAGAGTAGTATGATGCCTAAAACTCAGATATAAATGCACATAAATATAATGGAAATTAGTATTTCTACAAAATATGCAAGAAATACAGTAGTGAAAGGATTCAAAGGCAATGATGGTGATGTCCACAAGAGCATTTAAAATGCTATTAAAATTTATTTTCATAAATTCAGGAAGCATGAATTGTGTTTGTGGTGACACCAGAGTGTTTTACTGAAACGGTATCAGTGACCGTGAAAGTCAACGAGAACTCATCATGAAAATACATGAGCCGTCTTCAGCAGTCTCCTAGAAATACAGAGATGCTTGTAATAGACCCATGCTACCAACATGAATACAATAATTCATCAAAACTGACATACTAGCTTATTTTAGGCTAAGCATGACAATGGTATGATGAGATATAAAGCAAATTTGAGTTATCAGAATGAATTGTAGCTTAATTTCAGATTAGCTGTTTGTTTGTTTGCTTATTTTGGATCACACCTGGCAATGCTCAGGGTTTACTTCTGGCTCTGCACTCATGAATCACTCCTGCTGTGCTCAGAGGACCATATGGGATGCTGGGATCGAACCCAGGTCAGCCGCATGCAAGACAAATGCCCTACCTGCTGTGCTATTGCTCCGGTCCCCAGATTAGCTTTGTACTCCCTAGTTATGTACTTTTTTAAAAATTAAGTGTACTTAATCAAATATTTATGTAACTCTGTTCAAGTGAGTCAGGTCTTAGACTAAGACTCACTAACAAAAACCCGAGAATAGAGATGTGGCTTAACATCAAAACACATGCCTTGTATGTTTTGACCTGAGTTCAATTCCATACAAGGTACTGCAAAAGCAAACAAACAAACAAAGCAAGCATCTTTTTCATCCAAAGTCGACTCATAAAAATAAGGAATAGTTAGAAGTAAGTTAGTGGTAGCTGGAATTTACATCAGTCATGAGAGATGCCGTCATTGTGGGTATAACGATAATAAACTTAAATGCAAATCATGGATATTTGAATTAATGGAGATTTATTGGCTATGGTTTTAGAAAAATTAGTATTTTTTCTTAGTCTCTGTTTCCGTGTCATTTAATGAAGTTGATCACTGGATTAGTCTCAGAAATAACAAAACAAGTAGACTATTTTCTCATTATTATGTATTAATTTACTGTTTACATCAATTTCATAAAAATTTAGTTTTTATATGAAATTCTGTAGCCAAGGTAAATGGCTTTTTATGGTCTTTAGAAATATTATTTGTGTTATTTTTAAGATCCATCACTTGTACAAAAATTTGATTGGAATAAAAATCAGTGTCATACACATTTTTAAAAAATGAACTTAAAGAGGACTATGGTTTAATATTGAAGTCTGAAAGAAACAAGGCACACAAGTATACAAATCAGAAAACCAGAGAAGAACCTGTCAGTGAGTTTGTCCACATTTTTTTCACAGGATGAAGATGTAGGGCTTCCCTGGCTGTCCAGGTAGAACATGTATAATGGATTAAGGCAATTTGTGCAACATAGCTACATAGTCAGACAGATCCAAGTTCAAATCTCACCTTCCTTACCGATCATCTGGACTACTCTGGGAAAGTTACATTTTTTCTGAGTTTTATTTATCTCCTTGAACAAAATCATGGTAATATTCGTCTCGGAAGATGGTAGTGGTTAATAAAATAGAAAATGTAAAAGTTCCTTGTCTGTATGTCTTCCATATATATTAATTTCTGAATTGCTAAATGCCAGTGACTTTCCCTAGCATAATGGTTATGAGAAAGATTAGAAATGAGCCAAATAGATTCTAGTTTAAAGAAAATGAGACTTTAGGTAGCCACAAAGAAACATGAAATCCAGTCACTATAAAAATTCAAAGTCCCAACTTGTCTATTTCAAGACCAATAAATGAATCAGCAATGAAATCTCTTCAAAGTTATTCCAATCTTTTTGGGTCCAAATTAAAAATTTGGAGCAAATTAGAATGTTTTGTAGGGAGACTCCAGATTATCTGTAAGATGAACAGAAATTTGGATCTTGTATATATTGCTGCTATGATGTAAAAATCCTCAGCTAAAATCAGTGAGAGAAATCAGCTTTAGAATGATTTATATATGAAATGAGTTTGATAATATCCTCTGAATTTCATTTTTGTATCTGACACTTGGTTCCAGAAATGTTTTTTCTTAAAAATAATTCTTTGCCTATTTAATGTGAGGTCTCCCAAGATTAGGGTGGGTTGTAATGCCTGCCTGTCCTTTGCCAACTATAAGACCAAGATGACTGCCCTCCGACGCCCTGATGGATCTATCACATCTTCCAGAAAGGCAATGGAGAAGATTATCCAGGACTTCTACTCAAATCTCTTTGATAGCCACACCCACCTGCCCACATACCAAATTCCACAGGATGGATATGTCATTCCCATCGTTCTCCCTTCTGAAATCCTACATGCCATCTCGTCAGTAAAGAAGGGAACAGCACCAGGCCCAGACAAAGTCAGACCTGAACACCTGAAGAATCTGCCATCGGTACTCATCAATACACTAGCTCGGCTCTTCACATGCTACCTGTCCAAATGCAAGGTGCCCTCTCAATGGAAAACCAGCAGGACAGTTCTACTGTTCAAGAAGGGAGACATTCAGGACATTGGCAACTATTGCCCCACCTGCCTGTTGTCCATCATCTACAAGCTGTTTACACGAGTCATCCTGAACAGGATTAGCAGAACACTAGATGAAGGACAACCATGTGAGCAAGCAGGCTTCCGGAAAGGATTCAGCACAACCGACCATATCCACACAGTAACCAAGCTCATCGAGGTTTGTAGGGAGTACAAGATGCCGCTCTGTCTCACGTTCATTGATTTACAGAAAGCCTTTGATTCTGTGGAGACTGAAGCAGTCATCAAAGCCCTAGCCAAACACGGTGTTCAAACCCAATACATCAAGATCCTTCATGAGCTGTATTATGGATTCACCACCAGTATCTCACCATTCTACAAAGTGATCATTAATGTGAAAAGAGGGGTATGACAGGGTGATACCATTCCACCAAAACTCTTCAGTGCCACCCTCAAGAACATCAGGCGACAATTAGAATGGGAAGGAATGGGAGTGAAGATAGATGGTCGGCAACTACACCACCTCCGCTTCGCTGATGACATCGTTTTAATAACACCAAACATTAGCCAAGCGGCACAAATGCTGGCCGACTTCGACCGAGAATGTGGAAAGATAGGTCTACAGCTGAATCTAAAGAAAACAATGTTCATGAAGAATGAACTAGTTCCTGAGGCCCCATTCACTCTCAATGGAACAAACATCTCTGAATTCAGCAGTTATGTGTACCTAGGTCGAGAAATCAACATGATGAATGACCTAAAACCTGAGCTGTGCAGGAGGAAGAGAGCGGCATGGAATGCCTTCAAAGGCATCAAAGAAATAGCTAAAAGGACAAAGAACCTCTGGCTCTGGGCACATCTCTTTGACTCCACCGTTCTCCCTGCATTAACATACGCCTCAGAGACCTGGGCCCTACGAAAGCAGGATGAGAATGCTATTCGGGTCTCCCAGAGAGGAATCGAAAGAGCTATGTTTGGAATTATCACGCCTCACTCAAGTGAGAGAAGGAATCTGGAGTTCTGACCTCCATCGCTATTCCTGAATCAGGGTCGCTGTCTCGTTTGCCAAGGCATTGAAAATCAGATGGGCTGGACATGTAATGCGATTTGGAGACAACCGCTGGACTAGAGCCATTACCGACTGGATCCCACGGGATGTCAAAAGATCATGTGGCCGCCCACCTACAAGATGGTCAGACTTCCTTGTAAAGACCCTGAAGGAACAGTTTGAGGCTCTTCATATTCCTGAATCAACCACATGCCATTGGGCTACATTGGCACGTGATAGGGTCCAATGGAAATGTTACTGGCGCCCGCTTGAGCAAATTGATGAATAATGGGATTCAAGTGATCAAGTGATCAAGTAATGCCAGTGACAGGTGTTGTTATAAGAATGAAAAAGCTTGAGATTAGTTTGTGAAGTGAAGTATGTAAGGAACTGAAAATTAATGAAAACTCCCTTTCAATTTGTGCAATATAACTAGCTAACTAGACAAATAAAGTAAATGAACTGACAAAACCCAACAAAACTGACTACTAGTCTTGGTGAAAGCTAGAGTGGTTTCCAGAGAAGAAATGGAATGAGTAGAAAGGATATAACGGTCTTTTATATTGGGGGTGTGTCAATGCATTTTAGAGGTGTATGTAGAGAATCATAAATATACTGAGGTATTGAGCTGTATTGCAGTCCTAGATATTGTCAACTAATGATATACCAATTTTTTAAGAGCTGTAATGGAGAGAAGAGGAAAAGGTATAAGGTAAAAGATAGCTATTTGTCTTTTTTATGAAGATGGCGCCAAAAGCCATGAAGGAAGCTCCTGTCCCTCCCGATGCTGAAGCCAAACCCAAAGCTCTGAAGGCCCAGAAAGCAGCACTGAAAGGTGTCCACCATCACAAAAAAGAAGATCTGAACATAAACCTCCTTCTAAAGACCCAAAATGCTATTGAGGAGACAGCCCAGATATCCTCAGTAGAGTATCCCAAAGACTAACAAGCTTGACCATATGCCATCATCAAGTTCCCTCTGACCACTGAGTAAGCACCGAAGAATATAGAAGATAACACCCTTGTGTTCATTGTGGATTTCAAGGTCAACACCAGTTTAAACAGGCCATAAAGGAGCTCTATGTCCTAATCAATGTAACTTTTATAAACATTTAGTTCCTTAATCAATTTATGTTGCTTTTTAGTCTATATTGTCTTTTTCTTATGCCAGGATTTGCTGTTGTTCCTGTTTTCCTTCTAAACAGTATTTAGTATAGATGGTGACTGCTTTTTGTAGAAGGAGGCACCAACAAGCAGTGGTCAAGGTGGTACTTTGCTTGAGGGCATGTTGCTTGCAGACACTCCCAGAAGTGAGGGAGAGGGATTTATGTAGTAGAGGGGATCAAATCCAGGAATAGATTCATTTGTACTATATCCCTAGTCCAAGACTTTGTTTAGTTTTTTTGTTTTTGCCATCAAGAGCTCTTAGATTCTAAAAATATGGTATTCTATTTAAAGATTAAACGCTGTGAAACTATTAATTATCTATAATAGTCTTATCAAATAATATGACAAGTATAAAAAATTTTGCCTTAAAAATATTTTCACTGTTGACTGGAGAGTCATCTCTATTTTTGAGAAAAAGTTGCTTCAATAGAGAAAGCATAATTGTGAGACCAAAGCATAGAGAGAGCTAGATTTACAAATCAGACTATAATACAGCATTGCAAAATGACCTTACAGGTTCTCATTGACCTTACAGGTTCTCATTGAGTTCTCTGCTTAAGACTGAGTTATCTAGCAATGTGACAAGAGTTCTGATTTTCTAACTGGGTCTATTACCTACCCTTTCTCTTTCATGGCCTCATCGTCTATACTTAACAGATCCTTTATATTTCTAGGAATTTCTGATAATTCTCATTTATTCACATAAACATTTGAATTGACTCCTTACTCAAATTCACAGGCCATAATGTTTTCTGGACAGTCTTCTCTTACCAGTATTGTCAATGACTTGATGGCCGTTTTCATTTGTAGACACACTATAAGTAGACAGATACATTGCAAGTTAAACAAGGTGCAAAAATAATTTATACTGTTTTTTTTCTAATTAAACATATGAGAATAAATATAGAGTTTAGGCTTTACTATGAGAAAACCTCTGGAAACCAAATAACAATCAAGGACTAAAGGTACATTCTATTTTTGTGCTTTTAAACCTATAATTTTTTCAATGATATATTAATCTTTCACACCCATTAAAACAAAATCTCTACATGATGCCATTGCCCCTGCAGGGATAGCCACATTGTTGTCATGAATCTTTGCAAGAGAAAATTGTAAAAGTAAAAAATAAAAGACACTTACAATAATACAAAGTCCAGCCACTGCTGAATACTTTCTTCATTGTAATCTTCTACAAAGAAACAGAAGTCAGTAAAATCAGCCCAAAACAACTCTACCCAATTATTCAGTGACTATTCAATAGCTCTATTTCCTACATTTTTAATCATACATTTCTATAATCACATTTTACCCCATAACTTCTGATTTTATAATCAGTCTTTCCTGGGGAAAACTAGTAAACTTGCCAAGAGATTAAAGCTTAAAAAGAAAGAATGTGTGAAAGGGAAGAAAAATAAATTAGCAAAGAGCAAGAGATGATAGAATGATTTTTCAATTACCTGGAGTGTATATATACAAAGGGTGAAAAACATAGGAGATTTTGTTTTTCTCTTGTTGGATATAAATCACCATGGAGCCTTTCCTTATTGAATCACAGCATTTACCTAAGGCAGCTAGCCAGTGATGTTTGTTTGCAAGGAGTTCTCTGCCAGTTTCCAAACCAAATTTGCATTCATTCCAGGGACAAATTGCACTAGAGTCCCTGGACTGCCAAAGGCATCCTTGTTAAAGACATCCTTCTTTTAAGGTGGCTTTTTATCACAGTCTCAACACATAGTCAACAAGCAAAAGGAGATCTAAATAAAGCATGTTCTGTTAAATTTTGGTTTCCATTTTAGTTGACCCTGGACTGCTCTGGATATATTTCTTTGACTTGATCCTACCATACAGCAAGGTACCCCTCAGAAGGCATCTGGAGAACCCAACAAAAGAAGTGAATACGAGAGGGGCTTATTCTTCAGTTGCCAGATAAAATGGATCTCAAAGAGAGCAAAGAAATGAGACTTCCAAACAGTAACCCTAGTGGAGAAAGATAATTTTCCCAAGTCTGTACTGCTTTTCAAACTCTTAAAACTATTAATGTCTCATGCAAGACCAACAAATAAGAGCTTTTCAGTAAAGGCTGATGCTCTGCTAGAAACCTCATGAGTTTGACAGACTCCACCCAACCCAGAGGTCATGAGGGACTCAAGATGATGGGACCTGAGTGGAAGGAGGTAGAGATCATTCTTTGGTCTCTACTTCCATCAGTGTTTTAAGTTTCTGAGGGGAGAGAGGGTGTCAAAAGAGCCCATTTTATGTAAGATTCTGACCTCTTGTGATGGACTCAAAACCAACTTCCTCTCCTAGATTTATTTGCCAGGGTTAATGTTTCCATATCTGGTGGAATGGAAGATTCCACCAGATTTCCATATCTTACCACCCACACAGGTATATTTTCCAAGTAGCCCCCAGAACCCATTCTCACCCAGCCCAGGAAATGGTAAAAACCTTACCTTCCTCCACAGTGTCAGGAGGCAGCGGCTCATCCAGGGGCAGCCAGAATTTCTTGCTGGTTTTAAAGATACCTCTATTTTTCTTTTTCTGGTCTTCTTGAGGGTTGTCAGAGCCATGTAACTTTTCCGCCATCATGAAAGCAACTCAGCAAACTAATTTAAAATATGCACATAAAAAAGTCAGACATACTGAGCTCAGTTTTGAGCTTGACTTGACTAGACTGGCTAGAATGCTTCCCCACAATTAATGAAACTTGCTTCATAATCTTGGGGATTCTGGATCATTGTAGTGAAACAGTTCCCTGTCATCAGACCAGCTGCTGAGCTAAGGTAACCTCAGTGGTCACCAGACTTTATTCCTCGCTCTAGCTGACAGATTCAATCTGATGCTCTGGGATATGAACAGAGAGCAGAGGAATTAGACAGTAGGGCATTCTCACCCAAGCAAAAAAGTTTTAAAACATGGATTTATGTAATAAATATCCTTTGAGCACCACCAGAAGTGGTCTTTTACAACAGAGTTGTGTGTAAACCCTGAGCCTGGCTGGATGTGGCCTTTCATCAAACATAAATTCATAAACATCCTAAGAGGAGACATTTGCACTACTATGATCATTGTGGAACTATTCACAATAGCCAAAATTTGGAAATCACCTAAGTGCCCAAGAACAGAATGACTGGATAAAGGAAGTATGGTGAATATACACAGTGGAATACTACACAGCCTTTAGAAAAGATGAAGTTATGAAATTTGTGGATGGGTGGATCTGGAGAATTAACATGATAGTGAAATGAGACAGGAGGAGAGGAATAGACAGAGAAAGATCACACTCATTTATGAGATATAAAGGAATACAGTGGGAGAATAATGCCCAAAGACAGTTGAAACAAAGACCAGCTGGACTGTTCCTTTGTACGAAGCTTGCCACGATGGGGAAAG
Organism: Cryptotis parvus; assembly: GCA_021461705.1. NCBI lineage: Eukaryota > Metazoa > Chordata > Mammalia > Eulipotyphla > Soricidae > Cryptotis > Cryptotis parvus. The sequence continues at coordinate 217,126 of JAJIBD010003136.1, read as the reverse complement.
GAAGACTAAGACAGGGAAAAGACTACTACCAAGTTTTTTTTTTTATTAGTGAAGCAATTATTATGTGTTAGTATCTAGGTGGTCACTCTAGATGATTAACTGGGTGCTGACAGAACGTAAGTGATGCATAGGGCCCTTTCGGCAACAGTATTGCAAACCACAGTGCCTGAAAGGAAAAAAGAAAAAGGAAAAAGAGCCACAATAGATGTAGGCAGGGGGAAGGAGCGAGCTGTAATAGGGGAACTGGGTACATTGCTGTAGGGAAATGGAAACTGGTGAAGGGAATTGTGCTTGAACATTGTATACCTGAAATTAAATCAAGAATAAATTTAACTTTCTAATTCATGGTGATTCAAAACTTAAAAAAAAAAATAAATGCCTTCAAATTAATAAGCATCCTTCCAATTTATTTGAAAAATATATTTTTCAAATAATATAATTTTCAAATTTATTTGAAAATATATTTGCACCTTTGAGATGCAAAAACATTATGAAAACAGAGTTTTGATAACAGATCCAGCTTGTTAGTCTATACTCAGCTAATTGTGGATTCTTTTTTAAATATTTTATTATACCACCATGAGATATACAGTTACAAATATGTTCATGTTTGGGTTTCGGTCATACAGTGTTCCAGCACCCATCCCTCCATCAGTGCCCATTTCCCACCACCAATAACCCCAATTCCTCCCCGCCTCCCCTAGCCTGCCTTTATGGCAGGTTCTTTATACATTTCTCTCTCTCTTTTCTTCTCTTACACATTGTGTAAGAGAATATATAGGTTTAGAGGTTATCCAGTGTATCTTTTTTGCCTATATTCAATGCTCAGTTCTAGGCTGGTTTTATCATGTTTTCCAAAAAGGCTGTATCAGTTGACATTCCCACCAACAATGGATGAGAGTTAATTGTGGATTCTTATGTAAACTACATAACCTCTCTTCATGCCCTTATTTTTATGTGACCGAAACCTCCAAACATGAACAATGTTGTAATTGTATATCTCACGGTGGTATAATAAAATGTTTAATTAAAAAAAACTACTGAAAATTATATTGCCTTTTAAGAAGTTTTTTTTATTAGTGAAGCACATTATTATGTTTTAGTATTATTCTGACCAAAATCGATGCTGATTTTTATATTAGCTTATCTATAAGTGAAAGAAGTTATCTAACTTCAAAGTGAACTTTAAAGTGGTGAGCAGAGGGGTTAATTTGCATAGCTAAATCTCCACAGAAAGCAGGATTTAAACTCAAGTACTAGACTTTGGGTATGCTCCAGGGATGATTAAACTACATAATTAACCCTATTGGATTGGGTATTTGTGACAATTACAACATTAAGAAATAGTGTATATGGGTATGAAAAATTTCAGCTGTCCTATTACCTTATTGGTCTTTATTAACATCCTTATGAAGCACAAAGGCTAACAGAAGAAGAAGCTAAGTGGAGCTATGGAAATTGTTTAAACTCCCCTGATTATTATGAGAACATTGGGAACAAAGACCTCCCACTTATTCATTGGTCTTTTATTTGACTATTTTAATTTGTCTTTTATTTGATTGTATTTTCAGCACATAGAAAGTGCTATATAAATATATAGGACATTTCAGTCGCAAAGCTTGTGTTCAAAACCACACTTTTTTGACTAATTTCCTTATTGAAATACTCTAGCTCATTTTACATTTTACATTAAGAGAAATGACCAAATTGTCAAACATTTACATCAATAGCATTTTTGGCATCCCTGCACATACACACACTCTTTCTACGTGAAGTATTGTCCATCATTTCTAATCAGTATTCTTCAAGACCATTCATATTTATTGTAACACATGAAAATTTTAAATTTAGGTCAGAATAAAATTCTAGAAGCAATTGGTAGCAAAAATAGCCTGATTGCTAAGTTTTAAAGTTGTATTATTCAATTACTGTGTAAATGTACATTTATAGTTGCAATAGTAAGTAGTGTAATGATTGATAATTATATATAAAACATAGATACTAAGAACTAACAATTAATTAAAAATTAGGGCAAAGGTTAATCAAATTATATCTATAGGAATGGTGAACATTTTAGCCAATAAACTACATCATGTTGACTTCAGAAGCATCCACTAGAAAGAAAGACACAAATCCTTAAATCCTTCATGATAACACAAAATAAGAGAATATAGATTAGATGATATAGATTTAACATTTACAGAATTGTTTGGTACACCAGTACCTACATCACAAATCAAAATAAACTTTAGGACATTTTATTAATTTAATTTTGCAAAGTTTTATGTGTTTTGAGTAAATAAAGTCTCTTTTGCTGGTGCCTTGCACTTCTGATTAGAGGAGTCAGAGTGCATTATTTCTGATAATGCAAAATTTTCTTTCAGAAGGAAGAAAACCCCAAAATTATGGTCAACAAAATTGAAAAAAAAAGATCAAACTCAGCCATGGACCAGGATGGGAATAAAAAGCATAATTTGTGGTAAAACAAGAGTATTCCCAAAATATTCTTTCCTTCACTGATCTCTGCTATAGTGAGACCTAGTCACAGGATACTTTGCTGGATGGTAGGAACAAAAGTTCTCTGGTCTTTCAAATATAACACTAAAAAATCAAGTTTTAGAGCAGGGGAATGCTTTATTCCTATGTCCCCAAACTCCCACTGACCTCAGCCATCAACCTTACAAAATCATTGAGGTTACGTGTCCTGACAGCTAAGTTGTACTTGGCTGTAGAGCAGGAAGGTACTTTGCCAAGGAAAGTGGGAGTCCTTGCTAGAGGCAAGGGTCAGGAACCAGTTTGTATAGAAAGGCTTCTTTGTTCCTGTTTTAGTTGACTATGGCTTCCCAGTTAGTAAACAAACCTGCTTTTGGAAACTATTCTCCAAAGCTAAAAAACCTTCCTTTGGTATCCACTTTGCTTTTTAAGCCCTGCGCCACTCCCTCCCCTCGGTACCCGCCCCCCTGCCCCCCTCCTGCCAAAAGCAGCCCTTGAAAGGCAGGTCAATGAGGGCAGATTTAATTTGCCAGGGGTACTGATGGTGAAGGATGGAAGCCTTTGCTAAATGCCTCACATAACCCCCTTCGGTTCTATTTTGCAAATAAAAATTTTATTTGCAATCAAAATTTTACCAGTTCTGAAAGTGAATATTTTCCCTGAATTACATTATTCTTTGTGCTTGAGGATCCTTTTTATCTCTTTAGTATTCACTATTTTGATGGCATGTCAAGAATCATTTTTGCTAAAAAATTCCAAGAATGTGGGAAATTTCTATTATTATCATGTTGAATTAAAAAAAGAGGATAAAAAACCTGCATGTGCATAAAGAATTTAGTTTTACAAAACAATGTATTGAAAGAACAAAGAAATGTACTAAACTCTAATCAAGATTCAAGGTTGCAAACATAATCAAAATGAGAAAGAAAACCGACTTTGCTGTATTCACTTTACATGGCATTTTCTTTTACTTGAGCATACTCCTTTGGACTATGAAGCCTTCAGACCACACTGATGTCATTGAATTTGATACTTTCACACCTAGCACTCAAAAATTGCATTCTCTTCCCTGGGGCCATTTTAGATTTTTACGATTTTTTAAATATAGGTTGTCCCACCAAAGAGGTTGTTCACACTCGCAGTGTTCTTCACTGATTCCCATACAGCATTTTGTCTAAGATAAACAAATCTGTAATTATTAGATGAGTGTTCGGTTATTTGGTGGAGAAATATGAAATCGTCAAAGTCAGCATATTTGGTTCTTTATGGGATTAAAAGAAAAGTAGTTTCTGGTAAATAACTCCAGATCTTTATCTCAGTTAAACTGGTTTGGATATTACCTTGTGTGAAGTTTTTCAATACCTCTGATAATCTGTTTCTTTATTCTCTAATGGGAGTATAAAATAGCCACTGATAAAGTTGTTTGGCAATATATATTCAAAACTACCAAAATCGCTAATTTTTTCATTCCCTTTTATCAGTTATGACCATTACTGTCCTGTTATTATAGGACAATTCTGTCGAGGAAGGTCTGGGGTATAGCTCAGTGGCAGAACACTTTGCAGCATATTTGAAGTCCTGGGTTGGATCACTGAAACCAAATCAACCAAACACTCACAAGTACACATCATCCATCAGTTTTTTTCATAGAAGAAACATTTGACAAGCTTTATTTATGTATAACCAGCCTCATCTTAATAGTACTTCGTTTAGATCTGAAAGAGTTTCCCTTGCCAGTGAGAGAGGAAGCCACGGTTTCCTTTTGTCAGATGTTCCATGTTTGCCCAATCAACCTGACATATATATCAGCCTTCTTGCCATTTCCTAGGACTGTAAAACTCTGCCCTGAAGTCTAGGTTGATAGGTAGACTAAGATAAGGGTCTATAATGCCTGGAGAAATTTATAGCAGTTAGACATTCCTGTCATTTCCTGATATCTTTTGTGAACACTTGCCAACTGATAAATAGAAGGACCTTTTAAAGGGCCTACACAAAACTCCCTTTAACTTAGTCCTATACTAAGTTCCTACCTTGGGCAGTTCCTTCTTTCTCTTCTGCTTTCCAATATACTTTTCTACTTTCCAACTCTGAGTCCTTTATTACTCAATATTTTCACTTTTGAAAGTACTTAAGAACATGGGAATCATGAATGTACACACAGACTCGCCACCACTGTTCCTTTATCATTTGCATCAGATTATTGCAGAATTAACACGTTCAGTCGGTGTAAGAGTAAAAAAAGTTTGTGAATGAAAGTTCATAAATCCCTGAGATGAGTTAAAATTTATATTAGAGCCTAAAAGTTTCTTCCAACTATGGACTTACTTTCAAGATTATAATGGCGTTCTTTGTATCTTTAACCTTAGCCACCACTCTTAAATAATCCCTGTGGTCAAGAAGAGAATATCACAAAAGAACAGCCTTGAGGTTCCCAAAAGTACATAAATGTGTCACCTTCTTTGGTCTCCACAATGGGTCTTCATTATTACAATCTCTGTTCAAATCTTCATATTTTCTCAGTTAGAGTGCAGACCTACTTTGTTCCTCTCCCCCTTCATATACATTGATAACCCCATTAGCACGATTGAGAGAAATCAGCGTAAATAGGTCTTGCAATTAGTTACCTGTCTCTTTCATCATTGAGAAAGCAGTATCTCTCTTAGTGGTAATGTTATAGGAGGTTTAAAAGAAAACATTGTATATCCTCATGCTTTAAAAAGCTGGCTAGCATTCAATCCTACATCTTATACTATAATCAAAAACTAAGAAATGAGTCTTGAGAGGCAGATTATCTAAGAGAACTCATTTATTCTCCTTACGCACCACGGCACCAATCGCATCACTTTCTAGAGTCACTTACTCAGCAGTAAATGCTGTCTCACTTGACCCACTCTTCTCCCAGCCTCTCCCCAGCTCTATGGTCTCTAGAGTTCATGGATGGTTCCTATCAAAAACCCTTTACCTCCTTTCCATTTAAATCTAGGTTTGTTTCCTTTGCCATTTTCTCAGACTATGGCTTTTGCTTTTCCACCCATTGAGACCATAGTCTTGTAAACTTCCTCATGCCTCACATTACTGCTTACAGACTTGCTCCCTCTGTGCTTTGAAGTATAATCCATCAGACTGTATAGTCACCTAAAGCATTTGTCTTCATTTCCTGGAAAGTTAGGAAAGGTATTACTGACGTCTTTCTGGAAAGTCTCATAACCCATAAATACCTAATCACTTGGTTCAATAATTTGGTCACTTTCAACAATGCTTTCCTTTACTCAATTTTCTTGGTCACACACTTTGTTTAAAGACACAGGTTTTCCTCAGAACTGGATAATTCCCTTCAGAATACAACTGCTATAACATCTTCCATCTTAACCTCATTTTCCTCTAGCCCCTGAATCTCATTTTAACTCTTGTTCTAGCCTTCTCTTCAACTAGGGATGATTCCCAAATTTATATTTCTGAATCAGTTTCAGAATTTCAGATTAGGGGAAGAACTTTAAAATATAGTGTTATCATTATTTTATATCTCTGCCTAATCATAAACATCAAAAATTATTTATATAAACTACTGATTTTTTTCTTATTTCCTTGCATTTTACTTAACTTGCAAGGAATACCAGCATTCTCGCTACCTCAGTAAATGACACACATATTCAGATAGCTGCTTAAGTAAAAAAAAATAACGTGTCTTTGATTCCTAGTATAAACAACTATGTAAATAATCTATATAATTTTTAAGTAAAATTAAAATAATAATTATTGGTTTCAAGGAAAAATAAAATCTAAAAATATATAGATCAGTGCTGCTCAAACTGTGCTGTGCCAGGGACCACACAAGGTCACACAAGGAATACTCAGAGACCTCCAGGGCTATACCAGGTCCTGCTCAGGGAACCATGCAGTGCTAGAGATCAAACGAGGGTCAACCACATGCAAGGTACGTGCCACAACTCCTGTATTATCTCTCTGGCCCCAAAGACTCAAATACATCTCAGACATCTACTTGCATTTTTATAAACAAAACGTGAACCAGAGCATGAAGTCTTGCTCGGATTTTTTGGGGAAGGGTCCAATTACAGCACCATAAATACCTCCAATTCTCTTAAGAACACATCCAAATTAGCATGCTAATCGTCAACTATCAGTTCTAGTCATCTTAGAACTTTCAGCAGCAGCATCTGGTGTAGCTGGCAATTTCTTATTAATAAAGACAAGCTTTAAATTAATTAATTGAGTGGTCTCTTTAAGTGGTACTGGGATGGGGGTGGGAGGTCAACTTGGGGCCACTCCCAGTGATTCTAGTGGTTCAATCTGTGATCGTGAAGTTATAATGTTACTTAGATCCTGAAGTTCCAGGGATTATTTGGGCTCCCTGGCAGTGCCTGGAGACTTCCGGGCTGCACCTGTCAGTGCTCAGGGCACCATGTGTTCCAGGAATTAAACTGGGATCAGTTGTATATCCCAGTGTTTCTTAACCAATGCATGATCTCTCCAGTCCCTAATTTATTTGTTTTCTGCTCTTTTTGGGTCACAATTGTCGATGACCAGGGGTTACTCCCAGCTCTGCACTAGGAATTACTCCTGGTGTTGCTCGGAGGACTATATGGGATGCCAGGGATCGAACCCAGGTTGGCTGCATGCAAGCAAATGTCCTTCTATCTGACTATCACTCTGGCCCCCTAATTTATTTTTGTTTGTTTATTTATTTATCTAGGCTTTTGGGGTCACATCTGGTGATGTTTAGGAGTTAGCTCTGACTCTGCACTCAGGAATAACTCCTGGCAGTGTTCAGCAGTCCATATGAGATGCTGGAGATTGAACCCAGGGATTGAACCCAGGTTGGTCACGCACAAGACAAATGCCCTACACACTGTACTATCGCTCCTGCACACCCATAATTTATTTTTAATGCCACACTTTCTCTACATTTCCTCCTACTTTAGTCTAAGTATTTATTTCCCCAAGCTCTTTTGCTGATATTAACCTTTCTATCCCAATCCTAGGTCTCTCTTATCTATCTACATCCTCTCCCTATATGATTGTGGCTTTAATTGTCTCTCTATAATCCCAGAGTTCAGTGTAAGTAACTATGTAAATATTTTCACATTATATTATAAGTCTGTGTTTGCACTTCTATTTAATCACCCTGAGATTTTCCTCAGGATAGAGATCTTAGCTCTCATATCACAATTGTACAGAAATGTAATTTAATATATTTTAATGAATGAATATGTAGATGAATTCCAGTAGTGATCTGAGTAATGTAAAAATAGGTTTGATTTTTTAATAAATAAGTATACTGTAGCAGTTAAAAAACTTATCATAAGGTGAAACTCTTTAGAAATACATACAGTGTCAATGAATAATGCATGATAGATTTGAATTATGAAAGTGATAAGATTATGTTCATATACCCACATACATCTTACACTATATACATATGTATATACTCACATTTACCCAAGCACAAATGCATATGCACACTATATGTTGACATACATATGTATAGCAACATATTTTGAGTAATCCCTAGAAGTCCACTTCTACCATTTTAAACATAAGTGAATACTTTTTTAAATACTCTCATGTGTCTTCCAAAAACTATGCAGATAAAAAAAATCTTAATTCATCACCAGGGAAACAATTAAAAGGTGATTTATTTAAATTTATCAGCAAGTAGTTAATTGACTGTAAGACACTGGATGGCAGTTTCAAGTTGTCTTGGAATGTAATTTGCTCTTGCATAATTTGAGAGAACTGGATGAGAAGAAAATCTCATAAGTTTATTATTTTATTTTTAACCTCCACGTAGACTACCTAGTAGTTGACCCATAAAGCTCATATTTTCAAGACATCTCAAAGTGATGTTCATCAAAACTACAAAACTGGGATGAATAAAATATGGTTGCTATTTCTCATAGGTTTGGAAGATCGCTCAAAAATTCGCTTAATAAAGCCAAGTCAGTAATGCCCTTCTGCTCTTCCTTACTATTCAAGTATCAAAGTCCCACAAACATTTAAAAAGATTTCCAAGTGATTCAGTGAAGTAGAGGCAGATCCTGGGGAATAGAGTGTTCTGTCAACACTCTGCTGGGAGGAACAGGCAGTCTGTGGTGACTTGTTCTGTGGGTGGCTTCCTCCCACCATGAAATATGTGAAGGGTGCTCATGCTGTCATTTAGGAGCAAGTTGGATTTGAAGACAAGGCAACTGTGTCCAACTTGGAATCCAAAGTCAGTTATCTTGGACTTAGAGACTTCAAACTTTTGTTGATGAAAATAAGCAAAATATTATAAATGTAAGCATCATATATAGATTTTCCATTTATTATGGCTTATGGACTCTGTAAAGTTGGGTCAACTGATTAATCTACTCTTAGCCCTGTTTCCAATCCCATGCTCACCTTAAAGAGGTATTCTAAATAATGCCTCTTTCACCTTTATTTATATCCTTAACTGTTCAATATTGGTGCTGCCTCATTCTTGGAAGGGAGAATAAATTATGCGGGAACATCTATATTCTTCTGGTCTCTTAGTCATCCGAGATCACAGCATTTTAGTTGTCTTGTAACCATGTTCTGCAAGTACAGAACTATTTCTGCTACCAAATGTGTCCTCTTCTTTGATCTCACTGAGCAGATTCTTCTACTAGTGTTTATATATATATATATATATATATATACAGACAGACAGACAGACAGACAGACAGACAGACAGACAGACAGACAGACAGACAGACAGACAGACAGATAGATAGATAGATAGATAGATAGATAGATAGATAGATAGATAGATAGATAGATAGATAGATAGATAGATAGATAGATAGATAGATTCATATATATAAATATGTTATTTATGTGTATATGTTGTATATGGGTACATATCTGTCAGACGAATAGATAGATTGGTATGGATTCAGTTTCACTTATCAGGAGAGTGCTGACCATGCAGTAGTTATTTTTCTTGATATAAGTTTAACCAGCAAAAAACAGTAACAATAATGGACCTCATTCCCAGCGAATGGAGACATTACTGGCTCCTGCTCAGGCAAATCAATGAACAACAGGAGTTGTTGTTCAAGTGATAAAAGTGATAAGTTTTATCTGCATTATATCATGATTTGCTTATGTATATACTTCCTAGTAACTTTTAAAATGACTGCATAACTTGACTGAGAAATGTATATGCCAAAATGTTTGGAAATAATGGATGTTGACAAGTGTGTAGGGAAAAATAATTCTGGTACACTATTGGTGAGAATATAAATTGATACAGCAAAAAGGGAAACTGGTGATTACTTAAAAAACAAAATGTATAATATTTTGGTTTATTTTTATGATCTATTTTTTGGGGAACCGCTGTATTTATTCCTGGTTCTGTGCTCAGAAATGACTGGTGGTGGTGCAAAGGAAGACACATGCAGAGGAGGTGACAACCCTGAATGGCCTCATGTAAGGTAAATGCCTTATCTGGTGTTCTCTCTCTCTCTAGCCTCCTTTATTTTTTGTTTTGGGACTAACTAAGTGGTGTTCAGGGCTTCCTCTGTCTCTGAGCTCAGAGATCTCTTTCGATGGGCTTAAGGTACATTATGGGGTGGAGATTAAACCAGGGTCAACCATTTGCAGCATAAGAAACATATCAACTGTACTATATCTACATCTTCCCCAAAATGTTTTTTATGTTTATGTTACCCAAATAATCCAACAATACTACTAATAGGCATTTTATCTGAAGGATTTAAAAACATACATTTGAAATATTATTTGCATACAGATGGAGCATTATGAACAATAATATAAATATCAAATCAAATGCCCGTGGACTGGTGACTGGATAAAGAAGATAAGTAACATACATCTATATATAGATATGATATGTACATGCATATATATTCAATGAATACTCTGACTACTACTCTGATATATATCACTTGTATCACTTGTTTTCCCATTGCTCATTGATTTGCTTGAGCGGTCACCAGTAACATCTCCATTTGTTGGGAATGAGGTCCATTATTGTTACTATTTTTGGCATATCGAATACAGCATGGGTAGTTTGCCAGGCTTTGCCATGGCTCTTGGTTCATCCCAGGGGGCCCAGTCTTTGTCAGACCATCAACCACCCAAGGCCCACGGGACAGAGCCCTGGGTGTAGACATGCTCTTCTCCTGTCTGCCACCTGCCAACACAGCTGGGCATCACACCACACCTGCAACACCTCGAGAGACAGGCATAACCAAATCATGTTTTAAGACACAAAAAAAAACCTGGAGGCTCAGTGGTGCTCAAGAATGACCCTGGTGGGGGCACAGTAGACATATGCAATGATGGAGACTCAAACCAGATCAACAGGATGCAAGGCAAGCACCTTAACCCCTATACTATCTCTTGGCCTAAAGACAAAAATTTGGAGGGCTGGAGCAGTAATACAGAAGGCAGGGTGTTTGCCTTGCATGCAGCCAACCCAGATTCGATCCCCAGCATCCCACATGGTCTTCCAAGTACCAGGAGTAATTTCTGAGTGCAAAATCTAGAGTAATCCCTGATCATCAACAGGTTTGACCCAAAAAGCTCCCCAGAGAAAAAATTCTAATAAAACAGAAATGCTGAGGATGCAAAGAAATTTCTATTAGTATGTGAAATGGTTCCTTTTAATAAAGCCTAGGGCTACAAATAATTGTAACTATATCTTTACTTTATGAGAAACTCAAATCACAAAGGGAAATATAAGGGAGTTTAACAACTCTAAGGAAAAACTTTTCTCCTATCTTTCAGAAAAACAAATGTTCAAAGAATAGGATATGTGGCCCCAGTGGTCAAGCACATGCGGGTGAGCGTCTGTGTATAACCCCAGATGTTGCCCAGGCAGAGCAGCTCCTCCTGTGGTCCCCAAGCACACCGGGAGTGGCTCAGCTCCTGCCCACCCAGAACCTCCACTAGTGACACCGCCCCTGCACACACACTTAGCAAAGCATCTTCAGAATATCATTCTCTCATTCAACACTTCTTTTTTGAGATGCAGGCACTGTAAAGACAGTCCATTTAAGGTTCTCGTAGGGTTACAAGGCTCCTCGTAAGACTCCAAGTGTCTCCAGGTCACTGCTGCCACACAAAAGGGCTCTTAATGAAGGTGTGACCTTTGTCAAAATTGCATTTTAACTACTAGGAGTTGCCACCTCCTGGCTTCTCCAATTCATCCATAAGATCTGATTGGAAACAAAGAAGAAAGCAGGCACAGCCTTTTCTTTTGGTTTATAGTCAAGAGATTTGCTTTTAAATGGTGCCCACAAAATTTGTAGGATAGTGTTTTATCCTACAAAGACTATTTCTTGAGCAGGACTGATCAGAATTCATCAACTCTAACAACTCTAACTCTGATATATATATATATATATATATATATATATCACTTATATATCCAACAGAATACTATGAATTTGACTGATATATCACACATATATGCATGTATGTATATATTAACATAATATATACATATGTATATAATATATGTACATATACATATATGTGTGGTATATATATAATATGTATAGTGGATTACTATAATTACTACTACGATGTTAAAAATGTGAATGAATGAATTGTGCCAAGTAAAATAAGCAAAGAAAGAAATAAAAGACAGTTATAGGAAGCTTTCATACATATGTACAATAAAAATAATGGAAGCAAACAAACTGCTTAAAAACAGTAAAAGTAACTCCTAGACTCACTAAAAACTAAAGTGGATAACACAAAGAAAGAGGAGGGAGAGTGGGATAAACGGAAGAGGACTCTTGGGTAGTAGAATGACACATAAACCAATGGAGTGGGTGGTGCAATGGATCCTATACCCACAGAGAAGTATAAAGCTAGGCCCTTGAAATTACTTAATATTTTAAATTACTGATAAAAACAAATCACTGACCAATTTGCTTTAAGACTTTCAGAAGGACACATCTCAAGTTTAAAACGAAACTATTCTATAAAATAATTGTATAACTTTTTGCAGATGCACACATCTGAAGTTTAAAATACATTGTTATATAAAATAGTTTTACAAATTTTAGTACAGTAGGAAGCCGTCATGATGGTAAAGTTATTGATTATGTAAGTAAAAAAATGTTCTGTCCAAGAATACAAAGAAATAACTGGTAGGAGAATAAGAGACAAAAAAATTTTATCTAATTCCTGTCTTTCACTTGCCTTTCTTACCTAAAGTACTTACAGAAACAAATTTCTATGATACCCTCTACTTTTCTAATGTAAAAAATGCTATCATCCTTTCTTTGTCACCAAGACCACAACCTTAAAAATCTCAGGGAAGGGGCCAGACCGATAGCCCAGCGGGTAGGGCATTTGCCGGCCCAGGTTCGATCCCCAGCATCCCATATGGTCCTCCAAGCACCGCCAGGAGTAATTCCTGAGTGCAGAGCCAGGAGAAACCCCTGAGCATTGCTGGGTGTGACTCAAAAAAGAAAGAAAAAAAAACTCAGGGAAAAGAGTTTATTCCTTACAAATTATCAGAAGAAACTGCTATGATATTATGAATTTGTAGCTGTTGATTATGCTGGAAGATGAATCCTGTCCAAATAAATCCCACATGTTCACAAATAAGTTATGTATAACTTGTTGAAGGTATTCCTCCTTTAAGGTAGATGAACTTTGTATAGTTTCTAATAAATGTAGTTAATCTATAAACATGTATAATTTAAACAATGCACCAAACAATAATGCATCAAACTAAGGTTCAAATGTGTTATCATAATGACATGGGTGCATTCATGTTGCATCGTCTACCAGAAGTTTCTTCCTTTTTAAAGGTTGATGTATGCATTATATTTTATTTAGCTACTCATGTATTAAAGAACAATTGGGGTGCTTTTAACTCATGGGTGCTGTGAATACAGCTACTATGAACTAAAAAAGGTCCAAATGTGTTAAGGATTTAAATAGAAAATTAAATAAAATAAATATTGCCCTAGATTAAAATGTTGCTGAATATTTTCCTAATCTTGAGTGGTGAGAATACTTGCAAAGAAGTCACTAAAACTATAAGGAAAATTGTAACGGGAGTAATTATATCACTTGCATCACTTGTCTTCCCGTTGTTCATCGATTTGCTTGAGCGGGCACCAGTAACGTCTCCATTCATCATGGTCACTTGCTAGTGTAGCCCAAGGGCTTCTGCTCACTCCAGGAACAGGGAGTAATTATATAAGAGTTTAAAAGTTGGGGGCTGGAATGATAGCACAGCGGTAGGGCATTTGCCTTGCATGCGGCCGACCTGGGTTCAATCCCTGGCATCCCATATGGTCCCCCACACAGTGCCAGGAGTAATTCCTGAGAGCAGAGCCCGGAGTAACCCCTGAGCATCACTGGGTGAGACCCCCAAAAAAGTTAAATAAAAAATTTGGGCCAGGTAGATGAAAGTTAAAGTAGTAAAGAATATGTTTGTATGCACAAGGCCCTGAAAATTTTCCATGGTAAGTAATCACCCTCTCCTCCTCAGATAAAACCAGGTTTAAACCTGGTGACTCCTTAGTATTACTAGGCCCAAGTACCAAACTGTCAGCTTTGCATCATCAGGCAGAGCAGGTGAAACCTAATGGTGCTTGAACCCCAAGAGCTGCACTTGGGGTGCTGCTTGGTGGAGAGTAGGCCCTGGGGTAAAGGGATGAAACTTAGGGCCTTACACTTGAAAAACATATGTTCCACTATGTGAGCTATCTCCCGTTCTTTTCTTTTATATATTTTGATGTAACTTATAGTCTACTCCTTATATGTTTTTTAACCCACCAATATTTGCACCCAGTAACTGAAATTATTTATCACTACAGTTGGTTTAGTTGACGATTTGCTAATTCCATTATTCCTTCTACAATTATTTATTGGCACTCTACTCTGAGGAATAGTTTTCTATCCATAGGTATTCATCAGTTAGACAAAACTCTTTTCTAAAAGGTTTGACTAATTAATATGCCCACAAACAGGGACTGGGGAGATATTGAAAGAGGAGGAAATATAATACAATGGTTGAAATTAGAAACCATGCACCATGAGTGTATCTGTGGCCTCCATCACCACTAAGTACCCTATAGGTTACTCTCATAAGTTGCTTTAAAATTACTTTCTGTGTTTATAGATAGTCAATAAAGTAAAATAAAATGTTTACATTAAGAAGTCTTATGAAGATACTTACTAAATATGCTAAAGTGGGATGGGGTATGGCTTAAGTGGTTAAACACACATGCCTTGCATGTCTGAGGCCTTTGGTGTACCCTTAGACTGTATGTTACTGCTCCCCAGCACCGCTGAGCATAGCACAGGTAAGGCCTGCTGGCTCTAGCACCACCTGACCAAACCCCAGGGTGCGCATTCCACACACTCGAGCATGCATGCACGCACGACGCACGCACACACACACACACACACACACTAAAGGTTACTGGTATGCCTTATGGAGGACTTCATTCTTATTTTGTCTGAATTCTAATTTGAATTTTTTCTGAATGACCACTGAATTATTTTTATTATGAAAAAAGAATGGTCTTTTCCATTCCTCAAAGCCATGGAACACATAACAAAAATAAAAGTGGTTTAAATATTCTTTAAATATACCAATCACAAAATGAATTGTTAAAACATAGAAATTCATTCAGTGTGGAAAATTACAAGAATGCATCACCAACTTAACAATATAAGTCAAAATATGTTTTAAAATTCATAGATTTTGCATTTAATTTTTTTTGTTTGTTTCATTTTGGTACCTTCTCCTGCAGTGTTCAGGGCTTAGTCTTGGCTCTGTCCTTAGGGATCCCTGGTGGTATCAGGGGCAATATGAAGCACCGGAAATTTAATCTGAGTTAGTTATCTGTGTACAGTGCAAAACCCCTACCTGCTGTACTATTTCTTCGACTCTCTTAAAGTCAATTTTAAAGAAAACCCCAATAATTAAAACCTAGACCGTGACACATCTCTTAGAGCAGAGAAAAATATCTATGGCTGTTTTTAGTATTTGCAGCACTTCTAAAGGAGGGATAAAACCTCTTAGTAAAGAAAAACTTTAAAAAATTGTTAAAAGTCATTTTTGGTTGTTTTTTAGCACTTAAAATTCCCTCAGAAGTCCCAGACAGAGAAGTCTCCTGTCACTGCCATTTCTTTTCTACAGGTCTTCAATGAGTTCATAAGAAAGATTTGGAGCAAGGTGGGAATGTTAAGAGAACAGATCTCAGAAGAGCAGCCAATTAAGCCAGCTGAACTCCTGGGGAAACCTATTAGGCATTGCACTAAACAGTAAACAGCCAGTCTGCTGGAGGGACTGCAGGATAGACAAGTGAGATTGCCTAGCAGACTACAGAACACAAAGGCTGCTAGAAGTTTCATGATGGAACCAAATAACTAAACTAGCTAGACTTTGAGTAAGAAGTAATAAAGGCTTTGGGCTAGGTGAGGAAAGAAGCAAAGAAATATAATCAATAGGTGCAGATGAGTTGAGCCAACTTAAAGAGTGGCATAGAATTGCAACGAGCCCTTTAAATACTCAAATAACAATCCTCCTAAAGGGAAAAAAACTGACCCCGCCTTCCAATCATTTGAAACCAATGCTGAACCAAAACAGGTAATAGAAAATCCATAGTTGCTTAAATTTCAAGACCTGTAAAGGGAAGTTTCTCATTCTAAGCACCAATCCTTTTAAGTCAGTGGTGAACTGAAACCAACTAAAGTAATAACAAATCCCAAACCTAACAATGCTATTGACTAACCTCTATATTCTGTATAAGTGGTTCGATGGAAGAAGAAAGTTTCCTTTTAAGAGCATAAAATAAACTTTCCCTTTATTTCTACTCATATTTTAGTTTTACATTTAACAAAAATTTAGGAAATACAAAAAGAATCAAGAAAGTGGAATCAATTATTAAGAGAACTGTCAATCTATTTGAACCCAGACACCAAATAATGGTCAACTTAACAGGAAAGGACTTAAAGCAACTATAATGAGTATATTTGACAGTTGTGAAAAAAGTGGAAAGTATGAAAATCAATAGAGAATCTGAACAGAAGACAAAATCTTAAAGCTAGAATGAAAAAGGAATGCTAAATATGAAAAAAATGTTCCATAGAGATAAAGGACATAGCAGGGGCTGGAGCACACGCTTTACATGTGTAAAGTCTGGTTTAGTTCCTATCACTCTGTGCACCCTCAAGCACTACCCAGAATGCACTAGAAGTAACCCCTGACTGGCTGTACCTCCAAACTACTTTCACAGAAAAGGCAGAAGTACTACAAATCAAGAATTTTTTAAGAGAAATATACAATACAGCAGGCACAAAAGAGAGAAAACAAATGTGAACTTGAAGATGAGACAAAAGAAAGCATCCAAACCAGAGCACAAGATATAAAAAAAAAAAAAAGTTTATTGGCAACAGAGAACTCAAGCTATGTGGGGAAAATATCAAATGATCTACTAAAGCTATAATTGAAGTCTCAGAAGATAAAGAATAAATTAATGTAACAGCGTTATTCAAATGTTGTATCCAAAATTGAAGAAAAACACTGCATCCAAACAGGAAAACCACATCAAAACACTTCATGGTTCAACTGCTGAAAATTGAAAATCAAGAGAAAGGTGAATGTAGGCAAAGGAATAGACCTGATAACCCTAAATGTATGTATTGCAAGCCACCACAATGTGTAAGAGAAGGGGGAGAGAGAGAGAGAGAGAGAGAGAGAGAGAGAGAGAGAGAGAGAGAGAGAGAGAGGAGGCAAATAGAAGCAGACTGGGAGAGCAGGGCAGGGTATGGGAGGGAATCAAGGGACATTGGTGATTGGAAATGTTCACGGTTCAGGGACGGGTGCTGGAGCACTGTATCACTGAAACCTATTTATGAGCAGTTTTGTAATTGTATTTCTCACGGTGGTATAAATACTTTACAAAAGCCACAATAAAAACCCCAAATTAGGTGACCTCGCAAAAAAAAAATGCATCCCAGAAGAAAAACACTGTTTAAACAAGGAATAATAAAAATGATGATTGACAGACTGGAGCAGTAGAACAGCATATAGGGCACTTGCCTTGCATACTGCAGACTCAGGTTCAATCCCTGGAGCCCCATATAATCCCCTGAGCCCAGCAAGAGAGATCCCTGAGTGTAGAACCAGGAGAAATTCCAGAGGGCTGTCAGACATGTCCCCAAAACAAACAGAAAAATGATGTTTCATTTCTCTCTTTTCGTGAGGGGATAAGGGATTCACACATGTCAGTGCTCAGGGGTTACTCCTGGCTCCACACTCAGGAATCACTCCTTGGGGGACAATATAGATGCCAGATATAGAGACTGGGTGGATTGTGTGCAAGGCAAGAGCCCTACCTGCTGCATTATCTCTTCAGGTCCTGATAGTTGATTTTATTTTTACCAGAAACAAATTAGTACAAAAGATGACAGATGTGCTATTTTGAAAATATTTTAAAGGAAAACTTTTAATTTTATATCTATAGATAAATACTCTTTAAGAAATTAATAAGAAGTATTAAATAGGAAAAAAATGAAAGAATTCATCAGCAGCAGATTCATGGTAGAAAAACAAAGAACGAGAGATCAGGAAAGATGGTACAGGTGATAGGTGCTTGCCTTTCACTGGCTTCCATCTGCGGCTCCACTTTACGGTCCCTTAGGCATTGCTAGGAGTGGCCCTGAGCAAAGAGCCAGGAGTAAACTAGAAAAACCACAGGACCCCAAACTGGATAAAATGAATAAAGATTATTTTTAGAATGAAAAGAAATTATGCTAGTTAGAAAACCAGTTCAATAGAAAGAAGTGAATAACACCTTAAAAAGTAAAAATTACTAAAGCACTTAAGTTATACTTCTGTAATAGTTATGTATATATATCATACTCTATTAATTATTTTTAATTAAAGAGATATATATGTATATTGGACAGCATATTAATATACTATTACATAGGAGCTGGAGAGAATAGTACAAAAAAGTTAAGGCACCCAGTCTTTTTTTATTTTATTTTTATTTTTTTAAAGTATTTTATTATACCACCATGAGGTACACAATCACAAAGATACACAATTAAAAAGTTCATACCTGGGTTTTGGTCATACAGTGTTCCAGCACCCATCCCTCCACCAGTGCCCATCTCCCACCACTAACTACCCGGTTCCCTCCCCCTCTCCCAGCCCGCCTCCATGGCAGGTTCCCCCATTTCTTTCCCTTTCTTTCTCTCTCTCCCTTCCTTCCCCTCCAGACTATGGACTACAGAACATACATTGAAGGGTTGTCATGTGTATCCTTTTGCCTGTATTTAATGCTCAGTTCTAGGTTGGCACTAGTACCCTCGACAATTGTCAGCACACTGTTCCATTCTCCTGTCCTACCCAGCCTCTAATTCCCACACGTTTGCGACAATTTCCACCCTTGACAAGACCTCCTGATACAAGGTCATGTTTCAGTTGACCTTGGATATTGGCATCACAGTATGCACACACACACACACACACACACACACACAAAAAACACATACACATATATATATATGCCATGCAAATAAATGCAGTCATTCTGTATCTTTCGTATCTGTCTCTCTCCTTCTGGCTAATTTCACTCAACATAATCTTCCTCCATGTTGAGTGAAATTATAGGCATTTCACTCAACATGGAGTGAAATCCATTTATAGGCAAATTTTATAACTTCATTTTTCCTAACAGCTGCATAGTATTCCATTGTGTAGATGTACCAAAGCTTCTTTATCCAGTCATCGATTTTCGGGCACTCTGGTTGCTTCCAGATTCTGGCTATTGTGAATAATGCTGCTATGAACATAAAAGTAGGGATGGTGTTTCCACTGTATATATTTGGCTTCCCAGAGTATATTCCCAGGAGTGGTATGGCTGGGTCAAATGGGGAGTTCAATTTCTAGTCTTTGGAGGAATGTCCATATTGTTTTCCAGAAAGGCTGTACCAGCCGGCATTCCCACCAACAATGGATGAGTGTCCCCTTTGGCCCCACATCCACACCAGCACTTGTTCTTAAGGACCCCAGTCTTGCACAGAGTTGACTGGGTTCAATTTGCAGGACTACATCTGATTCTCCACAGGAGCGTCTCTGAGCTCAGAATCAGGAGTAGGCCTTAAGCACTGCAGGGCCAAAAAGATAAACAAATTAAAATTCTATTAGCCATTAAAAGTGAAACTTTTTTCCTAATAATAGGGCCAAATCAACAAAAAATATTTCATCTCAAATAATTATACATTTAATATAACAGTTCCTAATGACATGAAGTGAGCATCAGCATAATTAAGGAAAAAGAGGAATCAAAATTAATTGTTGGAAATTAAACAGTCTCTAACAAATAACAAAAATTATGAGTTCAGAAAAAATTTGAGCAGTGGAAAAAAAAAACAAATCGACATTTTATTCAAACATTCCTGGAGAAGACGAATCTTAAGTCTTCTCAATTGCACATGTGCCGCTCATTAAGGGAGACCAAATATTGGGTAACAAAATACATATCAATGCATTTTAAAAATCAAACGGATATGTTTTCTGATGAAAATAAAGTTAGAGGGGCCGGAGCGATAGCCCAGCGGGTGGGGCGTTTGCTTTGCACGCGGCCGAGCCTGCGGTTTGATCCCCCGGCATCCCATATCATCCCCTGAGCACCGCCAGGAGTAACCCCCTGAGCATTGTCGGGTGTGACCCAAAAAAGCAAAAAAAAAAGAAAAAGAAAAAAAAGTTAGAAGAAAATTTTTCACTGCTCAAATTTATCTCCTGAACCTAAATGTTAGTTAGAGACTGCTACATTGTCTAAAAACTTTCCATATATTTTTGTGGGACCTCAACAGCTGTGTTCAAGAAGGTTGGAGACCCCTCTCAGTGATTCTCAGCAAGTGATGCAAGGATGTGGTGTTTTCTGTCCCTGTTCTCATGTGTGTCCCCTGGCAGTGTGGTCCTATGTGGTGTGAGGGATTAAAAGGGTTGACTGCATGCAAGGCAAGTGCCTAACTCCTGTACAGTTTCTCCAGCCACTAAATTAATATGCTTATTTATAATTATATATACATACATTATAGGTTTGTACAGCTTTGTCCTTCAGTAAGTGCACAAGTTGTACTGAAAACATCATCAAATTTCTAGGGTTAGTTCCATGACATCAGGATCAGACTAACCATCCTATCCCCCGTGGGTTCTCCCACTACTCTGATAAGCACCAAATTTTTGATAAAATCTAAAAGTTATTTTCTGTTGTGATTTATTGACTTATTTACTTTAGTTATAAATATTTCACATATACAAGAAGCAATCTTTTACTTTCTAACTAACTTTGCTAAGAATAATCACCTCAAGTTCTACCCATAGTCCTGGGAAAGGAAAGATTCCCCTTCTAATAGCTTAGTAGAATTCCATTGAGAATAAATAGCATGTCTTCCTCTGTTTACTTAGTCATGTGTAGACATTTAAGTTATTTTTGTATCTTGGTTATTGTGAACAAGCCTCTTAGGAACATAAAAGGGCATGAATCTTTTGAATTAGTATTTATATTCTTTAGATAAATACCTAAAAGTGGCATTACGGATCATTCATTTAGATTTTAATAAAAATAAGTATTTTAGTAGTTATATTTGCATTTGAGAAACTGAATTTGTTGAATTTATCATTGAAATGCTTCTTAAAGGAAAATCTTAAAATTCTTCCTCACAGAAAACTTTGAATCCAGATGTTTTGATGTTCGGAGGCCTTGAACTTAAATGATTTTTACTGGTGAATTGTATCAAACATTTCAAGAAATAATACATTATATTACACAAACTCTTTCTTTACATAAATAAAGAAGAAACCCTTTTCAATACACTGTATGAAATCAGCTTAACTATAATACCAAAAACTGAGAAAAGTATTATGAAAAATAATATTATAGTCTAATATCTTTAATAAATGTAAGTACAAATATAGAAAATATCAAATAAAGGTATTTTCATAAAAATGTGGAAGTAGATAAAGGTATATACATGATAACCTCTCAAGGTACGTAATGCAAACCACAATGCACAAAAGAGGAGAATGAGAGAGAAGAAAAGTGTTGTATTGCGGCAGGTAGGCCAGGGGAGGGAAACTGAGCACATTGGTGTTGGGAAATGTGCACTGCTGGAGGCAGTTCGGGAGAGAGCACAAGCTTCTCTCACTTCAGAGTGGGGATAAAGATCTAGCAGAGAGGCGTAGAGACAAGCAAGCGAGATGTATGTTCAAGGGAGAATTTTTAAAAAAGAGACAATTTCATGGACGTTTCATCCCTCCATGAAACTTCTTTTCTACATGTCCTAGTTAGTTAAATAATATGAAAAAATAAGGAATGGTATAAAGGAAGATTAGAAATAAAAAAAACTATTTCTTTGTAGATAAGCACATGCAAAATGACAGGTCTTTTTTGATAAGTAATGCAAATGTTATTAAATATTATTCAAATACTTAATATGAAAACATGTTACCAAAATTTTTAATAGTATCATAAAGAACTATGGTACAATAAAAATACATATAGCAAGATAAACATGCTATAAATTTTTTCTTTTGCTTTTTGGGTCACACCCGGCAATGCTCAGGGGTTACTCCTGGCTCTTTGTTCAGGAATTACTCCTGGTTGTGCTCAGGGGGACCATATGGGATGCCGGGAATCAAACCCGGGTCAGCCACATGCAAGGCAAATGCCCTACCCACTGGACTATCGCTCCGCCCCCTATGCTATAAAATTCTAATATTAAAAATTACAGAATAAGTTAATATCCCTGAGGAGCATATCCAAGATGCCAGAAGATTAGAATCTACCTGGTTAGACGCACACGAGAGTATACCAATGAGGATTGTTCAAACAAAACTCATTATATACATTAACTATGCAACAGTCATAAATCCTACCCATGGCTCTATACATGTTCATAAATCTTCTACAGATCCAACTCACTTTCAATCTCTAGTTAGAAAACTAATAAAAAGAAAGAACTTATGTGTCAGCATACAGAGGATCCTTGAACTCTAGACTTTGACTCTGGCTTCCTCCTCCTTTTAAAGTATTAACACAAATCATTTCCTGGGCCTAAGGATGTGAATCAGTGGTTGAGTGACTGCTTGCAGGAATGAACCAGTGAATTTAATTCCCAACAGTAAGGTCAACCCACATGCCTAGTACAATCTGGTGGTCCTGATGTTTGCGATCAATGATCAATGATTCACAGTAAGCATATGATTTCTAGCACCAAGTGTATGGGCCCTGTTCATCACAGAAAATATAAAAGGGTAGAAAGGGGAGAGTCATTTTTTTTTTTCTTCTTCTCCTTTTTTTTTTTTTTTTTTTGCTTTTTTGGGTCACACCCGGCAATGCTCAGGGGTTTCTTCTGGCTCTGCACTCAGGAACTATTCCTGGCAGTGCTCAAGGGACCATATGGAATGCGGGGGATTGAACCAGGCCGGCACAGGCCGGCCTCGTGCAAGGCAAAATGCCCTACCCGCTGGGCTATCGCCCCGGCCCCAAGGGACAGAGTCATTTCTTAGTGTAGTATAAGGTATTGGTAGGCTTGCTCTTCAAGCCCTTGTTTTCCCTTGAACATACATCTCTCTTGCTTGTCTCTACGCCTCTCTGCTAGATCTTTATCCCCACTCTGAAGTGAGAGAAGCTTGTGCTCTCTCCCGAACATGCATTTTCTCTTTTTCTCCTCTGATGTCTTTCAAGCAAGTTTTCATCAATAAAAACTATTCTTGTTTCACACACTAAAAGAGATAATTTAGATGATTTTCAAGGAAAATTATTTTGAAAAAATTTGTAGTGAGATGATCCCCCTTTTTATTTTTAATTTCTTTAGTTTTCTTCCCTAAATTGGTTTCCCTAGTTCTGGGAATAAAAATACAGATTTTCAGTTACATTTGAATTTTAGATAATTTTTTTTAGGTACTAAACATTATTTGGGAAATATTTATATGCCCCAAATGCTGTTTTTATCTAAAATTCAAATACTGTTGCATGTCTTGCATTTATCTGGAAACTTATTTCTAACCCATTTATTCAAGAGGAGAAATTTGCCCTACAAAATTCCCTTGAAATTTTTGGGGAAAAAATAATCTCATTATTACTCTACCACAGCAAGAGCCTCTTTCATATTTAGTGAATTCTCTGATTAGTTAAAACCCAATGGACTGAGCTTCTTAATGAATTATATCTCCCTCAGACAGTACAGAAATAAATCACTGAAAATAACATGAAAACCTCAAGATTATCTGAATAGATATAAGAAAAAGGAAAACACAACTTCTGCATTTCATTTCAGAGCCATTGCTTGAAATAATACTGTCTAAAAATAACAATACAGATATAATAATATTATTGAACCAAAATCATGACCATTCTCTGTGTTTTGAACCCTTCACAAAAGTGAATGGTTCCTGAGAAGTTACGACAGTCCTGAAATTAACCAGGCCAGAATCCATGGCCATTGAATCACTTACCTGCTAAAGTCTTCCTTCAAGATCACCCAGTCACATGACTGTAGTTAAAGAACTTTCTGAACACATCATAACTGCCCTTTCATTCCAGCTGAAAGGAAAAGAAAACAGAGAGTTAGCACCCTCCTTTCATAGGCTAAAAGCAAATAAACAAATGACAAGTTTCCATACTAGAAAAAAGGTCACTCCCCTAAGAGTGTGACCTTTGTAGTAGCTACCGCAGTTTTTCTCAAAAAATGTCTGAGTAGAACTTGATGCCTTCCTTTCTCCTTGACACTCCTAAATCCTTGTGTCCACAGAACTAATACTAATACCAATTTTTTCTGCTCCTATTTAACAGTTACTCATAGAAAGCTGGGATAATCTGCTTGCCAAAATCCATGGGCAAGTTGTGAACAAAGTCACACATTGATTTTTCTCCACCATCTCGTCTACAGGAAAGAACCCAGAATGAAAGTCATCAGAAATGACAGACATTATTTGTAACGAGTCCTGTACTCACAGAAGGCAAGTGTGAGGAATGAACACAATAGTTCTGGTTGTGAATTTATACTATCAACCTTCTGGCTGTCCCTTTAATACTTTGACCTCTGCTTAAGTGACATCAGGTCTGAATACAGGCTGGAAAGACTTCATTGAGGAAGTAAAGCCAATTTGTCTTCCTTTGGTTACCATGGTTATGGTACTGTGTGTTACCAACCCAATGATTTGCAATGCAAACTATCACTGGAAAATAGGGACAGTAGAACTTGATATCCTGGGTGGAGGCATTCAGTTAGCTGGAACTTCTATCTGAAAGTTCAGAGGGAAAAAAAATATAGACACATACATTTTTACAAACCCATGTAAAAGAGGGGAACAAATTATAAGGGCTAATAGACTCAGTTCTATTTTCTCCAATGGCATTTCAGAATCTATGAAGAATTTTAGTTGAGATGAGAAAATTTCACAATAGGAAGGAAAGTAAACTTTATTTTCAAAATTAAATTCCAATTATATTCAGCATACAACTTACTAAGGACATTATGCTAAAGAACTTCCTAAAAATAAAGTTATATTGAGTCATTCATGCCATCAGCATTATTCTGTTTGACAAATTAAATCACCAGCGTTTAAAATAATTGGAATAAAATCATGCAAATTTCAAATTATTATCATTTTAGTTTAGTCGCTATGATTTATAATACTGTCATGATGGTTTCATTCACACAATGTTCAAATTCCACATCGTTCACCAGTGTCCACTACCATAACTATTTTCTCCAGTACCTTCCTGAAGCATACCAACCCTCACCCCATCTTCCTACTATAGTCATTTTAGTTCTGCAGGACAGACCATTTCTCATATTCTGTTGCCTTTGGTCACTTGTGTTTCCTTTATTATGCTTCTCCATCTCCCACATGTAAGAGCCGATCATTCTGGATCTCTCTTTCTCTCCTTCTGGCTCTTTTCTCTTAGTATGTTACCCTCCAGTTGCAACTGTAAAGCAGCATGTTGCATGGTTTCATCTTTTCTTATAGCTGAGCATTTTTACAGTTGTGTGTA
This sequence comes from Cryptotis parvus, assembly GCA_021461705.1. NCBI lineage: Eukaryota > Metazoa > Chordata > Mammalia > Eulipotyphla > Soricidae > Cryptotis > Cryptotis parvus. The sequence goes on along the minus strand of JAJIBD010003136.1, from coordinate 191,591 downwards.
TACTATAGTTTCTTTATCCAGTCACTTGTTGTTGAGTAAATTATTTTTACTTCAAAGAGGATCCCTGACATGTAAAAATGTACATGCTATGGATGCCATAGAGTAGGATAGAGGGCATCATTAGACTTCCCTTTCCCTCTCTGAGAACCAGTTTTTTTCTCAGTTCTAGCATCTGTCAGTAAAATTTGAACAGTCTATCTTTTGGGGGAGTAGATCTTCCATGCACTTCTCAGAAGATCTGAGGTCTGAAAACAACTCAGTTGTTGGTTCAGCACAAGGGCCAAAGAATGTGATACTGTTTTAACCACTGTCCTATCTTCGGTCTCTGAATGATTTTATATATGGGCCCAGAGCTCATCTAGAAGGTGTTCTTATGTCTCAAGCTCTCTCCCTACTTTTCCGACACTATTAGAAAGCCTTACTTTCAGAAGTCCAGCAGTTTATTAAGGCCTGGAATAACACCATAGACTCTTTTTCATCCTGTGGCAAGAATATGAAAAGCAAGACTTGGAAAATATAAATGGTTCGAGAGTGTCAAAATATGAGTTTTGTATGTGCAGTACTAGGGCTAATGCTTCTGGAATCTCCCTTATGTGGTTTTTTTTTCTTAATGCTTATGAGTGATCCTAGGAAAGCAGGATGAAATATATATGGAGAGAGAGAGAGAGAGGAAGCCCCTAATCACAGTTTCATAATCAGCAGATAGGAAATGCGATGAGGAAAAGTGCATATTAAAGTTCTCCACAATAGCTTCCAGTAGGAGTTCCAATAAGAGCACTTCCAAATTATTGTTTCTGATCACTGTATCCTCCTTTCTTTTTGAACTCTGGTAAGTTTTTCTTCTGTTTGTTTGAGGGTCACACCCAGCAGTGCAGAATACTTATTCTTGTCTCTGCACTCAGGGATCACTTTTGGGGGCCATATGAGATGATGGGGATTGAACTGGGTTGTTGGCCTGCAATCAAGCACCCTAACTGCTGTACTGTCTTCAGTCCCTAAGTTTTGCTTCTCGATATGGTCCTTCCACATACACATTCATATCCTTATTGTCATTATTTAAATGGTATCTATATTAGACTAGCAGTATGAGGCTCTTCTCACTTGCCTTTAGAAAAACTTTTCTTACAAAATATATAGATGATGAGGATATGATGGTTTTATTAGTGTGAAGTATAAACTTGGGTCAAGAGCACCATCAGTCTTCCAAGAATCTCTATCAGATTCATGTTCTTTACTAAGACAAATTGAAGTATTTCTTTCTCTAAAAAATAAGCCAGTAAGGCAATTTAGTAAGGTGGTTACCTTTGCATGAGGCTGACCAAGGATGTATCCCTTTCACCCCATATGGTTCCCCATGTCTTGCCAGGAGTAAACCCTAAGTACTGCCAGATGTGGACCCAAAACAAAAACAAGCATAAATATTCTTAATTTTTTTTTAAACTATGACTCCATCTTATAAAGTGAGCCTGCTAGAAAGCACATTTTCTTTGAAAGTACAAATAAATGATGATTCAGTCTTATTTATAGGTTAGTTTGCAACCAAAAAAAGTGAGGCAGTTTATTTCTAAGAAATACTTCACTTGTATCACTTGTCTTCCGTTGTTCATCCATTTGCTCCAGTGGGCACCATTAACATCTCCATACATCCTGTTGTGTGCTATCTTAGCCCAAGGGCATCTACTCACTCCAGGGACACAAAGAGCCTCAAACCATTCCTTCAGGTCATGGGAATGAGGTGTATAATTGTTACTGGTTTTTGGCATAACAAATACAACACGGTAGCTTGCCAGGTTCTGCCGTGCTGGTGGTATACTTTCAGTAGTAAGCTCTCATCTCATGCATTTACTGATGAACCGCAATGGGGAGATATTGGCTTTTCTCTTGGGTGGAGCTCTGATGAATTGTGGAGTCTGGATATTGAAAATGGCTGCCCTCAAGGTGTGGGGATTCCTTTGGCTTCTTGCAAGGCTCTATTGGGATGGTGGGCCAGGGCTAGAATTCACCTTCCCTCCCGGGCGCCTCATGATCAGTTGAGCACAGGTCTTGGAATAAACCCTAGAAACTGTATAAATGCCACCGGAGCATTCTGGAATCAGAGACCACCTTGCCCCCAGCACGGAAGACAATCTCAGGACCCACCTGGCCCACCTTCCCTTTTTCTTTTTCTGTCTCTCCATGTGAGCCAGCTAAGGTTACTGATCTATGGCCCAGGTGTCCCCCACACATCCCCTGTTGACATATGTACTTTCATACTTTCATGCCTAATGCTGGGATACATGGACGAGGGCATGGGGGCACTCTCTGGCCCTACTAGAAACCCATAATCTTTCTTGAAGGCATTATTTGCTCTCTCACTTTCTCTCCAGCCTTCCCTTTACTTAGAACCTCCAAATTAAAGCTGTTTTGACTTCGCTGCACGTCTCCTCCTGTAATGCTTCTTCTGAGAGGTAAAGTGATAAGAACCAGCAAGGCTAGGTAAGATCTAACTTTCCAATCGATCCGGGAGTGGCAGACTTCCACCACATAAGGGGGCCAACCAACTTCAGGACCGTTTGGGGTGCTGGTATCAAACCTGGGTTGGCCGCGTGCAAGGCAAACACCCTACCCTGTGTACTATCTCTTCGGCCCTCTACAATGCAATTTTTATTGCATATATATATATATATATATATATATATATATATATACAATGCAATATATATAGCATTGTAGATATTTCAATCTCTATATATAGTATATAAAGTATATATACTATATATACATATATACAGTAAAGCCTGGCAAGCTACCGTGTTTTATTTACTTTTTTATGCCAAAGACTAGTAACTATTATGGACCTCAGTTCCATAACCTGATGAATGGTTTCAGGGCTCCTCCTGTCCCTGTAGCAAGTAGATGCCCTTGGGTTGCACTTGCTTGTGACAGGACTAATGGAGATGTTACTAGTGCCCACTCAAGCAAATCAATGAACAATGGAAAGACAGTGATACAGTGATACATATATGTATATACATATATAATATGTAGAAATACTTAGTAGATAATATTATAAATCTCCAAAGAAAATGCTTTTACTATAAAAGGGATCTGAATATTTCCCACTATTTCACAAATGCCTGCCCTGCAGTACTTACCACATTGTAATTTTTTTTAGACCATTGATTCTACAGTGGAAGTTATTGTAATCTCAAAGGGACCTTTGGCAGTGTCCAAAAACATTTTTTGTTTATCATGGTTGGATGGAGGATCCCACTAGTATCTAATCAGTAGAAGCCATGTATATTATTGAAAGTGCTTTGAGGCACAGATCTATCTCTGATTCTCCCAGAAAGAATTTTTCAGTACCAAATGTCAAGAATGCTACAATTAAAAAACTCTGTGTTAGACAAACAAAAGGCTAAATTGCTGAGGACTTAGAGTCATAAATGCTTGGTCCCACTCCAGCTTTCAAACTTACTGCTTGCACAACGTTAGGCAGGTCTCACTTTCCAAATCTCAGTAATCTCATTGGTAAAGTGCATATATGTACTTTACAGATGCTTCCTCACAGAGTTATTATGTTACCATAATAATGCATGGCATGGCTTGTAAATTTAATATTATCATAATTAGACATATTATGATTATATGTAGAATGAGAGTATGGTAATAATAATCCTAATTTTGCAGTTTGCATACACAAATATAGAGCTCAGAATAAAACATAGGCTAGACTTCATGTAAATCTATTTCAGTACATATTTGTTTATTGAGCAGCAATTCTGTGCTAGCATTCTTTTGGGAAGATAGATTAAAACATATTAATTTTCTTCAATTATTTTACTAAGATGGAGATCACGAATCATAAAAAGGTAGTTATGAATAATGTGTAATATAAAATAAAATAGGTGAACAAGGTTTCTTAAAAGCAAGTAAATTTAATATATATTTTAAAAAGTTTAAGAGCTGCATTGCTACCAGCAACAGAAATGAAAAATTTTTCTTTACTGCTTTATTTCACTGATCCCAATGTGGTTAAAAAGGATGTTTTATATATTCAATTACCTACTCTACAGAATAAATGAAAACAAGTTAAAAGAAACGGAAATAGTTACTTAACAGTAGATATGTTAAATCTAATCATATAAAATTAACAAATAGAGGCATCTCTGGTCTTTAATTCTTAAATGGGATCACTAACCCTGGATCAGAATAGTTATTTATGCTGTGAATTGCTTCTAATCATAACCAAGATATAAAATGCTTTTAGAATTGTATTCAGGAGAATTTTCCTATGACATTACAAGTAGTTGAACAGTATTCTCAATTAATCTTCTCATATGTAATAAATGACTATCTATAAATATTTTCCTTCTGTTTAAAAGTTTTAATCTTTTTACTTGGTTTTCAATAGAAAACACAGTAATTAAAAAAGTGGCCACTGATTTTTTTTTTGTTCTTTCTCTACCAAGCTCCATGTTTGGTTTGGAGGAAGGATATCAAAAAAGGGTGGGGGTGGATATTTCATAGAAAATTGTGAGTCAGCTTGTCTTACCTACCTGGGACCCTTGATAATATCAATAAAATGCATTATTTATTATAATATGACATATACAGCCTACATGACCCTTCCATAATTCTCCTCCCATACAATGTACTCTGTATTAACTAAACTCAGTTTTAAGTCATTTAAGTTTAAATGACTATACAGTTCAGTTTAAATGACTATACAGTTCAAGAACAAGTACCTTTACAAAGACCATTATGTCAACAAATCTCACATTGCTAATAAGAAAACCCGGATTTCTGATACAGTACTAATGATGGATAACTTGTGGTTTGCTGTTCCACATTTGAGCAATGGATGCCTCTGAGTATTGCTGGGTTGGCCAGGACGATACCTGGCATTGCCAGTCAAAGCATGACCACATCCTTGGGCTTTTTGAGAATCACCAAGAGGGCATCAGTCCCCAATCACCACTTGGGAGAAACATAGAGTATACATGTACTGTGGAGCAATTTCAAAAGACTAACAAATGATTTTAATACCAAATAAGAGAATAGAGCAGAAGAAACCTTTTGAATGAATTAATAGTAGCTTAGTCCATTATGAAATGGTAGAAGACTCAGAAAGAACAAAATATGATAAATGCTTGAAAACTACACATCTCGTATAACACTTTCAAAATGTAGGGGAAATGGAGAACTGCACATATAGAAAACAACAAAGATACGAATTACAGTAGATCTCTTACCAGAAACCTTACAAGCAAAATGTAAACACAGGCCAGAATGATAGAACAGTGAGAAGGGCAGTTGCCTTGCATGCAAACTGACCAGAGTTCAATCCCTGGCATACAGTATGGTCTCCTGTGCCTAACCAGGCGTGATCCCTGCGTGCAGAGCCAGGAATATCCCTGAGCACTGCTGGGTGCGACCTCAAAACCAAAAATGAATACAAGAAATATGTGAAGTATTAAATGAAATCGGGCTACCAAGCTAGATTTATATTAGTTAAATTAGGCTTCAAATATTAAGAAATAAAGAAATTATCAAACACACAAAAATTGATAGATTTCATCACTAGCAGAACTACTCTGCAAAAAATGTTATGAGAATATCTTTGGCTACAAGAAAATTGTTAGCGGGCCACCACCCCAACAGAGCCTCAGAAGAAGCCAGAGGAAACCTCACACACCATAATTGCAGCCATTTTCAAGGACTCCAAAACTCGTCAGAGCCCCACCCAAGAGAGAGCCAATTTCAAGCTCAGGTTTGCTGGTCTTGGTGGCTAAAAACACCATGCTTCCGTGGAGCCGAGGTTCCTTCCCCCACCTCTGTCCCATCCAGAAGGTTCAGTGGACCCACCCACGAATGCTTCCAGGCTATGGGCCATGACCCAGAGACACTGACACACAGGGAAGAGCTGCTACTGGCTCTCCCTGTGGTGCTCAGCTGGGATATCTCAAACTAGTAAAAACCAACTACTTTCTAGAAACTCAGAAAGTCAATGCAAGAAGAGAAATCAACCAGATTTTCCCATAATAAACCAGTGTGAAAAAGTCATGACTTTATCAACACCATTGCCATAATGGCATTTAATGACTGTAATGGTCAATATAACTAGTGCCTGGTAAGGGAGCAGGAGTGGGAATCGGGGTGGATAGGAAATGGGGGTCTTTGGTGGTGGGAACACACAGGCGGTGGAATTGGTGTTGAATGATAAATCTTTCTAACACCTGCATTGTGAAAAGCTTTTGCACATTTTAAATCACAGTGTTTTAATTTTAAAAGTTGAAAATTAAAAAAAAACTGAGTTAGGTCAGAAATTTGCTACTGTATAAAGAAGAGGGACATTAAAGAAAGGTTAAACATAAAATATTTCATTTTTCCCATTCCTAAGTGATCTAAAACATTATAATTTTATTTAAATGATAATAATAGAAATATATCAGGTTATTATAGCATATGATAAATGAAATTAATGAAACAATATCAAGAAAGCATGAGAAAGGAATTTGAACACACTATATAAAGCTCATGTACCATATGTGACTCACTAGGTAAAAGAGAGGGAATATAATAGTGACTCACTAGACAAAAGAGAGGGAATATACTAGTGCCTGTGCCAGCCTGGGTTTGATCCTCAGCATCCCATATGGTCCCCGAGCACCACCAGGAGTAATTCTTGAGTGCAGAGTCAGGAGAAACCCCTGAGCATTGCCGGTGTGACCCCAAAAGCAAATAAACAAACAAACAAACAAACAAATAAATAAATAAATAAAAATAAAAAGATGTTCAACAAAACCAAGTAAAAGGGCAGGACCAAAAAAAAAAAAAAAGCAATCACAAAATTAGAAAAGTTACAGAGTAGATATCAATCCAATTATATTTAAAAATCATTCTAAATTGTCAAAATGCAACAATTAAAAGGCAAGTTGTCAGAGCTGATTATAAAACTAGTCTTAGGGACCTGTGAATAGTAGTGGTAGAACTCCTGCCTTGCTGGTATAATGACCTGGACCCTACAGACAAAGTCCTACCCTATGAGATTTCTGTCATTCCCAAGACTTAATAACGTCTTCCACCATAACCAAGTATGTAGAAACTTTCCTCTATAATAGCAGTAACAAAGGCAAGGGTAGGTGAGAAAGAAGAGGGAATGGAGAGGAAAAAAAAAAATTGGGAAAGGAACCCAAATTATGTTATGTGAAAGAACTTCATTTTAAATATAAAGACTCAGGGTGGGAGATATAGTACAGTGGTTAGGGCACTGCCTTGCATGCAGCTGACCACAGTTCTATCTTTGGTACTATAAATGGTCCTCTGAACATTTCCATGAGTGATCCCTGGGCATTGTCAGGCATAGCCTCCAAACCAAAAACAAACCAACCGTTAAATATAAAATCTCAGGTTGCTCAAAGGTAAAAGTAGAAAAAGATATAACATAATACCACTAATCAAAGAAAACTAGATTCACAATATTAACTTAAAACAAGGCTGATCTCAGAACAGGGAAGATTATCAAAGCTAAAGTGGGCATTATATAATAATAAAGGTACAAACATTCCAAGCAGACAATAGTCTAAATTGTCTTTGTTCCTAACACAATAACACCAAAACATGAGGTAGACATTGATAAACTGAAAGGAGAAATAGAAAAATATATTATTATAATTCAATACCTCCAATGCCTGTAATTAATACACAGAGTATGCAGAAAAGCAGTATGCTTACTAATGACATGGGCTGAACTATCCAAAGGACAGTTACAAAAAGCTTCATGCAACAATGGAAGAACACACATTCTTCTCAAGTTCACCTAGGACATTCAGTGTAACAGACCACATTCTAAGCCATAAAGTACAACTTGAAAAAATGGAAAGACCAGGAATCATGCAGAGTATATTCTCATTCTACAGTCAAATCAAGCTAGAATTATACATCACTGGGTCTGTATATATGTGAAACAGATATAAAGGCATGTAACAATACCTAAGAATTTATTACCTCTCAATAACACTATTTGGCTAGTTAAAAAAATACTATTGAATCACCATGAGACATACCATTACAAAGCTATTCATGATTGGGTTTCAGTCATACAATGATCCAACTCCAATCCTTCCATCAATTTCCCTCCCACCATCCCATTTAATCAAGTTGTACTAACTCCACTACCCTGGCCTGCCTCTGTGCTCTATGATTGGCATATTTTTTAATTAATATTTTATTATACCACCGTGAGATATACAATGGTTGGCACTTTTCATCTCCCCTCCCTCCCTCCCTCCCTCCTCTCCCTCTCTCTCTCTCTCTCTCTCTCTCTCTCTCTCTCTCTCTCTCTACTTTTGTACATTATGGTTTGCAATACAGGTACCAAGAGGTTATCATATTTGTTTATGGCATTATTGAATTTTTATCGGGAAGATACAGCTGGAATAGATTTCTTCTAACTGTGTAGCATATTTGGGGTATGGACATGACAACTGGGGCTTTCAGAAGCGCCAGTACATGAAGGAAGGTAGCCCATCCCAACTCTAAGAGAAGCTTGGAAATTTCAATCACAAAACTGCAAACCTGAGCTTTCAGCATTAATCTCCAGATGGTGGAGCCCAGCAGGGACATGGCAGCCATTTTAGATTGTTGGCGCATGTGGTTACTGGGGGGCTCTGTTTGGGCAGGCACCAGGCTAACCTGCCCTACTCCAATGTGCCCCAGTTTATGCAGTCATGTGGTCCCAGACGTAATGTGGAATTTGAGTTCTTTCGAAATTTATTTATGGGTTCTCTGAAGCAAGGCTGGTAGAAGAGATTACATGGTGGTGCTGGAGTTGGTTCATGGGGGTGACTGCGGGGCTTCTGGGAGTATAGGGAAGTGGGAGAGGTAGTCCAGGGAGACTCCAAGAAAGCTTACAGATTACCTGCACACCCAAATTTTCAGCAGGTTATATTTGGGCAATTTTTATGCCCATCATTTTATTAGAAATTTGGGCCGGAGCGATAGCACAGCGGGTAAGGCGTTTGCTTAGCACATGCCCGACCCGAGATCGACCCCGGCATCCCATATGGTCCCTCGAGCACCGCCAGGAGTAATTCCTGAGAGAAGAGCCAGGAGTGGCTCCTGAGCATTGCCGGGTGTGACCCAAAAAGCAAAAAAAAAAAAAAAAAAAAAAAAAGGAATTTAAAAATAATTAAGCAAGGAAACAAATTGCAAAATAAAAAGAGGTTAATTATAAATTTTTAATTTTGAAATAAATGAGTATGTTATTTTGAAATGAATGATGAGTGATGTCTATCTGGGCTATGCAGCTCTTCTCTAAGCTAAACAATAACCCCTGTGCCTATTTGCCATTTTATTGAGAGATTATTTAATGGATTTTGGGTTTTTTGTCAGCTATAAACTTTTTAAAGACAAAAATATTTCTTCATCTCAACTCTCATGTACAGAGACTGGTATGTTATACATTTGGGTATGTTGGCAGAGGGCAATGCATTGTGAAATCTTGGACAAGCAATTGCTTCAGTTTTCTCATATGTAAAATGAGAGATTTGGGCTACAGCCATCTTTGGGTTTCCTTCCAGATCTGAGATTCAAGAGTCTCTGCCTGTCTCAATGAATTAGGCATAATTTCACAAAACAGAAACTCTAGGGATATTACTTGCCTTGCGTGATTTCTTTTGCATCTTATAGAAGGCGATAGAAGATTAACATTCAGGAAATGTCTGCTTTGTGGGAGTTGATTCAAAAAGCCATTTTCTGTGGGTTTTCAATAATTTATTATTTGCAGTCAAATTTGCCCTGAAATTTTTGCAAAGGTTGAACAAATCTAAATGGTTAAAATGTGAAAGCATTAAACACAAAGATATGTCGGAAACCTTGGTGAAATAGTTAAAAAATTTGAATATGAAGAAAATGCCCCGTGTTATAGTGAACCAATGCTGCTCGTATGCTGTGCACATTATGTTGCTTCTCTCACATCCTGAGGATTGAGGAAGAACCACGGGAAAGTATAAAATTCACTATCTACACATGTCAAAATTGCACTTTGCAGCCACAAAGAGAAGGTTCTGCCTTCTCTTACTTCACAACAAACTCACCTTTCATCATTTTTATTAGTTTCCTATTGCTGCTATAACAGATTTCATTAAACTTAGCCATTTAAGACATGCAACTTTACTATATTAGTGTTCTGGAACTCATAAATCCAAAATGGGTCTTACTGGCCTAAAATATAGGTCAGGTATCAGGCCAGGTGTCAGCAAGTTTGTGTTCCTTCCTGAACAGTAATGGAGACAGCACATTTACACACACACCTTCTTTATCTATGAGAGAACCTGCATTCCACTGTGCTCAGGAGTGGATATCTCTATCAGGAATTCTGATTTTCCAGCATCTGAGCTAGACATCCTGGGTACCAGTCACATCTTGCCACAGAGAACTCACTGCTTTGTGGGTTATATAAAGATCACCCAATTACAGTGTGAAATGGATATGTGAGGCTCTAATTACAACTATGTGAGCATGTAATACTTTTGTATTCAATAAAAATGGTTTTCTTAAGAACATAAGCTTTGGTGAGAAATACTTAGACTTAAAACCAGGATCCACTCTCTATTATATCTGTCACTTACAATAAGCTGTTACCTTTGTAGAACTTGGCCATCTCTAATTAGTCATTTTTTTTTTAATCTCATGCTACACCCCACCACTTCTCTTAACACAACATCTCTGGCATCAGTAACATGAAACAAAATTAGCTTCACTCACAAAAGAATTTAATAGCTTACTCCTATTCTTGGTTTCTATGCCTAGTTACCTTCTTTGTCATCTTTTTATTTGCTCATGATGCTTGTCATTCTTTCTTTATAGAAAAAAGATATTGGTTTTATACATCACATTTTAAAGACTACAATGTGTATATAATAGAGTGGGAAATTCATATTCCCACATTCTGAGTCTTGTGGGTATTATAAAAACTGTTTCCATCTTTGTGCTCCAATGTTTTCATATATGAATACCTGTTGAACTTCACATTATGGCTTTATTTATGTTATGTTTTATTAATCATATTTTGTGAATAAAATAAATTTTGTTTATGAAATAGGATTTATTTCCTTTTATTTTTTTTATTTCCATTTTAGTGAATACATCGTACTCCATTGCTGAGACACAATATAATTTGTTTGACTGTTGCTACAGAAAGCATTGTTTTCCTCATTGCATTTACCACACTAGTTTTTAGTGAAGTACTGAAAAGGAATAACTAAGCATGTCTTCACCAATTTTCTTTAGAAGAACCTTTCTTGCAAACTCCCTCACTTATTGAACTCTGCCTTGGAGGAACTATGGGAGTGGTTTTATAAAACAATTACTTAACTGCATTTGTATTAAACCTGAACAGAGAACTACTAAATCACCATTTTTCTCTCCCTTAGTTGTTCCCTAGGGATGGTGACAGAAACAGGCCAACTTCACATTGGGAATAAGTGAAGCTGTGTGCTATGAAGAAAAGTATCTGATTAAAATACTTTTGCTTTTGTTATCCAAGTATAGACACACACACATATCCAAACATATACATATCCAAACATATATCCAAACATATCCAAGTATAGACACACATGTCCAAACATATACATATGTATATGTTTACAAAATAATGGCAATTGTCTTTCACACTTTAATGTGTTAATATTCATATAGCTTATTAAAGATAAGTTATCAAAATACCATTCTGGTTATGACATTTTAATACTACTTCAGATCATATTTTCACATAAAAATATCATGGTCCAAGCTCACTCTTCAAGCTTGTGTTCTCCCTTGGACACGTATCTTGTTTGCTTTTCTCTGTTTCTTAACTGCCTATGTTCTTTCTTGAACACATTCTCTCTTTCTTTCCTCTCACATCTTTAAATTGCTATTTAAAAATCTATCTTCTGGGATGGGTGCTGGAACACTGTATGACCAAAACCCAAATATGAACTTTTTAATTGTATATCTTTGTAACTGTAAAAATAAAAAATTAAAAATAAATAAATAAATAAATTTGATTAAAAAATCTATCTTGCTTTAGCAACAACAACAAAAACAAAATCACAGTCCAAAAAATTAGAAATAGAATATCATACTTTCTTCCTTTCTCCTCCCCTCAATCTCCTACCTTAGAATTGCCCACACACGTTATGTCAAATCCTCATCCTTACAACTCTAGATTATTATTTATCCACCTTTATCCACAGAAAATCTGACTCAATTTCTTTGTCTCTTTATAGCTAAGCCTGCACCACCCCCACCCAAACACCACTGAAAGAATTTAACAATAAACCACTTGTTTCTAACAGTTACAATTTCATCAATTTCATGGGCATTCAATCAAGCCTGTTGGCTTAGTTATAGTCAAAAGATGCTTACCCATAGGAAGAGGGAGAAAGAAAAGTAAACTTCCTGTTTTTTCTCTGTGGTCAGGGATAACATTGATGTCCTTATGCACAAGAAAAGTTCTGAATATATGCCTTACCTCCACAGTTGGAGCAGAGCTCAGGGACAACAAAGTCCATCCACGAAAGAAGTTGATTATACGAAAACCTTTTACTAACCCCATCCACCTGCAACCACAGCTCTACTCCTGAATCTTCTGAAAGCATTGTGTCTGGACAGTTCCCGAAGGAAACAGTGTAAGCACATTATTTGATTAATATTGTATATATTTGCATAACCCACGCCCATTTGTCCTAAGGAAAAACCAGTTTTACTGATCCTTTTAGATGAAGAAACATTAGTGCCTGGAACAGGGCACTACGACAGTGTAGGTTCCACAGACAAATGAATCATTCTGGTGGAGGCCTCCTCCATTCATGGGTCCTAGATTGTTGGAAGTCTACTTTGTGCCGTAATCTGGGCTGGGAAAATGAGATGTGAGATATGAGAGAGAACAAAACTTTTTACTCTCCCCAAAAGGGTGCATTTCCTTGGGAAACTATAGCTAGTTACACCCACGTAGGAGTGTTTGGAGGAGAGAAGAGAGAGAGAGAGAGAGAGAGAGAGAGAGAGAGAGAGAGAGAGAGGAGGGAGAGAGAGAGATCTCATACTCTAAAAGAAAAGGGGATGTTGATGTCTGGGATGAATTTGAAGCATGAGGAGACGTTATGCAGGAGAAAGAGGGGTGGGGGTGAGCTAGGCTTAGGGCTATAGGCAGAGAGGACAAAATGGAAAAAAGCATAAAATCATTGAATATAATGGCACATTTAAGTGCTGCAAAGGCATTTGTATGGCTGAAATATAAGTGTCTGGATGAAAAGAGGAGCAGAGACTGAAGAAGTAGTGATTTTTCCTGGTATGTGCCTGATTGCAACTAAGAAACAAGCATGTGTGTTTAGTACTTTAATTGTTCTACACTCTAGTTTTTGAAGTTACCGTGTTATTTGGAATTATCAGTGAGAGGCACTGAAAGTAAGAGTATGTATATTTAATCTTAGAAATGAATAGTTTGGTTAGTCAAGTTACCTATGTTTGATTAGGGCACTACTAAAGATTCCAAATAACTAAAATAATGAAGGTATATTGAATATTAAAAGTGTCATTGATACACAGAAATTATACCTATGAACATTTTGAGTATCTTCAAGAGTTGAAAGTGTTTAGAACTGTCATAGGACTGGATATCATTCTGTGAAAGGTCCAAGGTGATCAACAAGGTTTGCAGTAGGTTTATAATTCTCCTCTTCTAAAAATCAACTGCATTTTAGAATATTCTTACACTTATATCTGTAAAGTCTATTGACAGATTGAATTTAGACCAGAGTGAAAAATGAAGCAATGTTAAACAAATAATCATAATAAACCACATTTCTCCACATGATCCAGCAAACATAAAGTCTTGTGGTTGAAACTTGGCAGGTCAATTGTTATAAGAACTCTAAAAGGAAGGTGGAATGAATTAGTAATTTTATCCCTAGGTCAAACCACCGTCCTTGAGATTTCCCTGTTCCCACAGACTAGCACACCCTTGAAAAAAGAAAGTACATTCCATAATTAACAGTTTCCCCCTGGTAAACTATTGCTCATGATTACATTTACTCCATTAGTATTGGCTTTACAGTTTCATTAAGTGATTTCACATTTATTATTTTATTTCATTTTCCTTTTTTGTTTTGTTTGTTTTGTTTTTTTTTGCTTTTTCGTCACACCAAGCAATACTCAAGGACTACTCCTGGCTCTTCACTTAGGAATTCTCCCGTGCTGGTGCTCGGGGGATCATATGGGATGCCTGGGATCTAATCCAAGTGGCCATGTGCAAGGCAACGCTCTCCCCACTGTACTATCATTTCTTTAATTCTAAAGACCTTTTGGATATACAAATTGATTTCTGCAGGCAGGAGTGATAGTACAGGGGATGAGTCATTGCCTTGTATGTGGCTCAGCCAAGTTGAATCCTAGTCATTCTATGTGGTCCCCTGAACACTGCCAGTAGTAATTCCACGAAACCCCAGAGCAACACCTGGTGTGACTGAGCCCCTATGCCTCCCTTTAAAAAGTTGGTTTATCCTCTCCAATGCCAGAAAGTAACTTGCTTTCCAAGATCATATGACCTGACCTGAACCATAATCCTTGCACCCTCTGAACATCCTTTGTGCGAAATCATATTCTCACAAGTCATTTTATTTTAAAAAATCAAACAAACAAACAAAAACCTTTCTAGAGTCAGTGAAGTGTACATTGGGATAGTCTCCAGGAGTCCTGAGATCATTTGTTATTTTTTACTTTCTTGTGGAAACAACTGACATTGCTCAGCAGTCACTAATGGGTTTGCGCTCAGTTATCAGGGGTGCAAACCTGCTAACTGGAAGTGGTTACTTATGGAACAGATGTAAATGTTTGGTTAAGATCTTCCCTGTAATTATGTTCCATGCTATAATTAACCTTAAAACTCAAATCAAGTTCTTTCTTATACAATTCAGGGGACCTTATAGGATTCCAGGGATTGAACCCTGGTCAGCACATGCAGGTTATGTTAGTGCCCTACCCAGTATACTATCTCTCCTATACTATACTAACCTACCTATATGCTAGGTAGGTTAGGTTAGTGCCCTACGATATACTATCTCTCCAGCTCAGCTCAGTTTATTTTTATAGCACCAACATGCAGGGAAATGCTGAGGTGCCCCACACAAAATCCGGGAGCAGGGTCAGGGGATCATGAAGCAGTGCAAGCAGAAAGGGAGAAAAGGAGAGAGCCAAAGGAAGCAGGCAAGTTTTTTCATCTCTGCAATTCAGACCCCTGACTCCTACGGAAAGTCATCAGGGTCAAATGCCCTCAGATAATTTCTTCCAGTACCTCACCTAGGCCCTTTGAGATGTTAATGTTGCCAAGTCAATATCTGCCTTGGAAATGCCTCTGCAGGTTAGAGAGATAGGGTTTCTGAGATGAACTGTATCTCAGAATACAAAGGCATGCATCTGTGCCAAAGAATATCTATAGCCAGTTAAATATTTTTCTAAGTCTTCACAAATTTCTCATCTTTACTTTATGGTAGTTCCGTATTTTATAAAACTTTGAGTTATCAGAGAGCCATGCTTGCTTGCTTGAAGGCAAACAGCATTTTGCTCTGGTCTAATTACTTAGAGATCCAACGTGGCCAGGCAAATATACCGGTAAGATCTTGCTAGTCCCATGATGATTGTGGCAGCATGAGAGGATATTTATACCAGCCAGTACAGAATACATGGTCAGATGAACTGCCACATTCAAACTGTCCTCCTCCTATCTACAAAGTGACCTGCAAGAGGCAACTCCAGGTCAGATGCAGAGGTTCTGGGCAGGTGTATTGTAACACCAACATGACTTCCCATTTGAATTAGGTGGCTTGGTGTCTCTTTTTCCTAGTTTTTTTTAAAGTTCTTCCAGGTATCACTTTATAAAATTGACTTATTTCCTCCCACATGGCTCTGACTTCTGTCTAACTTAACTGATTTTCTAGTTTCTGTTTCTTGTCTTTACTGGACTCTCCCCCTCTCTCTCTCTCTCTCTCATCTCTTTGCTATGGCCTGTCTATAGTTGATTTTTTAACTCTTTTTTGTTGATCGAGTCTAATAAAACTGTAAACTTTAGATGATGAAATAAGTAATATCTAAGTCTTAAGTTTGGCCCACTCACATTCAGCATCCAAGGCTCCTAGATAATCTGTGACAGAGGATGAGTAACTTAAGGGTGCAGGTATAACAATAGCTGTCCTCAAAGACATAGGCAGGATACAGATTCCTCACCCTAAATCAGAACCAAGACATATTCTAAGATAAGTTATTTAAAATGTTTCCCATACATAATTGGAATAAGAATACAATTGTGGCCAAAAGGATACCAAAGATGAATCTATGAATATAATGTGGAATGTCAAGTCAATTAGTCAAGATTTGTTTTCTAGTCTTAGCAATGTGGGTTCTAATACAGTGGTAAAGGTGGAAATTGTTGCTAAGAGACCTAAAGTGGATAGGCGATACTTAAGCAATAAGAAATAACTTGATTTGAGTTTTAAGGTTAATTATAGCATGTGAACATAATTACAGAGAAGATCTTAACCAAATATTCACATCTGTTCTATAAGTACCAACTTTCAGAACAAAGACAAAAATCAGAAAGTGAGGAGAGTCGGCAGTAAAGGCAGTCGGCAGTAAAGGCAGATAATTAGAGTAGCAGAGAGTATGGGATAATAAACAGGGACTCCATAGGGTTCCAAATATCTTCATGTCCTATCTATTCCTAATACCAGACATGCACCATCCCCCAGATTCAAAGGGCTAATCAAATTCTCCTAAATTCTCTCTCCTGTTTCTTGACTTCACAAAAGCACCTTCTCTTCTGTCTGACATCTTCTGGTTTATCTACTTGAAAACACCAAAGCACTTTTCAGGTCTTTGTTGACAGATCAGCTCCTTTATAAATCTCTCCATGATGACTTAGCAATTTATTTAAGCACTGTTTTGCAACACTGTTCTAATAAAACCCTCACATTAAACCACTTGTATAGATGTTTAGTGTTGTTCCTCTTTTGCATATGAGAAACATGACATAGAAAAGTTAAGGAGTATAACCTCTCAGAGGAAAAATTAAGAATTAATCTTGGTGATCATCCCCAGAGCTGATAATCCTAGGTACTACTGAACATGCTGTCCCCAATGCAGAGTTCATTTCCCTTCTCTGATGTCATTCTTAACTTTGCATATATGTACTATAAATATCACTTGTTTGTGTAGTTCTCTTGTCCACTAAATTTGAAAATCCTGGAGGGAAAAGTCCAAGGCTAAGCAAAACAGGACCCAAGAGGACATGTGAAGTGCAGCCATCTACCACAAATGTGATATTAGGATCAAGTTTAGCTAGTTGGAGTCACAGGGACTAGCCTAGATTGAAGGACTGATAAGAAGAATGACTCAGGTATAATTAGGCCTACATTTCTTAAACTTTGCTTTTGAGGATACAGTATACACAAAAAAGTAAATAATATACTAAAAATAGAAGTACAAGGGGTGCGATTGAAGCTCCTTCACTTCTCGTTTTAACTAAAGGTTATACCTAGAATGTATTTATAGGGGAATAAAGGTGCAATGGAACCGGATCTGAAGCCCAGTGGGCTGTCTAAATTAAAATTCTGTTGAACTGCTCTTAAGGGTGGGAAAAAATTAACCAAAAAAAAGGTCCAGCTAGCCTCAAAGACTGAGGATTTTTTTCCGAGTCGAGAGGCAATCTTGGGCACTATCTTTTTCCATTTTGGGTGGAAGTGTACAGTAGGTATGAATTATAAGATAACTACTATCAGTGTCACACCTATCAGTTTTCACTTATTTTTTGTTGGTGCAAAGATAAATTTAAGCCTTAGCAGAGCTGATTTGCTTATTTTTGTTTTTCTGATGACTGCTCTAGCTCTACTTTCAGACAGAGCATTGCCTGCCCTAGTGAGCTTATACTCCCTTGATTTCAGCTAGTTCTGCCACATACCTCTATAGAAGGGAATTGCATTGCTCACTCTTCCCCCAAGTACGGAAGTTATGCCATTTCCAAGCACTTTCTAACTTTAGGGGTTATGTGATTTTTATATAGTTATCAAGTACTATATTTTTATTATTAAATTTCATTACACCTTTGTAAATAAGAGTCACAATCTCTTAAAATATTTGCTATACTTCCATGCTATCCTTTACATGATACTCATAGCCTTTGCCTAGTTTTCTCTTGTTTATTTTGTTTTTGATTGATATATAAAAGTCCCTTGTATTTTCTAAATTAACCCTTTCTTGGTTTTTGAGGTTGCAAATATGTTCTATTACTCTGCCACCCTTATATTAAATGCAATCTATAGAGCAGTTCATTGAACAGAGATTTTTAATTTTGATGTTGTCAAAACCAATTTTTGCCTTATGGTTGTGCTCTGCGGTACTTATTTAAGAAGTTGGGACTGGAGCAATAGTCCAGCTGGGAGGGTATTCATCTTGTACACAGCTGATCCGGGTTCCATCCCTGCACCCCCTTATGGTCCCCTGAGTACCACCAGGAGTAATTCCTGAGTGCAGAGCCAGGAGTAACCCCCCGAGCATTGTTGGTTGTGACCCAAAAAAGGCAAAAAAAAGTGCTCCTCCATTTAGTGATTTAAACAATGATCATGATTTTCCTATTTATTTTATTGTTTTGCTATATATATATATATGATAGATAGTAGATAGGTAGGTAGAAAGGTAGATAGGTAGATAGATAGGTAGATAGGTAGATAGATAGATAGATAGGTAGATAGGTAGATAGATAGATAGGTAGATAGGTAGATAGATAGATAGATAGATAGATAGATAGATAGATAGATAGATAGATAGATAGATAGATAGATAGATAGATAGATAGATAGATAGATAGATAGATAGATAGATAGATAGATAGATAGATAGATAGATAGATAGATAGATAGATAGATAGATAGATAGATAGATAGATAGATAGATAGATAGATAGATAGATAGAGATCCTCTATCTATGGTATGGTATAAAATGGTATGTATGTATGGTATAGTATGTATGGTATAAAATGGTAAGTATGGCATAACATGTGAGCTCAAACATAAATTTTTTGTATAACCAAATAATTTGCCAGAGTCAGTTTTCTGAATAATATATATTAAACAATCTTTTGAAATCACTTCCTTCTTTTCCTCTTTATGCTCTCTTTATATAATATATAGTAATATAATAAGTAATATATGAGGTCGGTAAAATAATAATAAAATATAGGAAGAACTATATACCCTACACACATATATACATTCACACATATAGAGCTACTCAGATTTGTACTCAGATCTATCATATAGCTATCTGCTAGCATCTATACACCTATTTATCCATCTATATGCTTACCTACCTAGAGATGTATATTTCTCATGCTCCTTATTAGTTATAATAACACATCTTATTATTCCTGTTTCTTTGAATGCCTCTAAAATACTGGAATAGAGGAATACTACTACTAATATATAATGCATAAATTTAGATTTGACAGTATTTATTTATTATTATTTAAACATTTTGGTTAATTATTTTGTACAGGTGGCCATGTAACTCATGTTGTAATTTTCTTTCTATTTTCTATCCTTTGTTACTTTACTTTCTTTTATTTTCTTTTTTTTCACTGCTACAGAGACTATCTTCTATTCCTGGATTTAGAATGTTTTAATGAGTTAAAGATCTTTTTCAATACCATAACGAGCAGTAAAATCCTAGGTGATTATGGTACTGTCACTGCACTGTCTTCCTGTTCATCATCGATTTGCTCCAGCGGGCACCAGTAACATCTCCATATGTCCTGTCTCATGCAAGTAGAGCCCAAGGGCACCTGCTTGCTCCAGTAACATAAAGAGCCTCAAACCATTCCATCAGGTCATGGAATGAGGTATAAAATTGTTACTTGTATTTGGCATATCAAATACGACAAGGGTAGTTTGCCAGGCTCTGCCGTGCGGGTGGCATACTCTTGTAGTCATCTCTATAATCTTCAGTTAGAAGATTATGGTACATATCTTCTAAATGCATTAAGCAACTTTAAAGGTGAGTTCTTCATTTTTTAACAAAAGATAGAGATTAAAGAGGAAGAGAGAAGGGTGAGGAGAGAGGCAAGATGACAAATTTACTACATTAGGTAGCGTATTTTCAATAACACTGCTAGATAAGAACAAAAATGGAAATTATATTGATATTTAAGAAAAATAATTTAAAAAGTAGAATTCATAAAGTTAATTCAGAATTCCTGTTAATCAAACTAGGGGATGGTGGGAGGATGTTTTACTTTAGTGAACAGAATTTATTCATGCTTTTTTTCTATTTGTCTTGTGCCACCTTTACTTTTTTAATAAATTTCTTAAGATTTTATGCACTTGACTTTTATATTCTTGACATTTTTATATTCTTTGTGTTTCTGTTTTCTTCTCTTTTTATATTATACCACCATGAGATATACAGTTACAAAGATGCTCATAATTGTGTCTCAGTCATACAGTGTTCCAGCACCTGTCCCTCCACCAGTGCCTCACTCCCACCACCAATGTCCCCACATTCCCTCCCATGCACCCCAGCCTCCCTCTATAGCAGGCACCTTTTTCTTTCTCTTTTTCTATGTCTCAGTCTCTTTCTGTCTATGTCTCTGTCACTCTCTCTACTCTCTCTCTCTCTCTCTTGCCTTACACATTGTGGCTTTCCTACAGACATTTAGAGTTTATCATATAAGTCTCTTTGTGTATATTCGATGCTGAGTTCTAGTCTGGCATTACCATTTCCCACAATTAGTAGAACACTGGCATATATTTATATCCCATTAATGAATAGTCATTCTATATCTGTCCTTTTCCTTCTGACTAATTTCTCTCAGCATGATAGTCTCCATGTCCATCCATTTGCATGTAAATTTCATGACTTCACCTTTTCTGAAAGCTGCATGGTATTCTATTGTGTAGATGTACTACAATTTCTTTAGCCAGTTTTCTGTTCTTAGGCACTTTGGTTGTTTCCAGATTCTGGCTATCATGAATACATCTGTGATAAATTTAGAAGTGCAGATAGTGTTTCTTCTGGGTATTTTTGGGTCTCAGGTGTATTCCCAGGAATGGTATTGCTGGGTCAAATGGGAGCTCAATATATAGTTTTTAGAAGAATGGCCATACTGTTTTCCAAAAGGGCGGGACCAGTCGGCACTCCCACCAACAGTGGATGAGAGTCCCTTTCTCCCACATCCATGCCAGCACCAGTTGTTCTTGCTGTTTTGGATGTGTGCCAGTCTCTGTGGTGTGAGATGATACCTCATTGTTATTTTGATTTGCATCTCCCTGATGACTAATGATGAAGAGCACTTTTTCATATGCCTTTTGGCCATTCAAATTTCTTCTTTTTTGGAAGTTTCTGTTCAATTCTTCTCCCCATTTTTTGATGGGATTGGCTGTTTTCTTCTTGTAAAGTTCTACCAGTGCCTGATATATCCTAGATATTAATCCTTACCAGATGGGCTTTGGGTGAATATTCTTTCCCAGTTTGTGGGTTGTCTCTGTATCTTGGTCACCGTTTCTTTTGAGGTATAGAAGTTTTTTTCACATTTATATAATCCCATTAGTTTATCTTTGCTTTCATTTGCTTCATCAGTGGTGTTTTTGTCTTTGAAGAAACCTTTAGCTTCAATGTTGTAGAGGTTTTTCCTATGTTTTCTTTGGTGAACCTTATAGACTCATGTCTGATGTTGAGATCTTTAATCTATTTTGATCTGACTTTTGTGCATGGCTTTAGAAGGAGGTCTAAGTTCATTTTTTACATGTAGCTACCCAGTTTTCCCAGCACCATTTGTTGAGGAGGCTTTCTTTGCTCCACTTAATATTTTTTGCTCCTTTATTAAGATTAAGTGATTATATTTTTGAGAACGTGTTTCAGGATCACTTGTATCACTTGTCTTCCTGTTGTTCATCGATTTGCTCGAGCGGGCACCAGTAACATCTCCATACTTTCTGTTGCATGCTAGTATAGCCCAAGAGCATCTGCTTGCACCAGGAGCATGAAGAGCCTCAAACCATTCATTCAGGTCATGGGAATGAGGTCTACAATTGTTACTTGTTTTGGCATATTAAATATTACGGGTAGCTTGCCAGGCTCTGCTGTGTGGGTGGTATGCTCTCGGTAGTAGGCTCTCAGTTTGTGTATTTACTGATGAACTATGGCTATGCACCACAGGGAGAGATCAGATTTTCTCTTGGGTGGAACTCTGACAAACCGTAAAGTCCAGATGTGAAAATGGTAGTCCTCGTGGTGTGCGGGATTTCTCTGGATTCTTGCGAGGCTTTATTGGGATGGAGGGCCATGGCTAGAACTCACCTCTCCTGGATGCCTCATGATCAGCTGAGCACAGGGAGAGCCAGTAGCAGCTCTGCCCCATGAATCTACATAATATATAGGGTTTTCTCTTTTGTACAAATATGAAATTGGGTATGGGGTTGGGGAAAGGGCAGTGTCCTAAAACAATATATACAGTATCTTAGAAGCTTTGATTCCAAATAGTGCTTCCAACTGCCAGATCAGAAGTTTCCATTTTGCCTTCAAGGACTTGGTCCTATCATGTGGGAAAGAACATGATGCCTTTGTCAGAGGAACTGGGGTTCCATCGATGTGACACAGTGTGTTGGCAGTTGGCCTCTCCCCTCCCTGTCTGAGAAGGGCTCCTGCACCCCTGCAAGTGCCATGTTAGTGCATCACATATGTCCTGATCCCCATCATTTGGTCATTCAGGGCCAAGAACTTGATTGAGTTGGGCTAATGCTGAGCCCTTGCCTAAGGCTTTGCATCTGGAACTTCCAAAACTTGCCTTTCTTGAGAAACTAAAGCTACAAACAGGAAGGCTGTCAGTGGTGCGCTGTGAAAACCGTGTGCGGGGTGTGTGTGCGTGTGTGTTGTGTGTATGTGTGTGTGAAGTAGAAAGAAAAATTGAAGCCAGCAGGCACACAGAGGCAGGCAGAATGGTATTTTAGCTTTCAAGTCCTGGGGTTTTTGTGTGGTTCTGGATGTTTTATGCAGTTAATTTTATTCCGGTTCATCAATAAATGCTTTTTTGGAGGTGTTTAGAGTTTGCCCGGTTCGCGTGGTTGTTTGTGGTAATTTTATACTTAACCGAGACTAGTTAGAATTGATAGCCAATGCCCTCTATTAAAAAAAAATCAGTAAATTTTAAGAGTTAATTGATTTTGTTTAAAACAAATCAATTCAGGGAGCAGAGAGATAGTACAGCAAGTGACCAACCAGGGTTGGATCCCTGGTATCCCATATGGTTCCCAGAGCACCGCCTCCAGGTGTAATTCCTGAGTGCAGAGCCAGGAGTAACCCCTGAGCTTTGCTGGGTGTGACCCAAAGAGCCAAAAAGGAAATTAATTCATAAATCAGGCAGTTAACTAACCAAGAGATGGGTGTGCCAAGGAGGTGCACAAATGGAAGGCTTTTCTAGGACAGGAAGGTTATTAGTGACAGAAAATAAAGGATTGTTTGGGAAGCTCACCTTCCTGGTGCTGATTAAGGAATGCCAGACTGAATTGGATTCAGCTGGTAAGAGGCCAAATCTGCAATCAGTTACGTATTAAGTCTTTGTGGGGCTGAGCAGGTGATTCCATTTTAGATTCATTTTTTGTTCACCCAATCAAAATCTGACCCCATGCAGACAGAGAGCCAATCATGGTCATATGATTGCTAAGAGCCCTCAGTTAATGTCTGCTGAGACTCGCGCCTGTGACCAGTAGAGTCTCACTTCTCATAAAAACAAAACAAACAAACAAAACCTGTAGTCCTCATCTCCGGTCACAAGTGGTTCATCTGGTATTTTGGAAACTTTTCAAAAGTACATTTAGGATAAATATTGTAAGTATTTATCTGTAAGTATTTTAATCTATATGTGTTTTAGGATATTCAGTTCTATTCCATAGGTCTACAGGTCTATCTCTATACCAATACCATGCCACTTTAATTATGACTGCTTTGTGGTAGAGTTTGAAGTTGGGAAAAGTGATACTTCCCATCTTCAGTTTCCAAGGATTGATTTTGCTTTTCATGGGGTTTAATATTCCATAAAAATTTCAGGAGCGTTTGGTCAGTTTCTTTTGAAGAATGCCATGGTCATACTTATAGGGACCAAATTGAATCTGTATAAAGATCTAGGGAGTATTATCATTTTGATAATGTTAATTGTCCCAATCCATGAGCAGGGAATGTGTCTCCATTTCTTCAGGTCCTCTTTTTGTCTTGAAGCAATGTTTTGTAGTTTTCTTTATAGAGATTCTTTACATTTTTAGTCAAACTGATTGCTAAGTATTCAATTTTCTGTGATGCAATTGTGAATGGGATCGTGTCTTTAATATCACTTTCTTCTCTTTCATTGTTTGTATATAGGAAAGTCATTGACTTTTGGGTATTGATTATGTAACTTGTCACTCTACTATAGGAATCTATTATTTCTAGGAGCTTTTGGTAGAGTAGTTAGGGTTCTATAGTTATAATATCATGTCATTTGCAAATAGTGACATCTGGACTTCTTCCTTTCCTATCTGTTAAATGTTGAGTTATTGTCTCTTCTTTCTGTTTAAATATTCATTGTTATTTCTCTATTCTAACATAATTTTCAGATAAATAACTTTATTTCCTTGATTACTCTTGCCACATGCCATGGCTTATAATTCTTTGCTAGGTACATATTTTTGGCTTTGTTGTTGTCAAAATGACAACCTTATCCAAGCATTATACTTATTTAATGCAATCCCTAAATAAATATTCATAACATTTCTTGAGACTTAGATCAAATGCTATTGTAATGTATATGGAATAATAAGAATGCACAAACAGCCAAAGAAATTCTAAGTAAAAAAGAAGCTTAGAGATAGGAAAAGAACAGGGTACTTGCCTTGCAAATGTCCAACCTTGAGTTTGATCCCCAACAGCCATCATGGTCCCCAAAACTCCACCAGAAATGATCATTAAGCAAAGAGCGAGGAGTAAGTCATAAGCACCTCTGTGCATGGCAAAAAAAAAAAAAAACAGAAAAAACTCTTTTTTGAACGGAGGCTTCTCCTTCCCTAACTTTAAATTAATCTATAAAGCTATAGACAACAAGATACTGGAATAAAGATAAACTCTTAGACAAGTGAAAAGATTTGAGTACTCAGAGACAGAATCTCAGGTGTATGATTAATTTTTAACAGAGGAACAAAGATCATGAAATGGATCAAGGACAGCCACGTCAACAAATAGTGTTAATAAGGGGCCGAAGCCATAGCACAGCCGGTAGGGCATTTGCCTTGCACATGGCCAACCTGGGTTCAATTCCCTGGCATCCCATATGGTCCCCTGAGCACCATCAGGAGTAAATCCTGAGTGCAGAGTCCAGGAATAAGCTCTGAGCATTGCTAGGTGTGACCCAAAACGAAAAAAAATAGTGTTGAGAAAGTTTATCAGTCACATGCGAAAGAGACAAATCACACTTTATCTCTCACAATGCATAAAAATTAATTAAAAATGGTTAAATACCTCATTATGAGACCTAAATCTATAAGTTTTATTGAAGAAAACAGGCAGAACTCTCCATGACATTTAATCTAGAGTTATTTTCTATGACTCTTTGGCCAAGAAAATGAAAGAAAAGCTAAAAGGGACTAGGTCAAATTAAGAAACTTCTTCACCACGAAATAAACTATAATGAGATAAAATCCCACAAACTGAGCAAAATATATGCTCAACACTCATCAGACAGGGGCTTAATAACCAAGATATATAAAGCACTGGTAAAACATAACGACTGCCAGAAAATAACCCCATACAAAACTGAGGAGAAAAGTTAAACAGACATTTTCTCAAATGATATGTACATATGGCCGTTAGGTATATTAGAAAATGCTCTGTGTCACTTATCAAGGAAGTGCAAATCAAAACCTTACACCAAAGAGACTGGCACACATTAAAACAAAACAAAAAGAAACAACAAATGAACAACAAAAGGTATGGACATGGGTTTGGGGAAAAGGAATCCTCATTCATATTGGTGGGAATGTCTACCAGTTCTACCTTTTGGAAAACAATATGGAAGCATCTAAAAACAAAGGCTAAGAATTCAGTTGCCATGAGACCCAGCAACTTCTTTCATTGGCATCTCTTCCAAGGACCCAAAAACACTATTTCAAAAGACAAATTGAACTCCTATGTTCATTGAAGCATTATTCACTATAATCAAGACCTAAAACAACCTGAATGTCAACGAACAGATGAATGGATAAAGATATGGTGCTATGTACAAAATGAGATACTAAGCAGTCATTAAGGAAAAAATGGAAAATGTAATTTTTCAGTATGGGTGAAACTGGAGGGTGAAATGCTGAGTGAGGTTAGTGAGAAGGAAAGGATTAGGCACATGATCTTACTCATGTTTGGGACACAAGGAAAAATAATGAGGAAGCAACAAATAATCAAAAGCAACAGAATGGGAGAGTTGACCTACAGAATTGAGCTTGCCTGGGCAGGGAAGGGGCTGAGAGACGTCCTTGGGATATTGGTGGAGAGAAGTGGGTATGCTGATGGTGAGTGTGCTATTGGAATGATATGTGTGTAAATACCTTCAAGGACAGTAAAATAAACCACATTGACTCAAGAACAATGGCAGTGGAGAAAAGTGGCACAGCAATATAGCTAAACCATGAAGTCAACAACATTGAAAGCAGGTGAACCAAAACAAAGAAATCAGACTTCAAAATGTGCTTGTTGGGTCCTTCATCTACCCCCAAAAAACCCAAACAAACAAAAAATGTGCTTTTAAAGTAGTCAGGCTGGGACAGGAGGTGTGGGAGAGAATCTGGGGACACTAGTGGAGGTAAGTGGATACTGGGAATTGGTGCTGAACAACTAGAATGCCTGAAACTCAAATTTGAATAACTTTGTAAATTACAATGTCTTAATAAATTAAAATTTAATAAATAATAAAATGCTAATATATAAATTGAAAATGTTTTAAAGAAATCTAGCATCACTCTAAGATCACGTGGCCGCCCACCTACAAGATGGTCAGATTTCTTCGTCAAGACCCTGAAAGAATGGTTTGAGGCTCTTTGTATTCCTGAAGCAACCAGATGCCATTGGGCTACACTGGCACGTGATAGGGTCAAATGGAAATGTTACTGGAGCCCGCCTGAGCAAATCGATGAATAATGAGATGTCAAGTGACCAAGTGATTAAGAACATCACTCTATTGTTATTTTGTAGGAATTTTTGGTTTGGGGGAAGCTTTTTTATTAACTCACTCTCTTAAATTTTAGCACAATTACAACTTACAATATATTTTATACCAAGTGCATGTTTTGTTCTATGTGTTCTTGTCCCAGATTTAGTTAGCTCATTTATTCCCTTGAAAATAGACATTGGTTTGCATTTATTTGTTTCTGGTGTGCTATATGTAGCAGTCACTAATCTTGTGCTGAGAATACAACAGGAGAAACAGGTCAAAGTTTAATGGATTATTTTTATAGTGGCAGGAGACAAATAATCTATATGCATGATTTTAGAAATAATTAGCAGACCAGCCTATCACAGCCTGGCTCATCGAGATCTACCCTGCAGCAGTCTTTTTTAAATCCTGCCCAGGTATGCTGATCCAGAGACTCACAGACATGGGGCAGAGCTGCTACTGGCTCTCCCTGTGCCCAGCCACTCACAAGGCGCCCGGGAGGGATGGCGTGTTCTAGCCCTGGCCCGCCACCCCATCAGAGTCTCGCAAAAGCCAGACGACCCCCCCCACTTCATGAGGGTCTCCATTTTCTACATCCGGACTTCCCCCTCATCAGAACTCCACCCAGCAGACCAGCCTATCACAGCCCGGTTCATCAATAAGTGCTGGATTTAGAGATGACTACAAAGAACATGCTACCCGCATGGCAGAGCCTGGCAAGCTACCCATGTCGTATTTGTTATGCCAAATGCCAGTCACAATTATAGACCTCATTCCCATGACCTGATGGAATTGTTTGAGGCTCTTTATGTTCCTGGAGCAAGCAGGGGTAGTTTGCCAGGCTCTGCCGCCGGGTAGCATGTTCTGTAGTCATCTCTAAATCCAGAACTTTTGATGATCCCACATTCTGTGTTCTTCTCAATCCATAATTTTCCATCATACACTGTTCCATTACTGCTGATGTTAAAGTTGGTCTTTTGTTAAAGGTGATGTTTTGCCAGATAAGGGGTCATTTAAGTTTTTTTTTCCATTCTATTAATGTTGTTTTGTCCAGAACAGACTTTGCAAGTTGGGGTAGTCTTCTTTGTGTAGTTTGCTTGTGAGTATCTTATAATTTCCCTCTCTGGGTTAATATTCCCTTGGATACAGTGGATTTTTCAATGGGTACAATGAACCTCTGTGAAAGTGTGAAGGTCTGCATTCATCCTTGTGTCCACAGAATGTTAACTTGTGGATGAAGATGAAGGTTTTCCCCTCTGAGGAGAGTTTTAGAGCTTCTTGTGCCTGAGCACTGGCTCTGCTCTTTTAGGACTGCTCTCACACTCACTAATCAGCACCATCTCAGGCCTGGAGGCAAGGGATGCTGGAAGAAAATATTCACCTGGGGATTGCTCTGGTTGCTGGATACCTGGTGCTGTCAGCTCTTGCTGTGACCTCCAGTCCTATCTTGACTAGGTATCTCTTTATTTAACTTAGCTGGTGGTTGATTTTGACTTTCTGTGGTAATAGGATTATCAGCAGTAGCCCACTCAGGATTATGTGTGGAAAATTAAAAAGCCATGTAAAGTCCTTTCCTCAGTATATCACTTAACTTTGGAATCAGGCATCTCTCATGCTTTAGGGAATATACTTGTGCTATCTTGTTCTTCCTTTATCCTCTGGGCTACTTCCAAGGTCAAGTGTCAGAAAGGGAGCAAAGGTAATGCTTGTCTTTCATCCTGTCTGGTGTTTTGATGAAGATTAAATAAGCTAACTATATATGGTGATTAAAAATGAACTAACATATAAAACTAATAATATGAAAGTATGGAACATACTATGTCACTTGTAAAGGATAATCATCCTTTACAAATACTACCATTATGTAAGATCATTATTGTTATTAATAGTGAATTATTTTTAAATAAATATTTTCTATTAAGTCCCTTGTATATTTGAATCTATATTCTGAATGAAAATTTATAAAATGCATCCCATATGGGCCTTGAGATATACAAAATGCATTCCACCTGGGTCACATCTAAATGACACAACCATTGATTCTTTTCAAAGTGCTGAGTTAAGCGGACAAAGAGGCCATTCAGGAGGCCTTAGAAATGCAGAAGTTTCTAAGAAGCTTTGTGACTTTGCCAACAGCTCTTACTAGATTTGGCAAGAATACAACTGAAAATCATGAGCCCTAACTTGAGGAAACACAAGGCTAAACCTAGGACATTAATAGATGCTCAGCATAGCAGTGGTATTGGACTCAGGACAACACACTGAGCTGTGGTAGGAAGACCAGTGGGTTGGAGACAGGCATCTGGAACACCATAGGCATGTCTGGTACTTTCATTGCATTGCACTGGTCTGGGTTTAACAACTGGAGCAGTCACGTAGTAGCACTATGATAGTCCCAAGTTTTCTAATTTTCATTCAATTCTTGGTTGCTTTTCTAAATGGAGAAGCATCATACCTACCTGACTCAGGCTAGTTTTGTGGCACAAAATAATCAGTAGGGAGGGACTTGCTCCTCAAGCCTGTGTTCTCCCTTGAACACATGTCTCACTTGCTTGTCTCTATGTTTCTTCGATTCACTACTATTTCCACTCTGGTGAAGCCTGTGATCTCTCTTGAAAACATACCCTTTGCCTCCTCTCACATCTTTCTAAGCAAGTTTTCATCCATCCCTCCATCCCTCCATCCCTCCATCCCTCCATCCCTCCCTCCCTCCCTCCTCCATCCATCCATCCATCCATCTATCCACCCATCCACCTACCCACCTACCCACCTACCCACCAACCCACCTACCCACCTATTCACCTACCCATCTACCCATCTACCACCCATCTACCCACCTACCCTCTACCCATCTACCCATCTATCTATCTATCTATCTATCTATCTATCTATCTATCTATCTATCTATCTATCTATCTATCTATCTATCTATCTATCTATCTATCTATCTATCTATCTATCTATCATCTATCATTTGCTTATTTATTTGCCTTTTGGGTCACACCTGGCAATGCTCAGTGGTTACTCCTGGCTCTGCACTCAGGAATTACTCCTGGTGGTGCCCAGGGAACCATATGGAATGCTGTGGATAAACTGAGGTCAGCTGCATGCAAGGCAAACACCCTACCCACTGGACTATCGCTCCAGCCCCAAATTTCAATTTATTTAGAAAAAAAAACGATCACTTGATTTGAAAATAAATCCATTGAATTGATGGTGTGACAGCAACTAGCAATGAATTTTCCATGAGAAAGACCCACAGATTTGGCAAGAACACAACTGAAAATCTTTGATCTATTGTATGCACTAGATCAAAGTGTCAATGACCATGAGCTGTGGTCAGGCTGTATAGCTGGACCTAGTTACTTTATTTTAAATTTCAATGAATTACCAATTTATTGAATTAACATAAGTTTGTTTGCTAATTTATTCTTTAGAGCACAAAACAAGTTATTTAACTAATATACTCTAGTCTCTTACCTGCCCTCACTGTCAAGGGAGTTATGTTTATCCTGAGTTTGAGCGTGAGTTTACCACATCAATTTCTCAGTCTAATTTCCCTCCCCTGAAACCAAGTATTTTAGGCTACTGGCCAAATATTGTAGCTAGATAAGGCACAGGCAGAATTCAGCTGTGTTTGTGATTCTATTACAGTGAATCATGGAGCAGTTCTGCCTGATGAAAGACCACTATTTCCACCGGGGAAGTGAAAGTGTTAGCTTCATCAGATAAAGCTCTTTTTGAGATTGTTATTGTCCTAGAATTGTATCTGTCTTTACCCTATGCAAGTGTGTTACCTTCTTTCCATTCCTGCCTTGTCAGACTGGCATGAACCCATACACTTTGCATAAAATAGTGATGTTCCATAAAACATTCCTTTATTACTTGATTACTACAGATTATTCTACAAATACCGTCCTGGCTCTTTGGAAAGATCCAAGTAAACTTCACCCAGCTGAGAGATACAGAGACTTGACTGAGCTTCTTTCTCCTCTCAGGTTGTTGGGGAAAGAAAAGGGTTAACAGAAACTTGGCACTTTTGCTGCAAGCAATGCTGGGAGCACGAGGCTGTGGTGAAGACAGTGTGTGCAGTATCAGAGGAACAAAGGCTCTCTGAGACTCACTTCCTGGAAAGATGACCCTAGAATATCTCTGAATCATTCAATCTCCACTCCCCACATTTCTTCCGTGATAGTGGTCATGGAAACATCAGTTGCCCCTCTACAATACATAACCTATTTGATGGTAAGCTTACCCAAAGATATATAAGTAATTAACCAAGGATATACAAGGAGAGAGCCAGGACTTTCTGACTTCAGAGTTGAGAGTTTTCCATGATAATTAATCACTGTGCTCTGCTCTTTGGGATTTTGCTTGACCAGACTTTGGGGTACTCAGGGCTACTTCTAGTTTTGTGCCATTTTACATGGGTCCATACCATGTCCGAAGCACCTCTTCCTTTAACTACCCAATGCTCACATGAAAGAGACCATATTTCTTCCATCAGAGATCAAGAAAAAGTTATACCTCTCAGTGTAATGCATATATTTTTAAAAGAAGATTCTAGAAAATCTAATAAGCAAAGTCACCTCACACCTTCCTCCTGGATTCTATTATTTTTGGTAAAAATTTACTAAGTATCCAATATTTTCCTGTATTAGGAGATAATTTAATATTTGAGCAATTAGAGTACGTCATAGGCAGAAAGAGTAGTTTTGCTTCCTGCTTCAGACATTCCAGCTCTCTATCTTATCAGGTCTGAAAAAAAGCACTCCACCCCCAAAAAGGGACGAGCACTATAATTCAAACACAGATTAAATTTTTATTTCACTTCATGAATGACAAAATATTATGGTTTAACGAAAGCAATCACTTGTATCTCTTGTCTTCCCGTTCATCATCGATTTGCTCGAGCGGGCACCAGTAAAATCTCCATATGTCCTGTCACATGCTAGTAGAGCCCCAGGGCATCTGCTTGCTCTAGAAACATAAAGAGTCTCAAACATTCCATCAGGTCATGGGAATGAGGTCTATAATTGTTACTGGTATTTGGCATATCAAATATGACACGGGTAGTTTGCCAGGCTCTGCCGTGCAGGTGGGATACTCTTGTAGTCACCTCTGATCTCCAGCATTTATTGATGAACCACACAGCCCCTTGCAGACGTGTGAGCCGGGCTGTGATCAGCTCTTCTGCTGGGTGGAGTTCTGACGAGAGGGGGAGTCCAGATGGAAATGGTGGCCCTCCTGGAGCCGGGGATCCTCTGGCTTCTTGCAAGGCTCTGTTGGGGTGGCAGGCCAGGGCTAGAACCTGCCCTCCTTCCCAGGCTCCCTCGTGATCAGCTGGGCACAGGGAGAGCTAGTAGCAGCTCTGCCCTATGTATGTGAGTCTCTGAATCAGCATACCTGGGCTGGGCTTGAATAAGACTGCTGCATTGTGGGTCTCAATGAGCCTGGCTGTGATCAGCTCTTCTGCTGGGTGGAGTTCTGATGATATAGGAGTCCAGATGTGGAAAATGGCAGCCCTCATGAAGCAAGGGTCCTCTGGCTTCTTGCGAGGCTCTGCTGGGGTAGTGGGCCAGGGCTAGAACCCACCATCCCTCCCGGGTGCCTCGTGATCATCTGGGCACAGGGAAAGCTGGTAGCAGCTCTGCCCCATGTATGTGAGTCTCTCACATAAAAAGCAAGATGTTTACAATTTTCAAACATGGGAATGCACCTACATTGTGCTCAGCAGTCATTTGAAAACAACCAGGTCTTTAGTTTTAAAAAATTGTGGCATCGTGTACTTGTAAATTATGGAGCAACTGAAAGTTCCCAACACAAAGCTAATGGACACATAAGCCACTGAAGAAAGGCCACCTCCAGACCTCTTGCTGAGCACAGCTGATGGGACTCAGTGACACTGCCAGGTGTTCTTGGCTGTGTCCCTCACTCTAACCAGCTTCCCCTGTGCAGGCTTTGGAGAAAAGCCAGACTTCTGGGCTGGAATTTCTGGAAAGATTTTATGGTCCTCAAGGGACTGGTTTTTCAACTTAAGCAAAGCACAATTAATAGTAGAGATATGCTTATTAAAGTCAGAACTGAAGGGCAAAAGAAAGACGCTTGGTGACTTAATTTATCTGTGAAATTAGCAGCTGTATTAACTCTGAAACAAGGGAAAAGAATATTTATGAGAAAGGTGCCAGTGAACTCTTTTCTCTCATTCCTTATAATCTTCATTATAGTTCTGTTTTGTTTTTGTTTTCTTTTGTTTTGGACCACACCTAACAGTGCTCAGGGCTTATTCCTGGTGGTCTTACACCTGGAATCATAGCAGATGTTAGAAATTGAATCTGGGCAGGCCATGTTCAAGGCAGGCATCTTACCTGCTGTACTACTTCTACAGCCTCTATAGTTTTTGTTTAATATAATATTTTGGTTTGCTGGAAGTTTATAAGACAATAAGACATTTTGTATTTATTTAAAAAACGTGTTTAGGACTGGAGCAATAGTACAATGAGTAGGGGGACACTTGACTTGTTCACAACCAACATAGGTTTTATCCTTGGCATCCCATAGGGTCTTCTGAGCCTACAAGGAGTAATCACTGAGCAGAGCAAGGAATAAGCCCTGAACACCACTGGATGTGGCCTAAAAACAAAAGAAGCAAACAAAACAGTGCTTAATCCAAAGGGTGAGGCACATGGTAATTAGAACTACTAAGAAAAAAACTCAATCTCTAATTTTTAAAATTCATGTTCTTTGTATTGGGTTCTCTTGAACACCATAATCATTTTTTCCACGACAAAACAAGCAAGGAATAGCTCTCTTCTAACATGCACTTAACCATTTGATCTGAAAACTAAACCTAAAAACTTCAACCTCATTGATTTGAAAATTCTTTATTGTAATTTACTGATGCTTTCATAGATGAACCTTTTGTTGCTAAATTTAACTATGAGTCAAGTAGGAATTTTTGATACTGCTCAAGTGAGTTAATGTACAGTTGATTTGTTTTCCTGTCTTCTGGGCACTATCATTTAAGATAGTTTTAATTTATAAAGATATATAACACAGTTCAACTGTGTTAATTATATTATCCACATTTCTTACATGTGTATCTACATGAAAAACTATTAAAGGGGTCGTGCTACTCAAATCCACTCATTTTATATTCTGACTTCATTCTTGAGCTCCTAATTTTGCTTCACTCCTTAGCTAATTGGAATACACAAATAGTTTTATATATTTTATAAAATTATGGTAGGGAAATTGCTATATTCAGAGTTTCTCTTTATCAGGAAATATGCTTCTATCACCTTTAATTGACTAAGTCTAAAACTTTTGGGTTTAAAAACTCTTTATTCAGAGAGAAAATAAACATTGCTTTATTATCTACTGACATTTAAGGTTATAAATGAGACTCTGTGACAAATTCATGTTTGTTTCTTTGCAGAAAACCTGTTTTTCTTCTTCGGATCATAATTAATTTTTATCTTTATCCTAGTTGTTTGTCATCCAAATGTCTAGATGAATGTGTCATTTCTTCGATGTTACATGAAATATGCAGAAAATGTTCTCTTGCTTTAATTATATGTCTTTTCTATTTTTTGAGGTCTGTTCCAAAAAAAATAATTATTTGTAAATTGACCATCTATTTTTTGTCTTTAGTACCTTTATCTGAGCTGTTCTTTAGAGTATATAGTTTCTGTATTCCACACAAATGTTTATCAATGTGTCATTCATGGTACTGATAAAATTTTACACTTCCATTCTCAACACTGTGAGATATACAATTACAACGTTGTTTCCAATGATACTTCTTAGTCGCTACCCCCAACCTGATACCTCTTAGCCGCTGCCCCCAATGGGATACTCTCTGCATTTCTCTGCTTTTTGTCTCTCTCTCTCTCTCTCTCTCTCTCTCTCTCTCTCTCTCTCTCTCTCTCTCTTTCTCTATGTCTGACTCTGTCTCTGTTTCTCTCTCTCTCTCTCTCTCTCTCTCTCCCTTCCTCCCTCCCTGCACCCACACACACACACTGTTAATTATTGATTGTCTTTCACTGTCATGACACAAGGTCTGGTTATATCTGCTTTCCTGAAAGCATATGTTATAATCCCAAATTTATGGAATGTTAATACATGTTGAGACTCACAGACATTGGGCAGAGCTGCTACTTGCTCTCCCTGTGCCCAGCTGCTCTCGACGTGCCCAGAAGGGATGGTAGGTTCTAGCCCTGTCGCGCCACCCCAGCAGAGCTTTGCAACAAGCCAGACGACACCCCACTCCATGAGGGCCTCCATTTTCCACATCCGGATTTATCTCTCATCAGAACTCCACCCAGCAGACCAGCCTATCACAGCCCAGCTCATCGAGGTTCCACCCTGCAGTAGTCTTTTTTAAATCCAGCTCAGGTATGCCGATCCAGAACTCACAGACATTGGGCAGAGCTGCTACTTGCTCTCCCTGTGCCCAGCCGCTCTCGAGGCACCCAGGAGGGATGGTGGGTTCTAGCACTGTCCCGCCACCCCAGCAGAGCCTTGCAACAAGCCAGAGGACCCCCCACTCTATGTGGGCCTCCATTTTCCACATCCGGACTTCCCCTCGTCAGAACTCCTCCCAGCAAACCAGCCTATCACAGCCCGGCTTGCAGCTGCAAGCAGCCGCTTGCAAGAGCCTGGCAAGCTACCCATGTTGTATTTGATATGCCAAATACCAGTAACAATTATAGACCTCATTCTGGAATGGATTGAGGCTCTTTATGTTCCTGGAGCAAGCAGATGCCCTTGGGTTCTACTAGCATAAGACAGGACATATGGAGATGTTACTGGGGCCGCTTGAGCAAATCAATGATGAATGGGAAGACAGTGACAGTGATAATACATGTTACATAAAAACAAGAATAATTCCCTGAAAAGCAACAGCAACAAATGGAGGTAGAAAGAGGTTTTGTGGCAAAACACAACTGCAAAATGTTAAGCTAAAAGAGCTCTTGCAGCAGGAATTTTGGGATCTTTATCAAGCTAATATTTATTGAGAATCTCCAAGCCCAGGGTAGAGAAAGCAGCATTTCCAAAATTATTGAATCATAAATATCACAGAGATCAGGAATATCACTCAAACTAACTTTTAAAAACAATTTCATAGACACCTTCCTGATTTTCCACTGAAGTTCCTAGAGTTGGGAAATTTAGAAATATTGAAAACTCTATTTATTCATTCATTCATTTATTTATTTATTCATTCATTCATTCTTTCTTTCTTTCTTTTTATTTAAGTTTTTTTTTTGCTTTTTTGGGTCACACCTGACATTGTTCAGGGGTTTCTCCTGGCTCTGCACTCAGGAATTACTCCTGGTGGTGCTCGGGGACCATATGGGATGCCAGGGATCGAACCTAGGCCAGCATGGGCCGGCCACATGCAAGGCAAATGCCCTACCTGCTAGGCTATTGCTCCGGCCCCTGAAAACTCTGTTTAAAATTAAATTCTACTATTTATTTTGGTGTTTATGAAATTGGTAAATGATTCTGGGCACTATTTGAAATAATAATATGTGTTTTACTATGTCTGAGGCCTCAGTTAATAA
This sequence comes from Cryptotis parvus, assembly GCA_021461705.1. Classification (NCBI taxonomy): domain Eukaryota; kingdom Metazoa; phylum Chordata; class Mammalia; order Eulipotyphla; family Soricidae; genus Cryptotis; species Cryptotis parvus. The sequence continues at coordinate 154,783 of JAJIBD010003136.1, read as the reverse complement.
ACCCTAACCAATACCTAGCAAAATGCCTACCCCTTTCCTGCACAGACTCACTTAAAATAAGTATTTTGGGGTTTTTTTTGGTGAGTTTTGGTTTGAGATTCACACCTGAAAGTGCCCAGAGCTTAGTCTGGCTCTGTGATTAGGAATCACTCCTGAAGGGTGAAGAAGACTATATGTGGTACCAGGAATTGAACCTGTGCTGGCAGCACACAAGATAAGCGTCTTAGCCCCAAACATTTTTTTTTTTTTTGCTTTTTGGGTCATACCTGGCAATTCTCAGGGGTCACTCCCGGCTCTGCACTCAGGAATTACTCCTGGCGGTGCTCAGGGGACCATATGGGATGCCGGGATCGAACCGGGCCGGCATGGGCCGGCTGTGTGCAAGACAAATGCCCTTCCACTGAACTATCACTCCGGCCCCAGCCCCAGACATTTTTAAATGATATGAACTTGATAGATTCTCCCCCAAATGCACAGGTCTCTATTGGACACTGGAGAAAATGCAAATCTTAAATTTGCGTTAAATTTAAAGGTGTTAAAATATTTCAACTACTAAATATTTGTGTTTAGGTACTGAAAACACTTCTGAGGGGTTATGTAAAGATTGTGAAGCCAATAACGTTTAGTAGCACTATGTGCTGACAGCTGCTAAGCACCAGGGCCCCCTAAGGAGGGCAGTAGCTGAGTGATCCTGTGAGCTTGGGACGAGTTTTGAATTCTGCTCACTGGTTGGGGATGCGTAAAGCTCTTAGCTCTATTCTTACACAATAAGCTTCAGGAACCTGTACGTGTGCAGGTAAGGATAGGCACGATGATGCATTCACTGATTGAATGAATAATTGTCGTTTCAGGCACTGGGGATGCAATTCTTACTCTATTTGCATGTATTCCCTGAGAAGGTTGTGCACTCTATAAGTAATAATAGATTATTGAAGTCTTGGAAATCTTTCAATCAGTCCTTATGATGAAATTCACTCTACATATTTTCCAAGTGGTCATTCAGGCTCTGCTAACTATATGGCTAAACATACAGCCCTCTCTGTGATCTGAAGCAGCACTTTCCAATTTAGAGGTTCTGGTTGTAGAATTGCCTCCCTTTCCATGAATCCATAGCTCCAGCACACTGATTTATCCTCACCAGAATAACTTCCAGCACATTCTAAATAACCTTGACCCACATTAAAGCTACAGCCAGCATATTTTCTGACTAATTGTTAAAACAGTAACTCACAGCTAAAACATTCCTATTTGCCTGCCATTCCTTTTGCCTGCTACCACCACTGACCTCTGCTCTTCTGTTGTTTCAAATAGAGCTGATGATGCCACAAAATCGGATGTGATTAACTACAATGTCTACTAGGCTGCCTGATTAACTGCAAAGACCACTTGCCCTCGTGAGCAGCAAGGACTCCCTTCCCATTATCATCATGGGATGCGGCGCTGGCTCTTTCTGCTCATGTCAGCAGTGGGTGAGCTTGGCTTCCCTTGGGGGAAGGTGGCTGTTATTTCTGTTGAACGGAACAGCAGAAGGAGGATGTCTTGGTTTCCTCTGGGCCCCCAATGCCTGGAAACAAATGGAGTCACAGGATTTCTAGTTGATCTGTTATAAGAGCACTGAAAAGGAAAGGTGTAGTAATAGTATTGGCACATTAAACAACTTGAAATATACTTTTTTTGTATATGTGAAAGGTGCTGACACAATTACTTGGTGATTAGGATGTATTTTCTATCTGGAGAAATGCATAGGGAGGCTCTGTCTCAGCTTCTGTCTTCAACTTTCCCTAGATGCAGACCCAAAGTAACCTGTTGGAGATCAAGGGCTTATTGTATCAAATCAGACTTCTTTCTTCCTTCTTATTCTTTTCAAAAAAGGGTGGCAAATAATTTGGGTTGTTCAAGAAGGCGAGCTTTCAAGAAGGAATTGGGAATTTTAAGACTTGTTTCTGGTGCTATAACTCACTCTATAAATTCTAGCATAAGTAACTGGTTTAAATTCTGGTTTTGTCTTTTGCTAATGATGTGACTTGCCGTAAATTAGTTATCTTTTCTAGGACTCCACTTTGTCATCTTGAAATGAGAATAAATATCTAGTAAAGGACTTAGAGTAATATCTGGCACCTAATTAAAAGGTCAGAAACATTAATCCTTCATAGTTTCTTCAGGACACAAGAGTGGAATCCCTCACATTTTCATGTAACCACAATCTCTCCTCCCCTCAACATATTTATGTTTAATGTTAGGAAAACAAGAGCAAATGGTAGGCAAAGGAGCTCGGCATTAACCAAGGATATAAGGGTGCCACCCACCCCACTCCAGTGCAGGGCATATTGTCAGTGGTCCCCCAGGCTCAGAGTAAGCTATTATTCATGCATCTAGCTTGTTTTGTACTTAATATTCTCCCCAATTTTGCAAAGGAAATGTGAAGTACAAAATAAAAACACACTGTCAGGAAAAGGGAAAGAACTATCATTTATTGAATGCCTACTGTGTGACAAAACTTACCCAAAAATGCAATATTTGGTTTTTAAACAATTCTGAAATAAGTGACACTCACTTAAGGGGCGACAAAATTGTGGCTCATAGAAAAGTTGCTAAAATCAAAAAGCAAATGCGTTACAGGTTAAGATCTTAAATCTAAATCCATAATCATATTTTTTTATTTTGCCAAGTTCCAGATGAACAAATCGAGGTTGAATAGAAGAACACTACTAACTTGATCATACTTTTTTTCAGCCTCTCATTCAGAGCATTTTTGTTTTTTATTGTCAGTGACAACTTTTTGGTTCTTGAGTTCTAAGTTCTGTTTGGTGATAACAGAAACCCAATAGGATGGGTTTAAGACCAAACTCTATTTTATCTAGAGGACAAGATCCATAATATCTTCTCTTTGAACCTCAACTTCTTATCTAAGAAACAAGAAAATGTTCTTTCTTACTGAGTAATGTCAATATTAAGAGATATTGAATATAATGGTGTTTTAAAATCTTGTAAATACCTTACACAGGTCTAAAGTATCACCAGTACTGTTGTCATTGCTGTCACTCATGCAGAGGTCTGGGACTACATCAACTCCTCTGCAATAATAAATTTTAAAGAATGTATCAAGTAAATAGCAGGGAATTTTCATTTCTAGGCACCGTGGCTCTTCATAAATGCTTTATTTTAAGTTATTTCTATAGTATGCAAAGAATAATGAGGAAACAAAGACTCTTTGAGCCAATGTCATTAATGAATAAGGCTCAGTCCATGCCAGGAGTGGACAGGTCTAGTTCTTAGGAATGGAAAATTTGACTGGAGATTGGCCAGGAGTCAGGAACAAAGATCATTCTGTCAACATAATTATAGCTCAGGTATTCATTTGATGGCATCTTTGACAATATTATCTGTTTCTCAATTACACTGCCATTATTATTCATTCAGTAAGCATTAAGCAAACATTTATTATGGTCCAGGATTTAGAGTAAGAGCATCAAGCTAAACCAGTAGGACCCTTTTCCCATAGAATGAAATGTTTAGTAAGAGGAAACAAGTAATAAATAAACAAGCAGATAAATGGTCGTAGATTTCAGATGCTAGTAAGTATTGATAAAAAAGCACAAGATGATGGAGTTGAAAGGATTGATGAAAAGGTCTTTGGATCAATATAAGGAAAACATTTTGAAGAGGCGAATGCTAAAACAAAAGAAAATTTTGTGATTCTGTGCAGGCGATTCTCCTTTGCTTCTTCTCTACTATAATTCCTGTGTGAACTAGCGTTCAGAGGCATTTGGACAAGAAGGTGAGGGGAAATGAGAGAGTTGAGTTAGTATGGTTCCAACACATTCCTGGTGAGGGCCTGATCTGCAGGCAGAAGCTTTTAGTTTTGTGGCTCCATGTCCTAGCAACAGAATATATAATGCACCTGTTGGTGATGCTACAATGGCTGACCCTGGAACTCTGGGTTTCTGCTTGCTCTAAGCCATTTGCAATTTGCCTTAAGGCTCTCATGCAAGTCACAATAGGAGATTAGGGCAGGTTTAGAAAAGGCAGTCTGATTTTATAACTCTCAGATTAGCATAATAATAATGGAACCCTATGCTTGCTGGTCAGAGTATTTCTCTCCTAACTCCCACAGGCCCCATGAGGGACTTTTTACACATGGAGAGTTTTCCTGGAGAAAACCTGGTGGTACTGTATCCACCATTAAGTAAATAACCCTTCTAGATCAAAGAGCCATGCTATTTTGCTCCTTCCCCCTATCCACTGGCAAGTGAACAAGGCCCTCAGTAATACTAAAGGCAAAGCATGCAGAATTAGTCTGGAATAGATTTGGACCTTGTGGAGTGTTTGGAGAAATACAACTAGCTATATGATATTCATGGTCAAAAATATTACTATGCTATTCGCCATGTATTAAATCCTGAATTGCCTTTGTTCTCAGGTATGTTGCCTGCCTCTGGCAAGCTTTCCCTCTCAAGAGTCTGAGAGACTGCAGGGACACAGTCCGGCAATTAGCATTTGTTTAGACAAATGCTGGGCTAGGTGTGTTTATCTAGAGATCTGCATATTAGTGCTGGTTTTTGTCTTTGCATAGCTCTCTCCTTTTTGCCCTGGGCTTGGGTTTTGGTGCCTTAGGAGTAAGAAAACTTGCCTTTTGAGCAAGAATTTCCATCTTGGTTTTGGATTCTGACCTAAGTACATTATCTGGGCCCCAGCATAGAAGTTTGGTGTTCTCCTGAGCTTGAATTGCATTAGCGTAGTTTGTTAATTATTGGTGATAAGAAAAAATCTTTTAACTCCTAACTGCGCTGAATTCATGAATTTTTTGTCAGTCAGCCAGCCTTTGAAATAAAGGAGAACTTATTCCCTTCCTTATTGTTGATGCAGGTGGGCCTCACGGGTGGTTTATGTGAGGCCCGAACGGGAAGAGAGATGGTTGCTTTCTCCCCAGCTGCCTCTGCCACCCTGGACACACTGGGCAGGCTTAGGACTGATAAAGTCTGTGATGAGCCCCTGCATGGTGTTGGCCTGAGCCCCACCAGCCCCACGAGGTGGCCATCAAGCCACACCGATGTCTGCTTGATCTCTAGGCACCGCAGTTGATCCCACACCACCTGAGAATCTCTGGGAGCCATGGACTCAGGCTGGAGTGAGGAATTGCTCTTTGCAGGAAGGGAAAGTCAGTCCTAGGCCTTACCTAGGGTTGCCTCAGGGTTCTTGAAAGCGATGAGAGTGAAGTTAAAACAGGTTTTATTAAGGAGGCTTTTGGAAGGGAAGGAGGAGGAAAAGTAAGAGAGAGAGTACACATCTCAAGAGGGGAGATGCGGGCAACACAAGTGCTCAGGCAGCACATGTGCTCGGCCACGTGGGCTCAGGCAGCATGTGTGCCCAGGCAGCATGTGCGCGCCATCCTTTGGTCAGGACGGCTTTTATAGATTTCTCCCCAAGTTACTCCCATATGGGGCTTCAACCTCGGTTGCTAGGGCTGTTGCCAAGGGGGTAGACTTTGGGAGTGGTCTTCTTTGACTGGAATGCTTTGGAGTCTTCTGAGAGCTGGGTCCTGGGCCAGGAAGTCTGATTCATCTCCCTCAGGAGATTTAATTAGCTAAGGCCATTATGAAGGGCCTGTGGCCTATGGGCTTCACACATTCCCTTTGGCCTTCCCTTCCCTCAGGGCCTGTGGCCTATGGGCTTCCACATTCCCTTTGGCCTTCCCTTCCCTCAGGGTCTATTTTTTGATGGTGGTCTTATCAAGTTTGGTTCCAGTTTTCAAACAGGTGTGACTCTGGATAGCTGAAGGACCAGTTTTTTCTTCTTCAGGAATTTTTATTGTCCTGTGGCGCCCCCTGTCTGCCTACCTAAACACTGTCAGGGACTCCAGTGTTACCCAGCACCCTCCCCCACCTTCTATTATACCTGTCCTTTCTGCTTAAGTAGTAGCAAAGGCTTCTTATTGCTGCTACTGTCTTGGTTTTATACCTTTCATGTTTGTCCCAATAACCCAACCTACAACCTACAATCGGTTCCTTCACTATTCGCTCTGCACTACAGACCTTGGAATATAACTGGGTTCCTGCTGGAATCTGAGTGACACACCTTGGGAAGGTGCATGGACAGAACATTCTAGGCAAAGGGAACACCATTATTCTATGAGCACAATTAAAAGGGTGGTTTCTGAGGTGGCAGAGAAAGTAGGTAGTAGAGATAGGGGAATGTGCTTGCCTTGCATGCAACTGACCTGGGTTCAATGCCAACACTGCATATGGCCCCTGCACCCCATTAGAGTGGATCTTGAATACAGAGCCAGGACTAAACCCTGAGCACAGTTAGCTGTGACCCCAAAACAAACATACCAGAAAAGAGGACTCTGAATCTCTGACTTTGAAGTAGGATTTTTTTATATGGAATGTCTCATTTAAGTTCTGTACCAATGGAGGAAGCATGGGTAGTTATTATGTCCATTTTACAAATAAGGTATCTGAAAAATGGCCTACCAAAGTATGACATGGTGGAACATTAACGGAATCTAGCCTTCAGGGCAGGATTCTGGCTCTAAGTCAGATTTCTTTGCCACTCCTCAATCTCCCCACACCCTTGCAGGCAGGTGTAAAGAGAATCTTGGAGCAGCTTACCAGCTTCACTGGCCTCCCACAAAATGTGTCACACTTAAATTTCCAGTTAGAATCTTTGTTTCTGTCACAAAGCCATATGAATCTTCAGAAATGCAAACACTCCTCCCAATAGTGAGTGACCAAAACCATCAAGCTGTCTTAGAGGAAAGCCATGTAATTAAATGTATCTGTGATTAAAATATATGAGTATCTAAAAATAGAAACTTTTTGTTTCAGACTGCATGACTTTCCTTCCTTTTTAAAATGTTTCTTTTCCTAAAGATATGCAAGTAAATCAGCTGCATACTAATAAATAAACAAAGCAGTTATAGTTTGTTAGAATAATTTGATGGCAAAACTATTAATTGAATGATTACAACATTCAAAGAATTATTATATACTTAATGTACTTCTTTGAAGTTGAGAGTTTTGTACGGATGATTCTTTGTAAAGTGGGCTCACCCCATAGTTACCATGCTATCTTAGTGAGCAATATAGTATGGCTATAGAACTAGTCACAGAATTTATCGCTAAACCTGGAGCAAGCCACAGGAAAAAATCCATTTCCAGCTGTGGATCATCCCTTCTAAGACTTCTCCCAAGCCTCCTTCCTCATTAGCTTACCATTTACAGTTTAGAATATCTATATTTTAAATATCTATATCTATGCACCTTTGCAATACTGCAATAGTTAGTCCTTAGGGGTTTCAAGCCAGATTGAACATCTGGATCTTGCAGTGATTCTTAAAGGTCACCATATTCAGAGGGGTAGAAGGAGATGGATAGACGAGCATATGACAATGTGCAGGCGCCAAGACAAAGTACTCCTGCTGGCCCAGACCAGCTTCTGAAAGCGTAGATGCAAAAGAACCACATGGCTATCTGCTGGAGGATGAATTGTTATATGACTTTGGAAAAAGTCAGTGTTTTCCATTTCCTTCTCTCCACTTGGCATTTTGGAACCTGCTGTCAGGATTCACACCACTTTTTGGCTTGGTTTCGAGAGGCTCTTCCCCCAACCCCCAAACCCCACCATAGTTGAGCTTAAAGAAAAATAGCACAAAGAAAATAGAAGGAAATTGTGCTCCAGATGGTTTTGAATAACTCTAAACTGACCCAGAGCCCATGAAAAAGTCTATTATTAATAGAATATTGAGGAGAATGATACTCTTTTTATTGGACCATAAAAGCAATAACTGAAATTGCCCTGGACATCCCCTAAGCGTGCACTCATGCATGTGTGTGTATCTGTGCCTTTGTGTGCTGTGGTGCATGTACTGGTGTGTGTCTTATTTTAGGGACCTCATAGAATCTGCAAAGAACACTTATGAGCTTCCAATTCCCTAATTAACACTATGATAAAGGGCAACTCAAAAAATTAAGAGTAAATTCAGTGTTTGAATAACAACAGTTTCTGGCGAGCCCACTCTGGGAAACATGGACATTCTGTCACTATATTCAACTATGTGAAGGGAGATGAATGCCTAGTTAACAAGGAATTTGGTAAAAGAAGGGCCTGGAGATATGTGAAGATCCAGGAATCTACATTTGTGATGACTTTTGAGTTACAAGTCACATAAACAGCACTCAAATGAACTTAAGTAAAAAACAGTATGAATTTGTTAAAAGACTTGGGAAGGGGATGGAGGAGTAGGGTGATAGAACAGCTAATAGGGCCTTGCCTTGCATGCAGCTGACCAGGGTTCCATCCTGGGCATCACATATGGTCCCCTGGGCCCACCAGAAGTGATCCCTGAGCAAAGAGTTAGGAGTAAATTTTGAACACTAGTCATTATGGCCAAAACAAACCAAAATAACCCTTCTGGGATAATGAGAAATGAAGAACCCAGGAGGAGCATGAAGGGACTTCAGGTCTGGGCCTGAGCTACTCCAACTTTCTATTATTTATACTCTGAATCAACTGCCTGATTTGACTCTCTCTCTCTCTCTCTCTCTCTCTCTCTCTCTCTTCTCTGTGTTATATGTGTGTGTGTGTGTGTGTGTCTCCCTGTTGTACATACAGGTTTCCTTCTCTGGTTTCTCTAGTTGGTTCTACTTATTGGTTCTAGTTAGAATAAGCCCCAAGAAACAGTCCAGTGAATTCATCATGGGTCGCACATTCCTCCCTTGACCCATCACTAAATTCCAATTGATGACTGCCTGGTCTGCTTTCCCAGGATCAGAGTCTGGAGAAAAATAAGCAACTGTGTGGAAGAAGCAGTCATGTAGTAGATGACGGTAGAAGTGGCCTGTGATGACCCCTACAGTGATCCCCCACAGAAAATGATGGTGGCTTAGCAGGTTAATTTTGACTTGTGTTGATCACACTTCATATTACACCAAATGGGCATTTCAAAGCTTAGGCACACATTTCTAAGTTGGGACAACTCCACATTGCATTTAGTGGAGTGTAAACAGCTTACCCTACAGATGCTTCCTGTTGTGACAGGGTTGTGGAACACCTCCTCCCACCCTTGCCTGTAATTCTTTCTGTCTAATTTTCTTCACTCCTGTCCTGGAACAGCAGCATCCTTCCTTCCTATGAAGTTACTGTGTTTCACTCCTGCCTGTAAAGTTTCTTCCTTCCTCCGTATTTGGATAAGATTTAGACATCTTCCAGGGCTCCTATCCCCAGAGAGGGCTCCTACATTCTGTGTATTTAAGCCTTGTTTTCTAACCTCCATCAGAACACTTTACTTAATCTTCATGCTACTTCACCAGTCTAATATTTATATATTTATTTGTCTGCTTATTAATTTATTCTGGGCTCTCCATTAGAGTATAAGCTGGGAGAAAGTGTTGATAACATGTCTTGTTCTTTTAACACTATTTTCTCACTTCTGTGAATGCGCCCTGCCCATAGGAAGGCTTGAGAAGGATTCATGGAATGAATGGTTATGTGGATAGATACATTAAACAAATACCGCGACAAGTGAAGAGGGAAAATTAAGCCAGTAGACAGGGGGACAGAGAACCCTCAATCTGCTCCACTCTGAACAGCAGGGGGCGCTGTTATCCAATAATCCTTGGATCTTGACCAAGGTAAAGATTTTGGGAAAAGCCCTTATCCACCCCCCATCTTTTGCCCCTCCCCCTTAATAACAACCTGGTCACCTCCTCCTACAGTTTGGGTATTTCTCTGTGTGTTAGAAACCAACCAAATCTAGAAAAGTCACAGATATTAGACCTTTTAAACTGATCTCAAATTTTCAATCAACTTGAACAAAAGAACCAGCTTCATGACGTACAAAAAAAATGCATTGCTAAAATAAAAAAAGGATGAAAAGAAGACATAAAATAAAATCTAAAGATTGTACATAGGTTGGAACAGACATCGAACCACTGATTAGCAGTTATAAAAATGTGTAAACACATTTAATTTGTGTGTTTTATATCATGTGCGCCAACATTGCAGTTTATAGAGCAACATTGGTCTGTGAAGCACTTCCAGAGACTCTCATTCAGGTGTTTCAGAAAAGACTCAGGTCAGTCAAATACTGACACTAGGCAAGGTGGTGAGGAGCACCCTATACTGAGTCCTAGTGGTGATATGGAAAGGGTAGGATGAAGTTAGCGAGGTGAGTCATATAAGTACATGGTCAGAGTCTCTCTTAATTAGATTTTGCTCATGATCACTATCACGATCTTCCCATTGATCATCTATTTCCTAGAGCGGGCACCAGTAATATCTCCATATGTCCTGTCTCATGCCAGTAGAGCCAGGGGCATTGGCTTGCTACAGGAACATAAAGAGCCTCAAACCATTATATTAGGTCATCGGGAATGACCTAATATAATTGTTACTGGAATTTGGCATATCATATACAACACGAGAAGCTTGCCAGGCTTGTCGAGCGGGAGGCAAACTCTTTTAAACACCTCCAAATAAAGCGTTTATTGATGAACCGCTCGGCCTCCTTGGCGCGCTTGAGCCGGGCTGTGATGGGCTGGTCTGCTGGGTGGAGTTCTGATGAGAGGGAAGTCCAGAAGTGGAAAATGGCGGCGCCCGTGGGAGTGAGGAGGGGTGGTCTGGCTTGTTGTGAGGCTCTGCCGAGGTGGTGGGCCAGGGCTAGAACCCCTATGCCTCCCGACTGCCTCATGAACGTGTCAGGGAGAGCAAGGAACAGCTCTGCCCCATGTGTGAGAGTCTCTGACCAGATCGGGCCAGATTGAGGAAAGCTGCGCAGGGGGGGTGTTGGGATCCGGGCTGTTGGGCTGGTCTGCTGGGTGGAGTTCTGACGAGAGGGAAGTCCAGAAGTGGAAAATGGCGGCCCCGTGGAGTGAGGGAGGGGTGGTCTGGCTTGTTGTGAGGCTCTGCCGAGGTGGTGGGCCAGGGCTAGAACCCGCCATGCCTCCCCGACTGCCTCATGAACGGCTGTGCACAGGGAGAGCAAGGAACAGCTCTGCCCCATGTGTGGATATTTATATTAATTGAAATATTTAATGTATAATATACTTCTATGCTATTTTCAGTAGAATATTATTATTATTACATAAAGATATTTTCTTTGTGTTGGGATTCACAATAATTTTATTTACAATAACAAAAACCTGAAAGAAGACCAAATAGCCATCAAAAAATATTGTCTTGACTATTGGTTTATTTTAGTGATCCCTAAAATTTAGCATCCAATCTCCCCTATTCTTGGCTCTGGAGTAGTGTGTCTAATTAACCTTTATACAGGAGAGAGAAAATTAACCATACAGAGAGAAATTGCCCAATAGGCACATCAGTGGCTGAGGACCAAACACAGGTCTAACTCATAGCCCAAAGTCCTTAAGCTAACTGCACACACTGCCCCCATGCTAAGGACCCACCCTATTCACTAGCAACTCCATCAAACACTGGCATCAAGTGGTACAGCTCAGACTCCTGAGATTTAATGTTAGGAGCTGTGATAGCAAACCAGATTATCTTGTAATCAAAACCTTGGACAATGAATTTTTTAACTGTTGTAGGGCCCACACCTTGTGGTGCTCAGGGACTCTTGATCACCAGTGGTGCTTTGGGAGCACTGGTTTTTGTGCTATGGAGAGAAGACATTCACAGAAGTGGGAATATAGTGTCAAAAGAACAAGACATGTTATGATCCCATGCAAAAGTAGGGATCAAAGTGGGGCCATTTACCACTTCTGCCACATTTCTTGCCACAGGAATATGGATTTTATCTGGAGTTTCAGGAGTTCTTGACATGACCTGGTTGGATTGAATATTGAATATTCAGAAAGTTCACTTTGAGTATCATGAGGCAACTTGGTAGATTAGAGTGAATAGAACTGGGTGCAGGTGGGTGGTTAGTTAACCGGCATGCGTAGTCCAGGAAAAAGATGAAAAGGGAAGTGGGTACACTAGTCACATTTGGAAGGATATTTACTGTTGGCAATTCTAGGGTTGAAGTAAGGATATCAACGTTTGTGCCCAATCATATCCAGTGGGTTAAGGAAAGGCATGCTGTAGGTGTTGGGAAAAGCGGCTGCGCATGTGTGTGTGTGTGTGTGTGTGTGTGTGTGTGTGTGTGTGTGTGTGTGTGAGAGATGCGTGTGTGATGCATAGGGGTGTATGCAGAGAACAAGAAAAACACAGCTCTAAGAGAGAGTCTGGGAGTGATGAAAACGGGTGCAGGAGACATGGAAATACAAGAAGCTGGTGAAGGAGAGAGCAGAAGGCAGGCAGCATCTGCGCGCTCAAGGACAGGAGGAAGGAGGAAGGCAGAGTAGGCGGAAACAGCAGTCAGATTCTCAGCAGCACTAAAATTGTCCCTGCCACTTGGCAGGAGTCAGTCAGTTCAGATGTCCCAGATCCAAGAGCCAGGTCCCTTTCCTCATTCATGTAACTGCACAAGGAGCAAGCTGGCGAGAATTGTGGACCAAAGGATCCTTTGGCAAATATCAGGTCCATCCACAGGAGTGTAGTAAGCTCTCAAAACTGTTTATCAAAGTGATGACAATGACAATGAATTACTTCTGCCAGAGTGAAACGACAAGAAATTTAGTCTGGCAGGCCAAAAAAAAAAAAAAAAGTTTATAAGGCACAGTTCAAACCTACACAAAGCCTTTTAAATGAATACATAGTGCGTTCTAGGATTCACGTTTTAGAAACCAATAATGGCAATCTTTGTGTTAGTGACCACATACGTAATGATAACAACAATGACAACAAAGAACCATGATACTATAGACACCTTTACTACCCTCTAGGATTGTTCGCTTGCATTATACCGTTATTTTTGTGTTTACATCTGCTTCACATATGTGTTATGCAATTGTTGTTTCTTCCAAAACACTCTTAAGGTAGAAGGGCCCGGAATTAGTATTTCATTTTACAGAGGTGAAAACTTTCAATGGTACAGAAGATGGTTTATATGACCAAAGTGTCAAAGTGTCAAAGCCAAATTGGTCAAGTGTCAAAGTCAATCCAGGGCCTTAGCCCTGTACTACCAGTGCTCTTCCCTTCTGTTTATACTGTTTCAACCTAAGTAGTTAGAGCTGGGCAGCGTTTCTGGAGACAGTGTTATGAACATATCCTCTGCTCTCAAGGCTCTGATGAAGAGCAAGGTGCAACTTCCCACAGAGGGAGCTGCAGTCCAAGTGAAGACGGCTCCCACACCGCAGGCTGCTATCAGTGGGATAACTGTCCCTGGGCTGCTCTGCCTTCTTAGCAGTGACCCTTACTTGACCCTTATTTGACTACAATGACTTACTAATCATTGTAGGGGCCAGAGTGATAGTGGACAGGGCTGATTTTTGCACACAGCCAAAGTGGGTTTGATCCTCAGCATCTCATATGGTCTCCTGAGCCCCTCCAGGAGTGATCTCTGAGTGTAGAGCCAGGAGTAAGCCCTGAACACTGCCCAGGGAGGCAGACCCAAATAAATATACAAAACAAAATTGTTGTGAAGTCTTACTTTCTTTCAGAAAGGAGAATGATAAAGAGACAAAGCATGGAGTCCAGCAAATCTGATTGGGGGAGGGAAGAGGAAGAACCCCAGGATGTATAAAGCTCCCAAGGATGATGAGTCCTCAATAGGGTTTCTAACTGGGAAAGGGGCTCAGAGAAATATAGCTAGAAATGGGCAGGAGTCAGCATGCAGGCTCTAAGGTTAGTAGGAAAACTTCCTTCTGGGCAACTCTTGTGAACCAGAACTCTCTGGCCACTGAGGGTATGCTTTTTATTCTCCCCCAAAATGCTATCTGACCACTTCCTCAGTGATAAGTGCTGCTGTAGTGCTGTGAAAGGTCCAAGTGGCAATAGGTGTTCCTCCTCTTGGCTCCCAGCTTAAGCAGGAGAGGCTGCCCTGGGCACAGGATCTGAGGCTCTCAGCTCCTAAGGAGAAGTATTCCTACCTGGAAGTTCCTACTGCATCCTGGTCTCCTCACCCACATAATTATGTGAAGTTTCAGGAGAGCAGAGCCTGTTTTCTGCCTGAGTTGTTTATATGGTACAGCTGACTTGGAAGAGCCTAAACGTTCAAGCCCTCTATGGCTTATAATAAACCCTGGCAATACAATACCCTAGAGTGTATATTTCCATCATAATCTAATGCCTTGACTCTATCCTTGCTTCAGCGTAGAAAGATGCTGTGCTCATAACTCTAGTATTCCTTGAACTAGAGACATAGTACAGGGGTTCAACCACTAACCTTGCATGTAGTTAACCTGAGTTTGATCCCCAGTATCCTTGTTCACTTGCATTATACCATTATGCAGTAATCCTTGTTCACTTGCATTATGCCATTATTTTTGTGTTTGCATTTGCTTCACCTATATGTTGTGTAATTGTTGGTTCTTCCCCAAAACTCTCAAGGGTCTAGAAGGGCCAGAACTTAATATTTCATTTTTACAAACATGAAAACTTCCAGTGGTACAGAGCCCCAAGCTCCACTGGGAGTGATTCCTGGGCACAGAACAAGAGAAAATTTTGAACACTGCTGAGTGTAGCCCCCAAAACAAAAAGAAAATTTTTTTTGTTTTGCTTTTAGGCCACACCCAGCAGAGCTCAGGGCTTTTCCTAGCTCTGTGTTCAGGGATCACTTGCAGTGGATCTTGGGTTTCCGGGGACATATGGAATGCTGAGGATTGAACCCAGGATGGCCTTGTTGTAGGCAAATACTTTAGTCACCATACTATTGCTCATCACCGAAAAACATTTTTTAATTAACATTCCAATGAACAAGGCAAAGATTAATGGATTTTCACAGACTGCCTTATTGACCCCACAACTTAAATGTAATTGTTCAGGCTTGAATCCCCACGGGCAATGTGCCCGTGCATCCTGGCCTTCTCTGCTACTCTCATGCTTGGCAATTACAATTGTTGACTCCCCGAATTTTCATTTCTAGCTAGGTCTCTCTTCCACACAACAGTCATATTCTTCTGGCTGCTTCCCAGGCATTTTCACCTATTTTTCAGGGCACTTCAATTTCCTCTTAGCATCCATTTCCAGTATGTGCTCCGGGCACATCTCTTTGACTCCACTGTTCTCCCTGCATTAACATACGCCTCAGAGATCTGGGCCCTCTGAAAGCAGGATGAGAATGCCATTCGGGTCTCCCAGAGAGGCATCGAAAAGAGCCATGCTTGGAATATCATGCCTCACTCAAGTGAAGGGGGAAGGAATCCGGAGTTCTGACCTCCGTCGCTATTCCAGAATCAGGGAGCGCTGTCTCGTTTGCCAAGGCATCAAAAATCAGATGGGCTGGACATGTAATGCGATTTGGAGATGACCGCTGGACTAGAGCCATTACCGACTGGATCCCACGGGATGTCAAAAGATCACGTGGCCGCCCACCTACAAGATGGTCAGACTTCCTTGTCAAGACCCTGAAGGAACGGTTTGAGGCTCTTCATGTTCCTGAATCACACCAGATGCCATTGGGCTACATTGGCACGTGATAGGGTCCAATGGAAATATTACTGGCGCCCACTCGAGCAAATCGATGAACAACGGGATTCAAGTGATCAAGTGATCCATTTCCAGATCTTACCGCCTAGACTAAGAATTAAGAATCAATTGGCCTCAATCTCTTTCTCACCCTTTTATCCATAGCAAATCTGCTCTCAAGTCCTGTTCAGTCTTGCACATCTGGCTTCTTTATTCTATACTCACCTTTTTTGCCCTACATCTGACCTTGAAATCTGAGCTCATTTTCACAGGGGTGTGTTCACTGGTTTCCCCCAAACCATACCGGTTCCTCTCCATCCCTTACCTCATCTTGCCCTCTAGGGTCTTCCTTGAGTATGCATTTAAATAGATTATACTCCAGTGCCAGACCTTGTAGGTATTAGGGAAGTAAGACACATGGACCCTCAGAACTCCCTGAACACCACTTGTGATCAGCCCCAAATAACAAAATCTATGAACGCATTCCTTATCTCCCTCTCTCTTTATGTCTCTCCTTTCCCTAAGCTCTGGATCTACAAAATTTCTCACCAACCTCCGTAGCCTGCTGTGCTGAGGCTAAGTCAGCATATCTTTCCTAGAATGTCCACTCTCGTTCCCCAAAAAGAAATCCTACCTGCATCCAAAATCGTTCCACAACAATGCCATCCAAACTTGCCCTCAGTAGAAACTGGGTTCTCAGAATCATTAAGACACATTTTCATTTTCCTTCCTTCCTTGCCAAGTTTGTCACCAGTTTGTGAGTTCTGAAGAACTCTGCTTGTAACTTGAAGACCGAGAAATTGTTGTGTGACAAAAATGTGAATAGACAATACAGTCTCTTATTGCACAGTTCTGTGCTCCCTGCATGTGTAAATGGCTTCAAGGCCAAGTGCATTCTAGTCAAGTTATCTTCTAAAGAATCTGTGAGGTAAATTCTATTATTGTTCCCATTTTGTAGATGAAGAAACTGAGACACAGATATCAAAATTTCAAAAAATCAAGGGGCACAGAGGGTCAGGCATTTGCATATGGCCCACCTGGGTTTGATCCCCAGCACCTGATATGGTCCCTGAGCCCCATCAGGAATAATTCCTGAGTGCAGAGGCAGGAGTAACCCCTCATCATTGCTGGGAGTGGCCTCCAAAAAAGCTAAATAAATAAGATGAATTAATTAAAAAAACAAATTTAACACCCTTGCTCCATTGTTTTTCCCATTAGGCACTTTGTTTATTATAAATATGACTGATAGAGTGAATAATGAAAATACAAGGCAAACAGAGCTGAAGATGGAGAGAATGGTCACAAACGGGAACTTAGAGCTGTGCAGCAATTGAACAGAGACATGATGTAGGGTGGTTGTTCAGTGTTTGACTGTTAGAGAATGTGAAGTAGACAGAGAAGAATGGTGACCAGAGCTTTTAAACTTTCCCTTCAAAACCTCTTTGCACCAAAATAGGTTAATATAACCCAGGAATGGTGATCAGATCTTTTTAAAACTTCCCTTAACAACCTTTTGCAAAAATATGTTAATGTCACCCAGGGATTTAAAAAGGATTCTGAACCAAATACTTAGTGACAATATATCATGAACAAATTTTGGGGCCCCCTCCCCTCAATCAGGTATGTTGGTCAAACACCACAGTATAGGAAACTTGAGTATAGACAATGGAAATCACATAAGCAGAGAAGATTCTGGAAGAATTGCAATACTTTTAGAAGAACACTAGGGAGTCAACGTTGGCTGCAAAGAATTATTTATTCCAAAGGAATGAAATGCCTCCCTTGGCAGTCCCAAGTATTTTTATTACTTGCTGCTTTTCTCAGGACTGCGTTATGACTTCTGGGGACTTGAGGTAACTTGCCTTTGCAGAACCCCCTTCATAGACAATATTTTAAATTATATTTTACAATGGCATTGGGGTAAAGATAAACATATTAACATTGCACATTAAAATGTTATATTAGACCCAAAAGTTCATATTTTTTCTCCTAATGTGAGAAGGAATTAAGAAGTATTGTAAAAAGTATTACAGATCCTAGGTCCCACGCCTTCTGTGCCCAATGAAGAAATTGACCTTGGCTTTGTTCTTAATTGTGCAACTCAATAATGTGAGGCCATCCCTCTGAAGTTCTAAGTCAGGCAAGAATTGAAAGTGGGAGCCAGAGAGATAGCACAGAGGGTAGGGTGTTTGCTTTGCATGCAGCCGAACAAGGTTTGATATCCATTGTCCCAGATGGTCCCTGATCTTCCAGGAGTGATTCCTGAGAACCCTGGCTATGGCTTCCAAACATAAAAATAAAAAATACATTCAAATAAATTGTTTTAAAAGAATTGAAAGTGACCCTGACAGGGTTAGATTCCAGAAATCAGTGTTTTCAATCCACTTCCATGTTTTCAAGTAAGAATTAGTCTCCACTATCTTTAAGAAGCCCTCTGTCTAAACTCTGTGTGTGTGTGTGGGGTGGTAGTGGTTAATAATTAACAGACATCTTTATAGTTTATCATGCATTTCGTTGTCACAAATTCCCTTGCTCAGATAAGAAAACTGGAGGCCGACTGCCTGACTTTCCCAGATGATATTTGGCAGAGGATGAAGTAAATTCAAATTTGCCTGTACACACTGATCCACATCAGTGTGTTGGTCTTGAAAATAATTCTATAGATAGAATACCTGCTTAAAGACATATTTACTGGATTGAAATCCATTTATGAAGTCGCATACACTAGGTCATGAGGTCAGAGCCTGCCCCAGTTGCCATAGCAGTTGAGTTTGGACTCAAATATACAGGTTCTGTATCCACTTCCATGATGCTCACACCTCATTTTGTAGTTGTGGTGCTCACTGGGGGCTGCACTCCTTTATTGAGGGGCTCATATATACTTGACTGCAATGAAACTGGAACACTAGGAACACTGGAACATTTGCAACACTAGGAATCACAGAAAACAAATCTGTTAGGCTTATCTCCAGGCATTGGGGATTGGCCTCAGAGCCAGACTCACGAGCCTAGAGGTATGTTTAACCATCTAGTCTTCATCTCTGATATTACTCATAACAAAATGTTGTAGGCTAGGTGGTTTAAATTTCTCACATTTCTGTAAGTTGAAGTGATATCTCTAGTGTTGCCAGCTTAGCTACTGACATGCAAACAGCCATCATCACTATATTCACCATTGCATTTCCTCTGAGCTTGCAAACACACACACACACACACACACACACACATTTCACCCATCCTCTTCTTAGAAGACTCTAACCCCATGGCTACTCCTAACTACATGAATTTTACTCTACTTATCTCCCATTTCCCACCTTGGATGCTCAGCCTATAGAATTTTGGAGGAACCCAATTCATTCCCTAATCCAAGACCTAGACAGACAGATCATTTGGGAGAAAATATTTCAAATTAAAACATGGATGTTCTAAATTTTATTCACCCCTTCTTCTTCCCTTCATTGTTGGTGTTATGATAACCACCTGCCTGATTGTGGAACTTGCATATTTAGTTGTGATGCTGGCCTGGGGTGACTACACTTCAGATTTGGGTGCTCATACTCTCAAAAATGGTGCTCCCTGTGGCTGAGCTCCTTCAGTTGTGGTATTTGAAGGGTGTTTTGCTGGGAGTTACACTCTTTCACTGTGGTGCTCATGTCCATCTAACTGTAGGTCTTAATGGACTTCACTGTGGTGCTCACACCAATGTTTGTCAGGGATTACACTCCCTGGCCATGGGACTCACACATCATTTTGTAGTTGTGCGCTCACTGGTGGTTGCACCCCTTTATTGAGGTGCTCAGATATACTTGACTGCAATGAAACTGGAATTTGCAACACTAGGAATCACAGATAATAAATCAGTTAGACTCGCTCTCGAAGCATTGGGGATTGGCCTCCGAGCCTGCTACTTGCAATGCAGGAAGTCTAAATCTCTGAGTTCTTCTTCTGAAACCAAAAAATGCATATTTGTATGTCAAGTGGTGGTTGGGGTGAGAGGCTACACCCAGTGATCTACTCAGGGCTTACTCTTGGCTCAGTGCACAAAGTTCATTCCTGGCAGTGCTCAGTGGACTACACAGGTGCCAGGGATCAAAATGGAGCTGGTTGCATGCAAGACAATTTTCTTATTCCCTGCACTCTCTCTGGTCCTGAAATGCATCTTTAAAGGCATCATAAAGAGTGGCTACTTGGCACTAAAAGGATTGCTTTTGACATTTGTGTCCTTGTCTTGGCTTTTGCAGCCTGTCCATTAGCTGGTGAGAACTGAGCACAGGAACTGACTCCTCATCTGGGTCTCTGCAGACCAAATGCAGTCAGTTGTTGGTGAACGTGAGGGCTTGTCAAATCTACAAAAGTTTTACTTTTAGGACCCACAGTGTTGCAGGTACTATGTTGAACTGAAACAAGGGGAAGAAAGGACAAAATGGCACATTAGTATATAAACACACATTGACACTGGTGTCTCATCCAATGGTGTTTAGTCTCATGGGAATGCAGATTTAATTGGGTGATAAGAGACAACAGGAAGAGGATGAAGGAAGGGCAGTTGGGGAGAAAATCTGGGACTCCTTTCTTCTCTCCTGGCTGGTCAGTTTTGTGCTCATTTGCCTCTGCATTCCACAAATAGAGAAATCTGGAATAAAAAAATATAACAGGCAAAGAGAGATTCATTTCTATAATTGCCTAACAAAATTGTAAGAGCTGGACTAATTTTCATCGACAAAACTTTTTCCCCGACCCCCCCACTGTTGGGCAGGCTAATAAGAATCATTGTATTAAGGAAGTTTGGGCTTGAATTTTATCACTCCCTGAATAGTTCTGTGCAATAGAAGGGGAGGCATTATTTTCAAGTTCTAAAACTCATACCATTTTGAAATTATCACGTAAGAATTTTCACAGGGGAATGCTGTAAGACTGCGATTTCTCCTTGTTTTACACCACAGGACTGAAAAGGGAGTTGAAGGAGATTAATTACATTCCTTGCTAATCAATGCAAAGACATATTTTTCTGCTTCTCTATCTCATAATTTTTATTTCATCTAGTTTGGGCTTTTTAAGGTTGCCAGATGTCCCAGTTTCAGTGGGACAATCCTGCGCTTTGAAGGTGCGTCCCATCTGCTCTTGAAAATATTTCTGTTCACTGCTCTCTCGTGGACCGTAGGGTTTTTAAAGCTGCCAGCCAGAGAACGACTGCTGGAGAGAATGATAAATTATTGTAGCACTATAAAAAAAAATCACTCACATCCACCAGCACCTCACCTTAGCGGTACTATGAGCTAGTTCCACAAGAATCCTTGTCAAGAAAGGGATAGCTCTATCTGGGAATTTGAAGTTCTCTTCATTATGGGTATGTGAAGATGTAGGCAGGGCAGCAAAGAATGTGGGATGAATCCTAGACATGCTCTCAAAGCACCTAACTCTGCCATTGTTTTCTTAGCACAACTTTGGGACCAGTGAGTTGAAAGAAGAAGCTTTATTCTCTCTTTCTTTCTTTCTTTCTTTCTTTCTTTCTTTCTTTCTTTCTTTCTTTCTTTCTTTCTTTCTTTTCTTTCTTTCTTTCTTTCTTTCTTTCTTTCTTTCTTTCTTTCTTTCTTTCTTTCTTTCTTTTCTTTCTTTCTTTCTTTCTTTCTTTCTTCTTTCTTTCCTTCTCTTTCTCTTTCTTTCTTCTTTCTTTCTTTCTTTCTTTCTTTCTTTCTTTCTTTCTTCCTTTCTTTCTTTTCTTCTTCTTTCTTTCTTTCTTTCTTTCTTTCTTTCTGTCTGTCTTTCTTCCTTTCTCTTTCTTTCTTCTTTCTCTTCTTTCATTCTTTCTGTTTTTTTGCTTTTTTGGGTCACACCCAGCAATGCTCAGGGGTTACTCGTGGCTCTGTATTCAGGAATTACTCCTGGTGGTGCTCAGGGGACTATACGGGATGCCGGGTATAGAACCGGGGTCAGTATGAGCAAGGCAAACTCTGTACCCACTGGACTATTGCTCCAGCCCTTCTTTTTTTTTTTTTTTTTTTTTTGCTTTTGGGTCACACCCGGCAATGCTCAGGGGCTACTCCTGGCTCTGCACTCAGGAATTACTCCTGGCGGTGCTCGGGGACCATATGGGATGCCGGGGATCGAACCCGGCCGGCAAGGCCGGCCACGTGCAAGGCAAACGCCCTACCCGCTGGGCTATCGCTCCGGCCCAGCCCTCTTTCTTTTGTTTTAGCTTCCTTTGCCTAACTGTCTTTTTACCTGAACCTTTAGAACAAGTATCTGATAAATTCTCCTATAATCTTGGTCAGCACAGATTCTAATGTCTGATTTATAAATGAAGATGATGAAACTAAGATCTAAATCTAGGATCTCAATTCCCAGGTTTTTCTGAATAGGCATGATTTACCTTGTTTACCTGGTAAGCAGGAATAATGCAAATCTAGACCTGTAGCTTTTGAAATAGAAGTAGGTGAGTAAAATTTCTAAAGTAGGGTTTCCCTACCATTTTTCTCCTAGGGACTGACACATATCAAGACATACAAGTAGGCATGAAAAAGTGTTTATTGCCATTGTTGATTACATAATCACAAATCAAACCACTGAATTATTATCTCATGTCATGAGAATGGCACATATCAAAAAGTCTGGAAATAGCTGGTGAAGAGGCGTTTGTGACATAAACTACTGATGGCAATGTTATCTGGGTCAGCCTCTATGGAATGCATACAGATGGGGAGAAAATACAAAATCCTTAGATGACCCAGTGATACAGTTTTTTTGCATATGTCTCCAAACACAAAAACAGTAATTTGAAAGGATATATGCACATTTATGTTTATCACAGTACTTAATACTATAGGTAAGATATGGAAAAAGCTCAAATTCCCAACTATAGATAAATGGATAAAGAAGTTGTGGTTTATATATGCACAATGGGATATTAGACTCCAAGAAAGAACAACATCATGCAATTTGCAGCAACATGGATGGAACTAGAGGATAGCATGCTGAGTAGAGTCATAAAGAAAGAAAGAGACAGACACAGAATGACCTGCCTTATATGTGGGATTTAAAGATACACAGCAATGGAGCAACAAAAGGCCAGGGGCTAGAGAACGGGAATTAACTGATCCATACAAGGGAGTTTGTGTGTGTGTGGGGGGGAGGGTTGCAAGGAGGGTGTGGGTGTTGAAAGGGAAAGGCCCTGCGGTCCTTGGGGAGGGAAGTTGATGGTGAAGGGTGTTGTGTTGAAATTACATGCATGGTAAACCATCACTAACAGTACTGTAAATCACACAACCTCAATTTTAGAAACCAATACTTCTCTAAAGATTTCTTCCAGGACTGCTGTCATTTGAGTGACAAGGACATTTCTCCTCTCAGTGTGAGGTATTGAGTGAAAAGTTCCATCAAACATAATTCTAAGGTTGAGTCTTAAGTACTTTTTAACTGACTTCAGGCTACATGTCAAAACCAGTTAGGGGGTAAGCTTCATAATCTTTAGAACCACGGAACCAAATCATCCCTCACCTTATTCTGATGCTCCTTATTTCTAATGGATACCTTAAAACTGCTGCTTCAGTTGAGTTGAAACTGACACGGCCATAGTCAACCTGACCCTATTTTATTGAAATACAATTGATACTCTCATATTGCATTAACTTTTAGGGGTGCAACAGAATGATTTTTAGTTGCATATCCTGTGATATGAATGATTGCCACACGTTAAGACAGTTATAAAATTCTTAGCTCTTGGGATGAAAGCCATGTAGAGCAAAATTTTAAAACATTTAAATAACTGGTCCCGCCAGTATTACAAATAGAGTCATCTTTCTGTACATCCCATGA
The DNA here is from genome assembly GCA_021461705.1 of Cryptotis parvus. Lineage (NCBI taxonomy): Eukaryota > Metazoa > Chordata > Mammalia > Eulipotyphla > Soricidae > Cryptotis > Cryptotis parvus. Next base: position 131,500 of record JAJIBD010003136.1, on the reverse strand, counting down.
ATTACCTGTCTTATGCCTAGAAGTTTTCAACTTAAAACCCCCCCCCACACTTTACTCACTTCCACCCTCAACCCATGCCTCTGGCATCCACCAGTATGTTAACTCTCAGTTCTGTGTTTGCTTTCAGATTCCTTGTCTAAGAAATTCTGATTTGTGTTTATTTGATCAACCATATTTATTTTAACATAACAAGGTCCTAATAACTGAGGCTACCCCCACCCAACAAGGACAGTGATGCGATCCCATGCAAGGGAGTAACACACCTGCATGAGAGACATCATGAGGAAAACTATGCCACCAAGAGGCAAATGAGAAGCTTCCGGACTCCCAAAGGAAATGGTCTGAAAGGTTTCATCAATATATTTTGGACAGCGCCTGGCCATCAACAGACCTAGAGCTTGCTGTTGTGTCCAGACACGAGTTTTTTTTCCTTGCATGCTGCCACAGAAAGGCCTCAATGGAAAGAGAGTAGAGCAGAGCATCTCCAAAGCGGGGTTCACAGTGTCTGGGTGGCAAACGTGCAAGTGCTGGAAAATCCTAAAATACTGCTAGCACATCAGCTGTCATCACTTTAGATGTTTTGCTGGCACTGAATCCCTCGGCCTACTCATCTTGTTGTTTTCCTCTTGCCCTTCACCAAGGCATTTTCTCCCAGTAATGAGGAAAATTATTTTCCTACATTTCAGTTCTTTGTGCTCTTCTTACCCTTCTTCACCAATCTGTGTCCTTTATGGAGGGTTTGGAGTCTTCACTCTTAACAAATTCTAGAAGTACTTCCGCAGTTTAATATACTCCTCACAAGCTTTCCAAACACGTACATATGTACATTCCACCCACTTCCCAAAGGGACCTATGGCATCCAATTAACAAAGACCAAATGCAGTAAAATTTTCATTTCTATGAAGTTTCACTTCTACAGATAGTAATTTGGATGAGACTTAGAAATAACCCAGGGAGAAAAAAAGTTATTTCTAATGCTAATTTTTTATCTTTTTGAAGAAAACTACGTTCACTCCATATTTATCTGTTTTTTTTAGCTGTGAAATGGGCACGGTCTCTTGATCTCTCACCCACTCTACAGTCTTTTTCCTACAGCGGCAAGGTTTTTCTTACCAGTTCTCAATATTTCACACTTGGTCACGGCTTGCTATCTCAGCTACAGATTGCAAACAGTGCTCATATTCTACTCTACAGTTACTTTGTTACATGCCAGCTTCCTCTCTATTTGCAATATCCTGTGGAGTTGCAGCCCTGGGTTGTTCATTTGTCCCTGATATCCAGGAATGGGGACGAAGGAAGAAATTCATCAAGTTTCAGCTTATCTGAATCAGATTCAGTTTATCTGAATCCATGCACCCCACCACCTTGTTACAGAGAGAAAGAGCAATGAAGCTAGGAGGTGGTATGTGAGCACTCCAGCTTTTGGTGTGTAGAGTGACACTTGAGCAATTTATAGAAAACATAGATTCCTAAGAACCAATGACAGAGATTCTAATCACCTCTGGAATGGAGTGACAGAAAGTCCACTTTTAATACTTTCTAGTAAGGCTTGGTTTGGTTAGAGGAGGAGGATAAAATGAGACATTATGAACAGATTTTCTTTCAATGTGAATCCATTCACACTAATACAGCCTCCCTTCACTGCATCACTGTCACTATGTCACTGTCTTCCCGTTCAACATCGATTTGCTCGAGCGGGCACCAGTAACATCTCCATATGTCCTGTCTCGTGCAAGTAGAGCCCAAGGGCACCTGCTTGCTCCAGGAACATAAAAAGCCTCAAACCATTCCATCAGGTCATGGGAATGAGGTCTATAATTGTTACTGGTATTTGGCACATCAAATACAACACGGGTAGCTTGCCAGGCTCTGCTGTGCGGGTAGCATTCTCTTGTAGTCATCTCTAAATCCAGCATTTATTGATGAACCACGCAGCTCCCTGCGGCTGTGCAAGCGGGGCTGTGATAGCCTGGTTTGCTGGGTGGAGTTCTGACTAGGGGGAACTCCGGATGTGGAAAATGGAGGCCCTCATTTAGTGTGTGTGTGTGTGGGGGGGGGATGTCCTCTGACATGTTGCGTAGGCTCTCCTGGGGTGGCGGGCCAGGGCTAGAACCCGCCATCCTTCCCGGCGCCTCGTGAGTGGCTGGCCACAGGGAGAGCAAGTAGCAGCTCTGCCCCATGTCTGTGAGTCCTGCAGCCTCCTTCAGAGAACAGAAACAGGAGTGAAGAGCTAAGACCTTGTTGTATTTCTTTCATTGTCCTGTGGGTGGCACTGTGCAGAAATTTCAGCAGAACTGAAGATGGCCACCTCCTGGCTCCTGAAAACTGTTTCCTCCTATTGACCACCAGGTGGGACTTCTACTGTGGGCTCCAGACGTCACAGCCAGGAATTGATATGAGGCGACATCTGATAAGTAGGGAGGTTTTCTTTTGGGATTTCTCTAACTTCCCTGATTTGGAGAGATGCTGCTTCAGTGAGATAGTGTGGGGGTCCGATAGCACTCCTTCTCCACCAGTAAGATCAGTTAAACTGGTTACTCTGCTTCTTGTTATTTTTAATCACAGAAGCAATGCATGTTTTTGTAAATGATTTTTAAAAGCATATAAACAAAACTAATTTTTTAAAAGTCACCAGAAATCACACCACCCACAGAACCACTGCTAACATTCAGTGCATATTCGTAAAAAGGATACTGTTTGGTAACCTGTTTTTTTCCCCTAACAATAACAAGAACGTTTTCAAAGCGAGTAACCACCACTTTGAAGTCATTTAAAAAATTACACAACACTATAGTATTTCATTTATAGATAAGCTATGTTGTGAGTGTGTGTATGTGTGTTTTAAGCAGATGCCATATTGTAAAGCATTCCAATACTGTGTTTACTAAAATAAATCACACTATTGCTTGTTAGAAAGGAAACTTAAATTTTCAGAGGTTAAAGGTGAGGGTTTCCCAGAGACAGAAGCTGTCAGAACTCTGCTTAGCCACTCTGCCATACTCACCCCCCAGACTGCAGTTTATATAGACCATTTTGTCAGGTGGGTCATTCTCAAGAGAGGAAAACTTGCAGAGTAACAGAAGGAGACAAAGCATTTGCCTTTGGGGGCATATGGTAATTACCCAAATCCAGACTGAATAAGAAAAGAGAATGCTTTTGAACTTTGAGCTCTTAACCTGAGGCAGGAAAATCCTAGATTGGAAGAGATGCAAATGAAAAGACCATCAGATCACTATCTGGTGGCTGTGTGGCCTTTCCAAGTTCTAAAGGTCACCTACACAGTCAGTGGCTCTGGTCTCAGAGGCTGAACTGTGAGGGGATGGGCTGTTGCCAGGCTCCACTGCTCCAGAAGTGAAGACTTAGTTCCTCTTTGTGGCTAATGAATCTGTAAATCTTATCTCTTATATTACTTTTTTATTACAATTACATCTCTCTTCCTCTCTCAGGGGTTATTCCTGGCTCTGCACTCAGGACTACTGTCACAGTGCTTGGGGGACCATATGGCATGCCAGGAATCGAACCTGGTTCAGCAGCATGCAAGGTTAGCACCCTACCCTCAATATTATCACTCTGGCCCAAGTGTCTGAGTTTTATACCAACTTTGCCCCCTATCCTTTTATAGTTGGCTCATTCTTTTTTGTGGGAGCCTTCACTTTGTTTGTCTGCTTTCCTGCTTGGATGGCAAAGAACCACACTCATAATGCAATAACAAACAGGGTTTATTCCAGCTAGCTGGGGCCGGTCGCTTCACTGAGACACACAGGTCCTAGTGAGAATGTTCGACCACGGGAGAAGGCAAACAGGGAATATATAGCACTTCCAAGGCCATTACATATAGCCAATAAACTTTAAAAAAATGTATTTCAAACATTTCATCCTAAAAAGGTCATGCAAACTTAAAGAAAGACAAGAGAAGTGGTCTGTCCTGTTCCAGTCATGTGCTTAATCAACCTTGAGGATGTCCTGTCCTCAAAAGAGGTAAAATTATACTATCCAGATGACCAGGATACATATGTGTGGTCAATGACTTGTTTCTCAAGACCCCAGGGCTTACATAGTTGGGGCTATAGCAGGATCTAACATTTTCTACTAACTTTCTAAAACACAGGTTTCTAGAAACACAAATCTGAGGTTAAGAATTTTTAAATTATAATTTTAAATTATAGACATGGGGCAGAACTGCTGTTGCAGGTGGACCCCATGGGTGACTTATGTGAGGCAGGAAGGAGAGAGAGATGGTCGCTTTCTCCCCAGCCGCCTCTGCCACCCGGGACCCGCTGGGCAGGCTAAGGACTGATAAAGTCTGCGATGAGCCCCTGCGGCGTGGGCCTGAGCCCCCACCAGCCCCACGAGGTGGCCGTCAAGCAGCGCCTGATGCCCGCTTGATCTCTAGGCACGGGAGTTAATCCCCACCACCCAAGATCTCTCGGGGAGCCACGGACTCAGGCTGGAGCGAGGAATTGCTCTTTGCAGGAAAGGAAAGTCTGTCCTAGGCCTTACCCAGGTCTGCTTTAAGGTTCTTGTCTTTCTCGCAGAAAAAGAATTTTCAGGAGTCGACGAGCAGTGAAGTAAAATAGATTTTATTAAGGAGGTTTTAGGTGAGGGGGGAGGGAGAGAAAGAAAGGAAAGAGTAACGCACTCAAGGGAGAACGCGGGCTGCTCCAAAGGCAGAGAGCGCGAGTAAAAGAGAGAGTACACATCTCAAGAGGGGAGATGCGGGCAACACACGTGCTCAGGCACCACATGTGCTTGGCCACATGGGCTCAGGCAGCATGAGTGTCCTTGCAGCATGCGCGCAGGCGACATGTGTGCCCAGGCAGCATGTGCGCACTGTCCTTTGTTTAGGACAGCTTTTATAGATTTCTCCCCAAGTTACTCCCATATGGGGCTTTAACCTCGGTTGCTAGGGTCCCGTTGCCAAGGGGAGTAGACTTTGGGAGTGGTCTTCTGTGAGCTGGGTGCTGGGCGCAGGAAGGCTGATTTATCTTCCTTAGGAGGGTTAGTTATCTAAAGCCTTTAAAAGGGTCAGTGGCCTATGGGCTTTACACATTCCCTTTTGGCCTTCCCTTCCCCCAGGGTTTATTGTTGATAGTGGTCTTGTCAAGTCTGGTTTCAGGCTTTCAGTCAGGTGTGGCTCTGGATCTCTTCTTCAGGAATTTATTGCTATGTGGCGCCCCCTGTCTGCCTGCCTACAACACTGCTACTGGCTCTCACTGTGCCCAGCTGCTCATGAGGCACCCGGGAGGGATGGCAGGTTCTAGCCCTGGCCCGCCACCCCAGCAGAGCCTCACAACAAGCCAGACGACCCCCACTCCATGAGGACCTTCATTTTCCACATCTGGACTTCCCTCTCGTCACAACTCCACCCAGCAGACCAGCCTATCACAGCCCGGCTCGCCTCGGCCGCTTGCGGCCACACGGTTCATCAATAAATGCTGGATTTTGAGATGACTACAAGAGTATGCTACCTGCATAGCAGAGCCTGGCAAGCTACCCATGTCGTATTTGATATGCCAGATACCAGTAACAATTATAGACCTCATTCCCATGACCTGATGGAATGGTTTGAGGCTCGCTCTTTATGTTCCTGGAGCAAGCAGGTGCCCTTGGGCTCTACTTGCATGAGACAGGTCATATGGCGATGTTACTGGTGCCCGCTCGAGCAAATCGATGATGAACGGGAAGACAGTGATACAGTGATACAGTGAATTTAAAATTATAAGTTTTTTAATTCCTACTTCCTTCTGGAAAGGTTGCCTACTTCACCCTCACTACCAGTAAATGGGAGGAACCAGGGAAAGTTATCTTATGGGGTCCCTTGACAAGTCTCCTGGGAATTATCTTCTTTGATCAGAAACTTCTTCTCAAGTCATATCTTAGAAATTATTGGATCATCCTAGAATTACTCCAAGAGACGAAATGTAGGGATAGTGGGGTGATAGCTCAAGTTGTCACCCCACTTTGTCACCCTACCCCAAGTTATGTTCTGCCAAGCTGAACTCCCCAAATGTGGGCAGAGCAATATTGATTAGGACTTCGTGCTCCTCAACTACATTCAGAGGCAAAATACAGGATCCTGGCCATCCCACCCAGAAAAAAGGGAAGTGAGGCTACCATGTACTAAGGTGACATTCAATCTGACCATGAGTTTACAGTGGAATATCTTCTGTGGTGGCATAGAATACAGAAAGCCACAGGCCAGAACCAACTAAAGAACAAGAAAAGTAAAAGAGCAGGAAAGTTGACAAAGACTACCAGTGACAGCAATCTAAGTGGACACAAATCCAGGACTGGAAGCGCAGGGGCACGGACAGGTTGTCAGAGGGCCAGTGCATGGTTTTGGTATCTTGACATGTATATCAATATGCATGGCTTCAGTTGATTGCACATTGATTGCACCACTCACAAATATACACAAACAGACATACACACAAAAACACACACACACACACACACACACACACACTCTCTCATTCATTCACAGATCTCCCTGCCACACTGGCTGATACAGAGTTTCTAAGAGTCAAAATTAGTGACCATTAAAATAGCCAGTTAGAACAGACCTTTGGCAGTTCTGAGGGTTACTATATTTCCATTAAGCAAAAAATTAGTCAATAGCAATGAGATTGGCATGGAAGTTTTCAGCAGGGTTATGTCATTACATTAGGTGACATGACTACATTAGGTTTGCTGGAGACTAAACTGCAGCTAGTTCTTATCTCCAGATTCAGATACATTCATTCACATTTAATGTGCACTTGCCATTCCCTAATTTAAAAAAATCTCCAAGTCTGTGATTAAGAACTACACAAACAGGGAGCAGGGAAGGCATTCACTTACTTGATGAGAGGCAACTTGAACGAAACAGAGAGATCATGTATGATGGAGAATAGTCTGGGGTTTCATCTCAGCCTCACCCAATTGGACCAAATTGCCAGATCTAAGACCTGGGACAAGTCAGATAAGTCCTTAGGGCTTCCGTTTACATTATATCAAGTGGTAATGGGAATTTTTTGCTCCTTGAAGTATTGCAGGTGTGGCTGTGGTGCCCGGCTGCATCACAGGCTTGTCTACACCCAGGGCTCTGCCCGTGGACCCTGGACGGTTGGTGGTCTGACATAGAAAAGGACTGGGCCCCCTAGGATGAACCCAGAGCCACGGTAGAGTCTGTTAAGCTACCCGTGGTGTATTCGATATTTCAAAAACAGTAATCAAAATGCTCCTCATTCCCAACGAATGGAGATGTTACTGGCGTCCACTCGAGCAAATCGATGAACAATGGGAAGACAAGTGACAAGTGACAATAGGAATTTAATTCTTATTTTCTAGAGGAATAAATATCTTCATAAATTAATGTCAATGCATGCTAGAGAACCCAGTACCAAGAAAAGTCTCTCCACTAATCTCAATAGCACTTTAACCATGTACCAGGTTCATGCAGGTAACATTATTCCAGAGAAAATGACATTTTGGCACAATGGAATTTTCTAGCCCAGTACCTCCTAATAAGAGCCACTCTCACCTTCCTATGACTGCTTCTTCAACATGCACCTGGGTCTATTGCTCTCTCTGGAATTTGCTGTGAACTGATGTTTCTCCTAGCCGAGGGCTTAAGCTTTGCTAACACCGTATTTGTTCCATTATTTGTCAAGAGTTTGTGCCAAGACAATCATATTTTTCAGATATGTGGGGTGCCTTTGAGAAGGAATTTAATTGGTGATCTGAAATACCATCATCACTTAAGGTGAAAGACTTTTTTTTTTAATTTGTCAACAGGAAAGAGTTGAAAAGCTATTCTTGCTCATGAACTCTAAATCCCATGAACTGAGATTTTTTTCCCAAAGATTAATCTTTTAATTAATCATTCAAATTCTAAATTAAGCATTGGCTTAATCTTTGCTTTCAACAATTACAGGGAATAAGTTGATTGCCATTCTTTTTTTTTTTTTTTTTTTGCTTTTTTGGGTCACACCCAGCAACGCTCAGGGGTTTCTCCTGGCTCTGCACTCAGGAATTACACCTGGCGGTGCTCGGGGGACCCATATGGGATGCTGGGGATCAAACCCGGGCTGGCACAGGCTGGATGCGTGCAAGGCAAATGCCCTACCTGCTCGGCTGTTGCTCCGGCCCCTGATTGCCATTCTTGCAGCTGACCTGGAACCACATATGGTCCTGCAAGTCCTACCAGGAGTGATCCCTGAGCACAGAGCTAGGAGTAAACCCTGGTACAGCCAGGTATGTGCCCCATCCATAGTCATTCCCTCTCTGCAAACTGTGAAATATTGTCTCATCTTCAATTTAGATTAGGAAACTTTTCTTTCCTTTAAGGCTCTGGGTTCTAGAAAGCTTTAAATCCAGTTGGTAAGCACCTGCAGTCTTTCTATCCCTGGTGATCCCTATTAACTCAAATTAATTTTTTGATGTAATACTTTAGAGAATGAATTCATTAACTGTTTTCATACTGACATGTTAAGAGTTGGCCATGCCTGTAAGATCAGACCCCAACGAGTTTTCCAACTTAAACTGTCATTTCAATAACAATATCATCAACAACAGTAGCAGGTACTGTCACTTTATCATGACTTCAAGAATCTTTTTAAACAATAAGGGCTGAGAATTTAGGAAAACAGAGGCGGTTCTCACCCCATTTTATTTCCATATGCAATTCCTCTTGAGGTCGAATTATTAAGTCTACTCAGAAGTGGGAGAATAACCCCCAAAACACTTAGGTTGTTTTTAAATACCAGTATAAGAAAAAAATAAATAATGACTGGCAGAATATTTTTTTAATTTATTATACCACTGTGAGATATACAATTACAAGGCTTCATGATTGGGTTTGAGCCGCACAGTGTTCCAGCACCCAACCCTCCACCACCCTTCCAATAACCTTAAATTTCCTCCCCTTCCCCTAGCCTGCCTCTATGGTAGGCAATGTTTTTGTTGCTGTTGTTGTTGTTGTTGTTGTTGTTGTTGTTGTTGTTCTTCTTCTTCTTCTTCTTCTTCTTCTTCTTCTTCTTCTTCTTCTTCTTCTTCTTCTTCTTCTTTTTCATCTTCTTCTTCCTCATCTTCTTCTTCCTCCTTTCTTCATCTTCTCTCTGACTTTCTCCCTTTCTCCCTTCTCTTACAAATTGTGGCTTACAATATGTACATTTAGGGGTTATCCTGTATATTGCTTTGCTATGTTCAATGCTCAGTTCTAATCTGGCATTATCATTTCCAACAATTGTTAGCACACTGCCCAACATCTACCTCTACTCACTAGTGTTAAATCCTAACCATTGGCAAGTCCTCCTGGTATATGTATTGCCCCTGGTTGAATATTTATATCAAACTATTTGTTTCATATCCCAGAAATGAATGCAGTCATTCCTTATCTGTCCCTTTCCTTCTGACTAATTTCACTCAGCATGATACTCTTCATGTCCATTTATAGGAAAATTTCATAACTTTATTTTTTTTCTAACAACTGCATAGTATTCCATTGTGTAGATGTGTCATAGTTTCTATATCCAGTTATCTGTTCTCGGGAACTATGGTTTTTTTTCCAGATTTTGACTATCATGAATAGTCCTGCTATGAACACAGAAGTGCAGATGGTGTTTCTGCTGGGAGTTTTTGGGCCCCCAGGGTAAATTCCCAGGAGTAGTATTGCTGGGTCAAAGGAGAGCTCTATTTCTAGTTTGAGGACGAATGCACATATTGTTTTCAAAAAGGGCTGGGCCGCTCAGCATTCCCACCAACAATGAATGAGAGCCCCTTTTTCCCCACATTCAGTGGCAGAATATTCATCATACATGTGTGAGATCTTGGATTCAATTCCTGGAACTAACAAGAAGTAAAAATGAAATAAACAAAGTGATTTTTAAAAGATTCAAACAGAGTCACAAAAAATGAAGCATGAAAAAATATTCACTTGTATCATTTATCTTCCTGTTGTTCATCAATTTGCTTGAGCAGGCACCAGTAACATCTCCATACATCCTATCATGTGCTAGTGTAGCCCAAGGGCATCTGCTCACTCCAGAAAAAATTTTACACTTAATAAATTAATGTTTCATACTGAAGCAAGCATAGGGACAGAAAGGTTATGGCAATGTAGGTTTAAAAATTATATCACTTGTATCACTTGTCTCTCCATTTGTCATCAATTTGCTTGAGTGGGCACCAGTAACATCTCCATATGTCCTGTCACATGATAGTAGAGCCGAAACCCTTCTGCTTGCTCCAGGAACATAAAGAGCCTCAAACCATTTCATCAGGTCAAGGGAATGAGGTCTATAATTGTTACTGGTATTTGGCATATCAAATACGACACGGGTAGCATGCCAGGCTCTGCCATGTAGGTGCGATGCTCTTGTAGTCAACTCTGAACTCCAGCATTTATTAATGAGTGCGAGCCAGGCTGTAATCAGTTCTTCTGCTGAGTGGATTTCTGATGAGAAGGGAGTCTGGAGGGTTTAAGTATTACTAGTTTAAATTGCTAGTTTTAAACTTGCATTAGTTTAAAAGCATGATGGTTGAAAACCCACTGAGTTGAAATAGAAATAAAAGTCAGAAAAACTTTTAACTGACACAAGCACCAGCCAAGACAGCACCTTCTAAGAGGAAGTACTCCAGCAGACAAAGTGATAAAAATATGAAACAAAAGCACCCAAAGTTCAAGATTCTTTCCCTTGATCACACCCTATCAACAGACTCCTGTCTATATTAGAAACCTTAAATCAGCAGCAGTTTGTGAAAAATTGATCACTTGATCACTTGACATCCGGTTATTCATCAATTGCTCGAGCGAGCACCAGTAATATTTCCATTTGACCCTATCACATGCCAGAGTAGTCCAATGGCATCTGGTTATTTCAAAATACAAAGAGCCTCAAACCGTTCCTTCAGGGTCTTACAAAGAAGTCTGAGCATCTTGTAGGTGGGCAGCCACGTGATCCTTTGACATTAGATGGGATCCAATCGGTAACAGCTCTAGTACAGCAGTCATCTCCAAATTGCATTACATAGCCAGGCTATCTGATTTTCAATGGCTTGGCAAACAAGACAGTGTCCTTTACTCTAGATTGTCAACAGAGGTCAGAACTCCGGATTCCTTCTCTCACTTGAGTGAGGCGTGATATTCCAAGCATAGCTCTTTAGATTCCTCTTTGGGAAACCCAAATAGTGTTCTCATCCTGCTTTCATATGGCCCCAGTTTCTGAGGTGTATGTGGAGTTGAAGAGATGTGCCCAGAACCAGAAGTTCTTCGTCCTTTTAGCTATTTCTTTTCTCTTTTTCCATTTTATTTTATTTTATTTTATTTATTTTATTTGTTTTAATTTCCCCCAAATTTTATTACACCATTTTAGACAGACAATTGAAAGAAGCTCATGTAGAGTTTTGGTTCTACAGTGTTCCAACACCCATCCCTCCACCCAAACCCATCTCTCATCACCAATGTCCCCACCTCCCTCCCGCTTCCCACACCTTAACTACTTGGTGGGTTCTGTATGTCATTTCTCTCCTCTTTATCTCTCTCTCCCACCAAACTTTCCTGCACATCATGGAATGCAGTGCATTAAAGGACATTACTGTTTCCACTATTTTAATGGACCACGCAGCCGCTTGTGGCTGTGCGACCTGGGCTCGAACTGGTTTTGCTCTGTTAATCTGGTCATGAGGCAGTTTCCCAGAGTCCAGACAGCAAAGGTGGTGGCTAGTGTGGTGTGCCAGTCCCATCCGGCTGCTTCCGGGACCCCCCAGAGGTGATGGGCCCACTCCCAAAACCCATCTGTCCTCCCGGGGGCCCCATAGTCAGCTGGGCCCAGGGCGAGCCGAGTTCCAGCTTCCCCAGACACTTGTGAGGCTCTTCATGCTATGGCTGGTGGCCCCAGGGCAGCTCCTGGGCAAGGCCACCAGGCTTGACAAAATGGAGGGGGAATGGCCGACCCCTGACTCCATCTGATAAATTCCCAGTGATTCCCGCTTCTGGGAGCTGCCTACCTGGGCTCGAACTGGTTTTGCTCTGTTAATCTGATTTGAGGCAGTTTCCCAGTGTCTGGACAGCGAAGGTGGTGGCTAGTGTGGTGGGCGAGTCCCATCCGGCTGCTTCCGGGACCCACCAGAGGTGATGGGCCCACGGAAAACCCATCTGTCCTCCTGGGGGGCCCCTTAGTCAGTTGGGCCCGGGCGAGCCGAGTTCCAGCTTCCCCCCAGCTCGGCTTCATGCTGCTTTTAGCTATTTCTTTGATGTTCTTGAAGGCATTCCATGCTGCTCTCTTCCTCCTGCACTGCTCAGGTTTTAGGTTGTTCATTATGTTGACTTCTTGACCTAGGTACACATAACTTCTGCATTCAGAGATGTTTGTTCCATTGAGAGTGAATGGGGCCTCTGGAACTAGTTTATTTATCATGAACATAGTGTTGTTGAGATTCAGCTGTAGACCTATCTTTCCACATTCTCCATTGAAGTCAGCCAGCATTTGTGCCTCTTGGCTAATGTTTGGTGTTATTAGAATGATGTCACCAGCGAAGCAGAGATGGTGCAGTTGTCGACCATCTATCTTCACTCCCATTCCTTCCCATTTTAACTGTCACATGACATTCTCCAGGGTGGTGCTGAAGAGTTTCAGAGAAATGGTATCTCCCTGCCAAACCCCTCTTTTGACATCAATGATCACTTCCTTATAGAATCATGAGATCCTGATGGTGAATCCATAATAGAGCTCACGAAGGATCTTGATGTATTGGATTTGAATGCCCTCCGATGTCCTGATGGATCTATGACATCTTCCAGAAAGGCAATGGAGAAGATTATCCATGACTTCTACTCAGATCTCTTTGATAGCCACATCCACCTGCCCACATACCAAATTCTGCAGGATGGATATGTCGTTCCCAACATTCTCCCTTCTGAAACCTGACATGCCATTTCATCGGTAAAGAAGCCAACAGCATGAGGCCCAGACAAAGTCAGACCTGAACACCTGAAGAATCTGTCATCAGTTCTCATCAATACACTGACTCAGCTCTTCATGCACTACCTGTTTGAATGCAGGTTTTCCCTCCCAATGGAAAACCAGCAGGACAGTTCTACTGTTCAAGAAGGGAGACATCCACGACATTGGCAACTATCGCCCCATCTGCCTGTTGTTCATCATGTACAAGCTGTTCACTTGAGTCATCCTGAATAGGATTGGCAGAACATTAGATGAAGGACAACCATGCAAGCAAGCTGGCTTCCAAAAAGGATTCAGCACAATCAACAATATTTACTTGTTAACTAAGCTCATTGAAGTTTGTAGGGAGTTCAAGATGCCACTCTGTCTCACATTCATTGATTTAAAGAAAGCCTTTGACTCTATTGAGACTGAAGCGGTCATTGAAGCCCTAGCCAAACAGGGTGTTCAGGGTGTTGTGAAAAATTATGAACCCAAATTAAAAAGTCAACAAATGTTCATTCCTTATCTTGGGATTCATCTGATTCTCAACTTGGGATGTGTAAAGATCTCTATTCCCTCTGGAGAAAACTGCCTTTCCTCTCGAACTTCTCTCTGTCTCTCTCTTCCCTTTCTCTCTCTCTCTCTCATTTAATATTTTCTGAATAAAGATGTTTCAGTTCACTTTTCACCTACTTCCAGACATTCTTGTTCTGAAAGTAGGTGGTGGACTTCAGAATATGGGCAGAGGTTTATCAAGATGATGGTGGAGCAGCAATAGTATAGTGGTCTCCATTTGTTTGCAACTCTCATTTCTTCAATCAATTGTATCACTTGTCGTCCCATTGTTCATCAATTTGCTTGAGTGGGCACCAGCAACATCTCCATATGTCCTGTCACATGCTAGTGTAACCCAAGGGCATCTGCTCACTCCAGGAACATAAAGAGCCTCAAACCATTCCATCAGGTCATGGGAATGAGGTCTATAATTGTTACTGGAATTTGGCACATCAAATACAACACGGGTAGCTTGCCAGGCTCTGCAGTGTGGGTGGGTTACTCTTGTAGTTGCCTTTCAACCATGCATTTATTGATGAGCTGCGCAGTCACTTTTCTTTTTTCTGATGTGTCTCCTACTACACAGATAAATTATGTCCTTTGATCACCCTTGGCAGCACCAAGTTACAGAGTCAGATCCCAAGCACAGATCTCAGAGTCAGGGTGAGCCAAAGCAGGTTGGGCCACCCAAGTGGAGCAAACTCAAGGAAGTTTCCTGGCCTGACTCACAGCACAGCTGCCCCATCCCTGACATAAGACAATTCCATTCCTGAGCTTTTCCCCCAAGAATAGCCCAACTCTAACCTAGAAAATAAACTGCAAGAGAAATTCAAGGCACCCAGAACTACTCCCCTATTGCTTGAGCTATGTTGAGTTCCAGGACTGGCCAAGCCCTGATCTGAACTCCAAGAAAGCAGAATTAGGGTCAAAAAATGAAAATATTGCAGATTAAAGATGCTCAGACTCAGGGTTAGAAAGTAGAAAAGTTTATTTGAAAGGAAAAGGAAAAGGAACTCCACATTTTGGGAGGAACTTAATAAAGGACTAAATTAAAGGTAAAAGTTTTGTGCTCACCTTTTAAAAGACTCTTTGATTTCTTATCAATTGACAAGTATTAAGAGAATGCATGGAATCTACATGGTGGCCTGGCTTGTTTGAGTATTTCTGGCCTGTTGCTTCAGGTATTGCCAATAATATTAATCTCCCTGTGAACTTAAGATCTGGGGCATAATTTTATGATGGTCAATTGTTTCTTATTAGAATAGCCAAGAAATTTTCCAAAGGTCAAATATGTAGGATGGGTTAGCAAAAATTGTGACTGTTCATACTAGCTGACCAGGCTAAACTGAGGCCTCTTTCAAGGTGTGACTCTTCTTATACAAGAGACTTGACTTTACAAGAGGACTGACTTTCCTCTCTATCTCTAGGGAGTGAGTCCTCTCTCCAGTCTAAGGTTCAGTCCCCAGAACTCAGATGGAAGCACCATGTGCACCTTAATGCAGTAATCTCAGAGTCAAGGTGATGCCTGCCAGACGGACTCGTGAAACACACTTGACAAGTCAAGCAAATACTAGGGACTGACCTTACCAAGCATTTCCCCAGGGGAGACCAAGCTGGGCTGAGCAAGAAGGCAATAGGAACCCTCCCCCAAGGCCATTCCCTTCTTTGCTCCCTCCAGTACCTCCAAATACCTCACAAGTCACCTACATCATTAAGAAAGACAGTCAGGAGTCAGGTGACCTGCAATATTTCACAAACCATACAGGAGGCTACTTCTTTGGCAAAGCAACTTCTTCCACCTATGATAATACCAGAAATATGATCTTTCTGCTATTCCAAAGCATATGCAAGTAACAAAAATAATAGCATCTTGGATAGGAGATAGCACAGCAGTTAGAGAACATGTCTAGCACATTTCCAACCTGGCTTCAACTCCCTGTTATATGTGGTCTCCTGAGCACCTCTCGGTATGGCCTTAGTGGCCACCAAGCAGTCAGAGTGGCCCAAGGTAATCCTCAGCATGGCAGTGACAGGGACATATGCTGTACTCTGGCCCTGGCATTGAACCTTGACCCACTTGGTAAAGAATTGTCAGTAGGGCCCCTGTGCTGCTTGTGCCCGTGTGGCTGAGCTCCCGTGGTGCCTGAACACTAGTGTCTCCCGCTTCTCCCCTCTTGAGATGCGTACTATTTCTGTCACTTTCTCTCCTCCTTCCCCTTCCTAAAAGCCTCCAAATGAAATCTGCATTTACTTCACTGCTTGTCTACTCCTGAAATTATTTTCTGTGAGGAAGAAACAAACCTGCAAGGCCAGGATAAGGCCTGGCCTTTCCAGAGGGTCCCTGGGCAGCAGAGGTGGATTGGAAGAGAGTGACTATCTCTCTGCCTTCTACCTCATATAAGACACCCAGGAGGGCCCTCTGACATCACCATCACCTAAAGAGGTATATTCTGTTCATGATATTTTTTGGAAGAAACTGAGGCACAGTAATGTTCAGTAGTTTGTCAAAGATGAAAAAAATAGAAGATAGCTTTCTTCAGTCAACTTTCTAATTTTATTAGTAGGTCTGGGACTGTGGGTGCTGCCTCAAATAAAGCCAGGAACTTTAGTCTAAATTTGAGATCCTTTGTGGAGCAACCACCCATCACTTGCTTAACTTTCCATGCATGTGGCCCAACCTGACTAATACACTGGCTCCATACTTTTTAGGCTGATTCTAGGCACAGAGTTTGTCTTCTTCTGTAAGGAAATGAATACTTTGCAGAAACCTTTGTCCTCTTATAAAGGGAAGTAGAACTCACTGTATAAATTACTTGTTTAGCTCCATATATCACAGTCAGGCTGAGACTTAGAGCCAAGGCAGAAGTACAGGGAAGTCCTCTTTGTCCGGCATTTGTCCTCAACAACTTGGGGGAAATGAGCTCTCTTACACAGTTTAATACATCTTGCTTTCCCAGCAAAGTGAATTAGTAGAACAATCATAAGGCCTGGTTATTTAGAACTTTGACTGAGAGAAGGAATGAGGGAGTAAGATAAAGAGGGACAACAAGTGTGCTTGCTTCCACTGTTATTATTCACTTCTCAATCCACCCCATTCTGGCTTTTATCCCTTGAATGATCCTTTTAAATGATTCTGCTGATCAAAATGATCATTTACAAGTCTCATTGTTATTAAGGTCCCTTCTCTCTCCTAACTGCCTTTCTATGATGGTTTTGGACAGGAACTGTGTTGAAAGTAGGTAAAGGGATATACCTTTGATAATATTTCAGTATCTGTATTGCAAAACATAAGGCCAAAAAGGAAAAAGAGATAGAGGAAAGAAAAGTACCTGCCATAGAAGCAGGTGGGGATGAGGGAAGGCAGAAGGGAAACTGGGAATATTGGTGGTGAGAATGTATACTGGTGAAGGGATAGGTGTTGGAACATTTCATTACTGAAATTCAATCATGATCAACTTTGTAACTGTGTATCTCACTGTGATTCAATGAATAAATAAATATAGTAAATGATTTATTTGATATCTGTGTCACATAGCCTAGTGAATATAGTTCTGTTCTCATCTTATGTCACCTGTTAGTACTTAGCAATGGCACCCTTAAGGTCTCTTCTCTTATCCATTTTCAGCACAATGTAAGTTTTCCTCCTGTTTCTCTGGCCTCTCTTCTCAGTCATACACTTACACAGGCCTCACCATATGGCAGTGATTAACCATTGGCCTCTTCTCTTTCCCATTTTGACTTTGTGTTCTCCATTGTCAAAAGTTCAAACATTGTATATGGGTGACTTTCAAATTCACATCACTAAGCCGGATATTTTCTTTGATATGATTTCTAAGCGAATGTGCTTAAAATATTTCTTATTGTAGATGCACTTAAATACCTCGAAATACTTTGGAGACAACTTACAGACAGTTCAGAAATCAAACATACAGTCACATCTGAACAAACCCTGTTCCTTTATTGTTTTTCCTCAGTGACAGGTCAGTATTTTCTATTTTTATTTCCCCCAAGATTACACAGTGCACCCTCTTCCATATTATTATGTGCTATATAAATATATAAGCATCAATATATGCATACATACAGACGATAGGATAAATAGGTGAATAGATTAAACATGTCTACTTTTTTTCACATTTAGTTTTTATAATCCTTTTCATCTTTGTACACTTATGGTAGATGGAAATCCCCCCCATTACCAGTCCTCTCCCCTCCAAACCATTGATATTAAATTCTGCACAAGTTAAATATTTATTTCAGCTTGCCACAGGTGCTGATGGGCAGAGGGCAGCTAGAAAATGAACCACTATTTTTGGACATTCCCTGGTTGTTGCCTGGTCACGACTGTCTGGATGTCCTCTTCATCTTACCTGGAGCTATCTTCTATAGGTCACATTGTAGAGAGAGGACAGGGAAGACATTTTGGATTTGTGACTCTATATGTGGTGGAGTATTCTTTCCATGAATTCTGTGTTAGCTAGTCAAAGTATTTCCTCTCATACTCCCATGCATCCTCTCTGTGGAACTGGACAATTTTACCAGGATTTTCCTGGCTGTGTTTGGATCCTCATTTAAATAAAATATCCCTAATAGATCAGAGAGGAATGCTATTTACCTCCTGGCTCTCAGTAATTCTAAAGACTAGTACCCAGAACTACCCTAAAGTAAAGAAAAGGATCTGGTTGAAGTTTGGAGAAATAGATATATGCATGGTACAGATATACACCTTTCAACATATATATATATATCCTGAGTTACATTTCATCTTTGGTGTCAACCTCTTTCTCTATAAGTGCCTGCAGTAAAGCTGAAGGTGAGATCTGGCTAGGGCAAATTAGCATTTATATGACTGGGCCAGGTGAACTCACTTGAGAATTTATACCTTTCTGGCCCCTATTGAGACCTGTCCTGGGCAGGGGAGGAGGTGCAAAAGCTATATAAAAGAAGCTTTCTTCCTTTTTCTCTCTCTACCTGCTGGGCTCTCTGCCCACTCATCTCCCTCTTTCTGTCTGCCTGCCATTTGAGTCTGTCCTCCAACCTGAGCACAGGCCACAGGTCCAGCGGCCATCTTGGTTTAGGATCCCAATCCAAGCATGTGATCTGAGACTGACTAGGAATTGGAAGTTTGGGATTTCCTGACCTTGGATTATACTGCCAGAATTTGTTTAAGTAAAAGCTTCTTGGAATTCACTAGTTTCATGGGTCTTCATACTCCGGCTCCTAGTCCTTTGGAGTAGAAGGGGATTAACTTCTGCTCCATGACATTACTGAGGAACTCAGCTGCTCCCCAGATCAGATGTTTTCTGACACATTATAACAATGATGGTTGGAAATTATCACTCTGAACAAGAACTGAGTGCTGAAAGTACGTAAAGCATGATAACCTTTTAGCACCTGTATTGAAAAACCTAATGCCCAAAAGGAAAGACAGACAGACAGACAGACAGACAGACAGACAGACAGACAGACAGACAGACAGACAGACAGACAGACAGACAGACAGACAGACAGACAGATAGATAGATAGATAGATAGATAGATAGACAGATAGATAAAGAGAGAGAGTGCCTGCCATAGAGTCAGGTGGAGGAAGAGGGAAATTTGGGAAATTGATGGTGGAAAATGTATACTGGTGAAGGGATGGGTGACAGAACATTGTATGACTGAAATCCAATCATGAACAACTTTGTAACTATGTCTCATGGCGATTCAATACAAAAGAATCAATATTTAATTCAATCTTGACACATATCCTCAAATACATGATAATTTAATCTTTGATAAAGGAGCAAAAAGTATGAAATAGCTCAAGGAAAGCCTCTTTAATAAGTGGTGCTGGGAAAACTGGGAAGCTAGTGTAAAAAAATGAATTTGTACATCCATCTAACACCATGCACAAAATTCGATGAAATGGATTAAAGATCTCAATATCAGACTCGAATCTATAAAGTAAGTCAAAGAAAATATAGGAAAAACCCTCCACAACATTGAAGCTAAAGGTATCTTCAAAGATGAAACACCACTAGCAAAGCAATTGGAATCAAAGATAAATATATGGGACTACATGAAACTAAAAAGCTTCTTTTTTAGTTCTTGGTTACCTCAAAAGAAATGGTGACCAAGATACGAGGCAGTCCACAGAGTGAGAAAAGAATATTCACCCAATACCCATCTGATAAGGGGTTAATATCCAGTGTTTATCAGGACTGGTATAACTTTACAAGAAGAAAACAGCCAACTCCATCATAAAATGGGGAGAGGAAATGAACAGAAACATCCAAAAAGAAGAAATTTGTATATCCAAAAGGCATATGAAAAATGCTCATCATCACTAATCATCAGGGAGATGCAAATCAAAATAACAATGAGATATCATCTCACACTAGATGTGCCAGAGACTGGCACATGTCCAAAAGAGCAAGAACAAGTATTGGCATGGATGCAGGGAGAAAGGGACTCTCATTCACTGTTGGTGGAAATGTCGACTGGTACAGTCTTTTTGGACAATATAGGCATTCCTCCAAAAATTATAAATTGAGTTCCCATTTCACCCAGCAATACTACTCCTGGATATAAACTCAGGGAGGCCAACAAAACAGCAGAAAAAACCATCTACACTTCTATGTTCATAACAACAATATTCACAATTGCTAGAATTTGGAAACAACCAGAGTGCCTGAGAACAGATAACTGGATAAAAAAACTGGTACATCTACACAATGGAATACTATGCAGCTATTAGGAAAAATGAAGTTATGATATTTGTCTATAAATGGATGGACATGGAGAGGATCATGCTGAGTGAAATTAGCCAGGGGGAAAAGGACAGATATAGAATGACTGCATTCATTTGCAGGATATAAAAAAATAGTACGATACCAATATCCAAGGCTAGGCAAAACTTGGATCAGGAGGTCTTGTCACTCGGTGAAATCTACTGCAAGTGTGTGGGAGTCAGAAGTTAGGTAAGACAGAGAAAGGCACAGTGTGCTAATAATTGTTGGAAATGGTAATACCAGCCTAGAACTGAGCATTGAATGTAGACAAAGGGATATACATGATAACCTCTAAATGTATGTATTGCAAGTCACAATGTAAGAGAAAGAAGAGAGATAGAGAGATGGAGAGATGTCGGGCGCTCCGCCGGGTCCCCGACAGTGCCGGGAAGCGAGGAACGGATGAAAACTCAGGAATCCGATGCAGTTTTAAAAGGCTTTACTTATCACAGGTTCAGGCATACAAATCAGCAAAAGGAAATACCCGATGCTTAGGATTCCAGGCTAGAACCCCAGCCACGTGTAGGCCAAGATGGCGACCACCACGTGTAAAAGCTTCCAAGGGGAATGAACGCTCACAAGGAGAGATCCCACAAAGAAGAAGGAAGGGAGAGCGGGAACCGGCTAGTTTATATCCCTGTAACTCAGACCTTCCTCCCACTGTTATGGAAAGCAGGGAGGGTCCAATGCCCTTAGGTAATCCCTCCCTGCACCTCACCTAGGGCCTTTATTGTGCTAATGTTTTGAGCTGAAATCTGCTTGGGAATGCCTTTGTAGTGTAGAGAAGGGGGTTTCTGAGATGGCATGTCTCTGTACCTAAGACCAACACCAATGCCAGTTAAATATTTCTCCAAGCCTTCACAAGTCTCCTCTACTTCATTGTAGTTTTATATTTTAGTTGCCTTTGAGTATATCAGGGAGCCATGCTTGTTTGCTTGGAAGCAAACAGCATTTCTCTCTGGTCTAATTACTTAGGTGTCCTACGTGGCCAGGCTAATATGCTGGTAAGATCTAGCTAGTCCCACGATGATTGTGGTAGCATGGGAGAATATTTATACCAGCTAGTACAGCATACATGGTCGGATAAACTGCCACATTTAGACTATCCCCTTATCTACGGAGTGATTTGCGGGAGGCAATCCAGAGCAGATGCAGTGGCCCTTAGGAGTCCTGCAACAGAGAGAGAGTAGGAGGAGGGAGGGATGTTGGTGGTGGGAAATGGGCACTGGTGGAGGGATGGGTGCTGGAACACTGTATGACTGAAACCCAAACATGAACTTCTTTGTAATCGTATATCTCATGTTGGCATAATCAAAAAAATTTTTAAAAAAGAAAAAATACTTAACTCAGCATACACTTCAATGTGATTAGTGTAATTATAGCCTAAATTGTGATCAGTTCTTGCAAATAACTGGTTGAGTCTTCCTTTTCTATTTCTTGTTTCCCCACTCAATGGACATTGTGTTTTCCTGATGGGGCCACTTTGGGTCAATCTAGATGCTGATCAATCTGAATGATATTTTTTGTGTCTTTCTACAGGCACTCTATTTGGGTTTTAAGTTAGCATTGTGCAGTATGAATCCTATTTTAAAGTGGGTTTGCTCTGATCACAGGAGGAGGTAAATGCTGCTTCTTTCTTTTCTAACATAGTTTTGCTATTCTTTTTCTCCCACTACACTAGATATTTCTCAAAAGCCACCTCAGGAATGCTACTGTGTAATTAAATATTTTTTAATAAAAACAAAATTAAAATACTCCTCAATTTCTTCACAGTCTTAACTTCTTAGCTTGTTTGTGTGTTAGTGAGCGTTTGATATTCCTGAGGATATTTCCAAATCATAGTATGATAAGCATAACTACATAAACTTCAGAAATTTTTAAATGTATGCTTTCAAAATCAACCTTGAAGTTATAGTATCACATTCCTCAAATGCCTTTCCCTTTTTGTAATATACTCAAGTGTTTGCCCTTAGATTTTTGGAAACGTATAAGGGACTGTGCCAGAATCAGTAAGGCCTGGGAACATAACACAACCCACTGCCAACTGCTGTTCTATCATTATTCATCTGCTCTAGGATGGTTTCTTTCCATCTCCATGTGAGCTTGTTTTCTACCTCACTTACCTGTCCATATGAGTTAAAGTTAATTTTCAATTTTCTACGTTATCTAGGAGGCCAAGAAACTTAAGTTCATAACTGCATGCACACTGCTTTCATTTTATAGTGCTATGGATCACACTCTGTAAACTTTGAAATTTTATGTGTCCCATTTTCACATTCAACATTTATGTAAATAGACATGGTATGAAATAGTTTGAAATCCTTCATTCAGTAAATAGAAATACCAGTATAGTAAAAGCAATTTATTTGTTTCAGCAAAAGCCCTCTAATATATCATTTGAATCTCCCATAGTTGGTTTCTCTAAAGCAATTGTGACACTAATTTTTAGTATGTGATAAACTCTCTACTTATGCACTTTTATTTTGTACTCAGGGAATTCTTCATTTCAGTTCAAATTTATGGGAAAGTAAGATGCTATTTCACTTTTTCATAAGTCATACTTCTAGAAGGTTCTTTATCTATTTGGGATACATTCCTGAACTCAGTATCAAGAAGAAATAAAAAAAAAACATCCATTACTTGACACTAAATAATAAGCCTATAAGGTTTTATAGTTTTTTAGAAGCTATTATTTGAAATATTTCATATAGAACATCAGGGATCATTTTTAACTATGATTCCAAATAATAAGTTACTCTTCCTGCCTAGTGGAAAGTTTTTCCCACAATAAAAGAACATGGGAAGTATCAAGGCAGAAAGATACAATCAGGGGCAATAAATTATCCACAAGAGCTAAAAACTCATGATGAAGTAAGGTACATCATAGGCCATAGAGTGATCTATTAGTTAAGAAAAACAATAACCCCATGTTTCCACCACCATTCTTATCACTTGTTTCACTTGTCTTCCTGTTGTTCATCAATTTGCTCGTGTGGGCACCAGTAACATCTCCATATGTCCTGTTGCATGCTAATGTAGTCCAAGTGCATCTTCTTGCTCCAGGACACAAAGAACCTCAAACTATTCGTTCAAGTCATGGAATGAGGTCTATAATTGTTGCTAGTTTTTGGCATATCAAATATGTCACAGCTAGCTTGCCAAGCTCTGCAGTATGGGTGGTATATTCTCATCTCGTGTATTTACTGATGAACTGTGCAGCCACAAACGGCCACACACAATGGGGAGAGCTCAGCTTTTCTCTTGGGTGGATCTCTGATTGGCTGTGGAGTCTGGATGTTGAAAATGGTTGCTCTCATAGTGCGGGAGTTCCTCTGGCTTCTTGTGAGGCTCTATTGGGATGACAGACAAGGGCTAGAACCTGCATTCCCCTCCTGGATGCCTCATATTCAGCTGAGTACAGGGAGAGCTGTAGCAGTTCTGCTCCGTGTATCTGAGTCCACCATACTAAATTTTCCCACAATACTTTTATCATGTGATGCAAAATTTTTTTAATATCTAGTACAAATCCATTTCTATGCTGGGCATGTGGCAAACATTAATAAGGGCTCTGGGGGTAGAGCCATTACCTCAATTGGTCCTAAGGGACACAGGGAATAAATGTGGGGACTTTTAAAAGGAAAGTATGTTTTCATCGAATATCAATGAATTCCTCTCCTTGATAAGAAAACTACACCTGTATTTGACCATATTCCTAAACATGAGAATGTGAAAAGACTGAGTGAAGAATAAGAAATCATGCAAGTTTATTTGAAGTGTTTTCTTGAGACATTGTAGCGTCACCTACATGAAGACACCTTTTAACTTCATTCTCTCGAATTCTGACCCATTACTGTAACAGGAAGGTACGGATAGACGCCTTTTACCAGGTCATAGTTGTAAAATTCAAATCCACTGGAATAAACCAAAAGAATTGTGATATTGGGCTTATTTATAAATAAATAGATAGATAGATAAATAAATACATAAATAGTCATTCTTAGTTTTCAATTCTTGCTCTTAAAACTCTCTGGTGGTAAGAAAAATCAAAGCAATCTTTTTTAATAATATTCGATCTTTTGTCATCAGTTTCTCTCTTTCTTTCTTCCTTTCTTTCTTCCTTCCTTCCTTCCTTTCTTTCTTTCTTTCTTTCTTTCTTTCTTTCTTTCTTTCTTTCTTTCTTTCTTTCTTTCTTTCTTTCTTTCTCTCTCTCTTTTCTTTCTCTCTTTCTCTTTCTTTCTTTCTCTCTCTCTCTCTCTCTTTCTTTTCTTTCTCTCTTTCTCTCTCTTTCTTTCTTTCTCTCTTTCTCTCTCTCTCTTTCTTTCTTTCTTTCTTTCTTTCTTTCTTTCTTTCTTTCTTTCTTTCTTTCTTTCTTTCTTTCTTTCTTTCTTTCTTTCTTTCTTTCTTTCTTTCTTTCTTTCTTTCTTTCTTTCTTTCTTTCTTTCTTTCTTTCTTCTTTCTCTCTTTTTCCTTTTTTCTTCGTTTTTGATTTTTTGATTTTTGTACTACACCATTGTCACTTGATCACTTGATCACTTGAAGCCATTATTCATCGATGTGCTTGAGCGGGCTCCAATAGTATTTCCATTGGACCCTATCACGTGCCAATGTAGCCCAATGGCATTTGGTTGATTCAGGAATATGAAAAGCCTCAAACCGTTTCTTCAGGGTCTTGAAAAAGAAGTCTGACCATCTTGTAGGTGAGCAGCCACGTGATCTTTTGACATCCCGTTGGATCTAGTCCGTAATGGCTGTAGTCCAGCGGTTGTCTCCAAATCGAATTACATGTCCAGCCCATCTGATTTTCGATGCCTTGGCAAACGAGACAGCGTCCTTGATTCTGGAATAGCGACGCAGGTCAGAACTCCAGATTCCTTCTCTCACTTGAGTGAGGCATGATATTCCAAGCATAGCTCTTTAGATTCCTCTCTGGGAGATCCGAATAGCATTCTCATCCTATTTTCATAGGGCCCAGGTCTCTGAGGCGTATGTTAATGCAAGGAGATCGGTGGAGTCAAAGAGATGTGCCCGGAGGTTCTTTGTCCTTTTAGCTATTTCTTCGATGCCTTTGAAGGCTTTTCATGCCACTCTCTTCCTCCTGCACAGTTCAGGTTTTAGATCGTTCATCATGTTGACTTCTAGATCTAGGTACACATAACTGCTGCATTCAGAGATGTCTGTTCCATTGAGAGTGAATGAGGCCTCTGGAACTAGTTCATTTTTCATGAACATTGTTTTATTTAGATTCAGCTGTAGACCTATCTTTCCACATTCTTGGTCGAAGTCAGCCAGCATTTGTGCCGCTTGGCTAATGCTTGGTGTTATTAGAACCATATCATTGGCAAAGCTTAGGTGGGGTAGTTGCTGACCGTCTATCTTCACTCCCATTCCTTCCCATTCTAATTGTTGCATGATGTTCTCGAGGGTAACACTGAAGAGTTTTTGGTGAAATGGTATCACCCTGACAAACCCCTCTTTTGACATCAATGAGAACTTCCTTGTAGAATGGTGAGATCCTGGTGGTGAATCCGTAATACAACTCACAAAGGTTTTTGATTTATTGGGTTTGAACACCCTGCTTGGCTAGGGCTTCGATGACTGCTTCAGTCTCCACAGAATCAAAGGCTTTCTTTAAATCAATGAACATGAGACAGAGTGGCATCTTGTACTCCCTACAAGCCTCAATAGCTTGGTTACCATGTGGATATGGTCGATTGTGCTGAATCCTTTCCGGAAGCCAGCTTGCTCACATGGTTGTCCTTCATCTAGTGTTCTGCTAATCCTGTTCAGAATGACTCGAGTGAACAGCTTGTAGATGATGGACAACAGGCAGATGGGGTGATAGTTGCCAATGTCGTGAATGTCTCCCTTCTTGAATAGTAGAACTGTCCTGCTGGTTTTCCATTGGGAGGGCACCTGGTATTCAGACAGGTCACATGTGAAGAGCCGAGCTAGTGTATTGATGAGTACTGATGGCAGATTCTTCAGGTGTTTGGGTCTGACTTTGTCTGGGCCTGGTGCTATTCCCTTCTTTAACGATGAAATGGCATGTTATATTTCAGAAGGGAGAACGTTGGGAATGACATATTCATCCTGTGGGATTTGGTATGTGGGCAGGTGGACGTGGCTATCAAAGAGATCTGAGTAGAAGTCATGGATAATTTTCTCCATTGCCTTTCTGGAAGATGTGATAGATCCATCCGGGCTTCAGAGGGCAGTCATCTTGGTCTTATAGTTGGTGAAGGACAGGCGGGCGGTGTGAATGCTTTTCCTTGCTTCTGCTGCATCTTCCAATATTTCTGCTCTTCTCTCTTTGAGGTCTTCCTTTATTGCCTCTCTGCACCACTTTGCAAGCTTGGACATTAGCATTTGGTCACCTGAGGCTCAGCGCCTTGCCACATTGGTGAATGAGCTCGAGAGTTTCTGAAGACAGGGCGTCCTTTTGCGTCTTTCTCTTTCTCAGCATTCTTCGCACAATCATGGAGGTGCTGAACCAGTCGGTTGTATTCTTCATGGATGTCGTCAGTGATGGTATCTTCCCATGTTGCCGCAATGGTGCCAAAGAATTCCCAGTTGGTGGTCGTTCTGGGAGTTCTCTTCTTAAACTTTGCAGCCTTTTCTCCCCATTGTGTGAAGTAGAATTTTGCACAAATGAGACAGTGTTTCGATCCAGTTTGGAATTTTGGGATGACAGTGACATCAATCAGGCAAAACCGTCAATTGAAGATGATGTGGTCAATTTCATTGTGGAACTGTCCACCAGGAGATTCCCCATGTCCAATATTTTGTTCCAGCCTTCTGGATCTGTGAGTTCCCATGAATGGTCTTGGTGGACATGATGAACTCAGATAGTCTCTTACCCGTTCATTCCATTCTAGGCCATGGGTCCCAATGTGGAATTCTTCAGCCGATATTCTCGGTCCTCTCTTGGCATTAAAATCACCGACTATGATCTTGTAGAAGGTATGATCTTTTTTATAGAACTCCTCCAGCTCCATGTAGAATTTCTCAAATTCTTCTTCCTCGTATGTGGATGTTTGTGCATAGACAACGAAGATAGAAATTGCTGGCAGTGGGCCACATCTCTTCAAGTGTAATCATCCTATCCAGTTTGTTAGGCATTCAAATGAATCAATGATGACGGCCATGTTCATGTTGACAAGGACACCAACGCCACTGATGCCTCTTTCATCGCATGTTCCAAGGAACAGTTCTCCGGTGTCAAATACAGCGTGATGCGACTGACTCCTCCTTGTCTCAGCCAGACCAATGATGTCGTACTTGATCTTTTGCGCTTGCACCATCAGATCCTCGATATATGCTTCTGATGCCAGCGTACGTGCATTGAAATTACAGAAAGTCATTTTAGTTCTTCTTCGTTTGGGAGCTTAGGTTGGCCGTGAAATTTTATCAGGCACTGCTTGTTCACCTTTCTTACTGCAGCCGTATTAAGGGCTCTTTTGGGGTCAGGAAAATAAACATTTTTGTTACTGGTTTTTTGCATATCAAATACACATCAGACAGTTTGCCAGGCTCTGCCGTGCAGACCCTATACACTCAGTAGCATGTGGGGCTCTCTCAGATGGGTGGGTAGAATATTCATGGTAATTTGGAGGTAAATTGCGCAGCCACTATGCAGCCGTGTGCAATGAGGAAAGCTGGTATCTGCTCTGCGGGTGTATCTATACCATTGTGTCAGGGTTTATTCCTTGTTCTGTTCACTGGGATAACTAGTTGCCAGACTCAGGCAACAGTATGAGGCTACCTGATTGCCTCATTGCATGCAAACCAAGCACTGTACCAACTCCATGATCACTCCATCTTCTACCATAAGTTTCTTACTAAAAGAGTTACAAATGTGAAAGGAGTTTCAATCAAACAAACCCCTGTCAATCACACCTGATTTATGTAATGAAGTAATTTTTTTCAACGTGAAATTTTTTTTTTCTGTATATGTTTTAATTAAGTCACTGTGATTTGCAAAAGCATTTCTGGAATACATGTTCCAGTTCTACCACTGGTGTGAAATTCCCTCCACAATGCCCCCAGGTTTCTTTTTTTAATATTTTATTATACCACTGTGAGATATACAATTATAAAGATGTTCATAAGATACTCATATTTGGGTTTCGGTCATACAGTGTTCCAGCACCCATCCCTCCACCAGTGCCCATTTCCCACTACCAATGTCCCCGATTCCCTCCCCCTTCCCTAGCCTACCTCTATTGCAGGTTCTTTCTTTATTTCTTTTTCTTTCTCTCTTTCTCTTTTCCTTCCCTTCCATATTGTGAATTACAATATATACATTAAGAGGTTGTCATGTGTATTTTTGCCTGTATTTAATGCTCAGTTCTAGGTTGGTATTAGCCCTTTTGACAATTATTAGCACACTGTTCCATTCTCTGTCTTACCTAGCTTCTGACTCCCACACGTTTGTGATAATTTCCACCTTTGACAAGACTTCCTGGTCCATGTTTCACCTGACCTTGGATATTGGTATCATAATATGCAGACACACACACACACACACACACACACACACACACACACACACATATATATATATATACACACACACACATATATATATGTCATGCAAATAAACACAGTCATTCTATATTTATCTCTCTCCTTCTGGCTAATTACACTCAACATGATCCTATCCATGTCCATCCATTTATAGGCAAATGTCATAATTTCACTTTTCCTAACAGCTGCATAGCATTGCATTGTATAGCTGTGCCAAAGTTTCTTTATCCAGTCATCAGTTCTCAGGCACACTGGTTATTTCCAGATTCTGGCTATTGTGAATAGTGCTGCTATGAAAATAAAAGTGCAGATGGTGTTTCCTCTGTGTTTTTGCCTTCCCAGGGTATATCCCCAGGAGTGGTATGGTTGGGTCAAATGGGAGCTCGATTTCTAGTCTTTGGAGGAATGTCCATATTGTTTTCCAAAAAGGCTGTACCTGTTGACATTCCCACCAACAATGGATGAGTGTCCCCTTTTCCGCACATCCAGGCCAGCACTTGTTGTTCTTGCTTTTTTGGATATGTGCCAGTCTCTGTGGTGTAAAATGATATCTCATTGTTATTTTGATTTGCATCTCTCTGATGATTTATGATGATGAGCATTTTTATATGTCTTTTGGCCATTCAAATTTCTTCCTGTTGTAGTTTCTGTTCATTTCTTCTCCCCATTTTTTGATGGGGTTGGTTGTTTTCTTCTTGTAAAGTTCTACCAGTGCCTGATATATCCTGGATATTAACCCCTTATCAGATGGGTATTGGGTGAATATTCTTTCCCATTCTGTGGACTGCTTTTGTACCTTAGTCACTGTTTCGTTTGAGGTGCAGAAGCTTTTTAGTTTCATGTAGTCCCATATGTTTATGTTTTCTTCTAGTTGCTTTGTTAGTGGTGTTTCACCTTTGAATGCCTTTAGCTTCAATGTCGTGGAGGGTTTTTCCTATATCTTCTTCAATTTACTTTATGGATTCAGATTTGATATTGAAATCTTTAATCCATTTTGATCTGATTTTTGTGCATGGTGTTAGAGGTTGAAATTCATTTTTTTCACAAGTAGCTGCTCAGGTTTCCCAACACCACTTGTTGAAGAGGCTTTCCTTACTCCATTAGCACTTTTTGCACCTTTGTCAAAGATGAAATAATCATGTGTTTGAGGTTCCACAATGCCCCAGGTTTCTTCCCACCATCAGCTTGTTTCCTTGGCAGTTACTTTTTTTTAAAGATGTTTTTATTTATTGAGCATCTGTGGTTGAAAATACTGTTAGGAATTCTCTTGCATATATAGAATGTAATGAAACATAATGATGGAATAAAGAGTCCCCATAGACAATGTCAACAAATAAAATAAGAACTGGTGTTGAGTGGGAAACGTGCCACTTGGTTGGGGTCTGGCTGGGGAATAGGACAGAGAGAGGGCTATAACCATGGTGAGGAGAAGTGTTCAATGGGAGGAGGGGGTTGCTGACAGATGATGAAGTTTTATGTAAGAAAACCCAATTGGCAGCAATACTGCAAACTATGGTGCAAAAAATTATGAAAAGTGCCTCTCTTAGAGGTTGGGAAGCAAATGGGGAAGAGGGAAAGGGAGGAGGGAACTGGGGCAGACATTAGTCTAGGACACAGACTCTGGTGGAGGAATTGGTTTTGAAACATTGTATACCTGAAACCCAAAACATTAATACCCTTGTAATTTCATAGTGACTAAAAGAAAATTAATTAATTAATTTAATACTGTTCATAATGATTTCCCATGCACATAATTCTAATAAAATGTTTTTGACAAAACTTCTAAGAATGGGACCTGGTTATTAGGAGAAACAGTTTGTGATTAATAGGGTGGACTCTGCCTTACCTCCTAGACCTGCATAAATTCAATTGCCAGAAACCAATGATTTCACCAAGCTAGCTTAAATAATGAAGCCTCCACCCAACCCCCTCTAATATAAGATCCAAAGAGCATCTGGGTTGCTAAACATGTGGAGATGCTGGGAGAGGCACACTCAGAGGGAGAATGGGAAGCCCCACTCCTCTTCCCACGCACCAGGCCCTGTGCTTGTTTTCCATCTGGCCTCTTAAATAAACCCAGTACCCTAGTAGGTGAAACGATTTCCTGAGTTTTATGACTCTTGCTAGTAGGTCAAATAATCCTGGAGGAGAAGGGAGGGCCACTGGGAAATGCTGATTTTTATCCAATTGTTTAGAAGCTCAGAATACAATCTAAAGTTATGATGGGTACCTGAAGTAAAGGGTCTCTTGTAGGACTGAACACATTACCTGTGGGTCTATCTTTATCTCCTTGAAAATAATCACTGTATCACTGTCACTGTATCACTGTCTTCCCATTGTTCATCGATTTGCTCGAGTGGGCACCAGTAACATCTCCATACATCCTGTCACAAGCAAGTGTAACCCAAGGGCATCTGCTTGCTCCAGGGACAGGAAGAGCCTCAAACCATCCTTCAGGTCATGGAATTGAGGTCCATAATTGTTACTAGTTTTTGGCATAACAAATAAATAAAACTTCGGGTAGCTTGCCAGGTTCTGCCATGTCGGTGGTATACTTTCAGTAAAAGGCTCTCATCTCAAGCATTTACTGATGAAACTTAAAGGGGAAGATCAGGTTTTCTTTGGATGGAGCTCTGAGGAGCTAGAGTCTGGATGTTGAGAATGACTGACCGCATGATGGGTGGGTTGCTCTGGCTTCTTGCTAGGCTTACTAGTATCAGTTAGAACCTGTCTAGAACTGTATACAATGTATAAATGTGAAAGTTCCTGGGAAGGACCTTATCCTAAAATCAGCATTATCTATGCTGTGGGTCTGGTGTGGGTCTGGCGTGGGTCTGGCGGGAGCTGTGGGTCTGGCATGGGTCTCTCTTACAGGGTAGCTGGCATGGAGGGGTGTAGGAAATGGCAGGGCCCAAATCTGCACTCTGAGTCCGGCCAGTGTGGTCTCTCCCCAGCACATGTAAGCAAACCCTTGGAGCAATGTTGGACTTGGCCAGGGGCTGGCCGAGCCCCTTAATGGAAGATCAGCTCCATGGGTTGCTTCCATGTAGGGCTGACTGAGCAATGCAGCCGTGGGTCTGAAGTGGATGGGTCTGGATCTCTTCCAGGGTTGCAGATTAGCTGTGGGTCTGAGTGGGTGGGTCTCTCTTCCTGGGCAGCTGGCATGGTGCCGGAGGAAAGGGCAGGGCCCAAATCTCCACTCCGAGTCCGGCCAGCGTGGTCTCTCCCCGCACATGTGAGCAAACCCTTGAAGCAATGTTGGACTCGTCCAGGGGCTGGCCGAGCCCCTTCCCAGAAGAGGTTAAGTCCATGGGTTGCTTCCACATGGGGCCTGGCCGAGCAGCAGAGCTGTGGGTCTGAAGTGGATGAAAATAATATCAAAATTAAATTAAATTGTAGGACATCTAGCTCTTTGGTGTCTTAGAATTGCCTGGTGTGGGAAAATCTGCCACGCATTTGATAACCAGAATATATAGAAGAGCTTGTAGCAAAAGCAAGATGAGTCTTTCCACTTTATAGGCCTGACTCCACAGAAAAATAGAATTTATTTTTCTCCACAGAAAAATAGTCATTTGTTTCACTGTTTTCTATTGTTATTTTCCTTTTCATATTAAGGCAACCCAAAGATGCCCTAGATATAAAAATGGTCTTTCTCTCTCTCTCTCTCTCTCTCTCTCTCTCTCTTTCTCTCTGTTTCCTATGCTATAGCTTCCTTTACTAATTTATCATACATGTATTAAGTCTATTCTGATTGTGATTTTACAGAAATATGATACAAAGGAAATGCATTACCAATGGAGGCAGTCAGAGTTCTTAGGGGAGAGACAACCAGTCACTCAAATGTTTCCGGAATTTGTTCCATATTATCTTTGTCCTTTAACTTGACTCTTAGAGAAACTCGCTTCTGAATTTCTACCACTTAGACAGTGCCTGCCACTCTAGGTGTAGATACACTAATCTCTTAATGTTCTGTACTGCCTCACGATTTTTCACAACTTATAGTAAATTGGTAGAATCTAGGCCAGAGAAGGCCTTTAACTTAGCTCTGTGCAATATAAATGAAAGACACTCCTCTAACAGAAGAACTAGGATGCAGTGAAGAAAAGGGAAAATCCTATCTTTGTCTTACCCAGAAAGGACACCATCCAAAATGCCAGGCTGAAAAACCTCTTTTCTTGAGGATGTGTTAAGAGCTCTTGCTTTCAACCTGGCACTGATGTAGTTAAAGCTACACCATTTGCTGTGTGAGGCTTTGATTCTGCTGACTTTATTTCAAGCAATCAAAAATATCTAATTTGCATTCACATTCACATCAGTGGCCCATATGTTAGCCCTGCTTAAAAGCTATAGGCTTGCATTCATTATGAAAGACTTGGCTTCCCTCCTTATCTTTTCACTTGAAAATTATTGAGATACTGTCGCTACAAAGGGTTATATTTAGCAAAGACACGGCATTTCCGTGTGCATATGTGTCTCTGCCCATGTCTGTGTGTCTGGAAGGGATCTGATATTTGCATCTGCCTCCAAAATATCTGAGAACTCTCAAAATGAGTAGAGGAGGAATCATCTCTTTCTCTAGCCATTTCGTATGTGACAGCACCACCTCCTACCTAAGGCATCATTAAAATGCCGCATTGCAATATGCCGGTGCACATGACTCTAGACCACACACTGAGCCCCTGTAAGCAGGCCCCTCTGGAGAACTGCAGTGAGAAATTCACAGTTATGTGAGAGGAGCCTGGCCAGAGTTTGCTCCTGGGATCCAATCACATCTCAATTAGATTCCACTTACCAGTCGGAAGAGGCTGTCTGTGTCTTCTCTTATTTACCAAAATTTACTGAGTCCCTACTATGTGATAAGCACCATTCTGTATTAACTTACAGATGTCTGTGAGGATTTTTGTTCTCAAAGAAATTACAGGAAGCAAGAACAGAAGAAGGCAAGCACTCCAACAAATATAATCTGTTGGACAAATGCTAAATTATTGATATGCACAAAGTGCCTTAGGGAACACTTGACAGAGATGATAGGGTCTTCCTGGGCAGTTCAAGCAACCAGCAGGACCAGGTGGGAAAGGAGATGTTCACAGAGCTGGGCACACTTGACCTGGACATTTAGAAAGAAATTTATCATAAGAAGGAATATGCTACTTCCTGGTTGATTCTCACCCCAGTAACACCCCTTCTCCAGCCCCTCCTAATAGGGATATATATAAAAGACGCAGTGACTGGGGTGTGTGCAATCAGCTACAGTAATTTCTTTGTTCTCTACAAGGATATACAAGAAACTGGCAAAATGGTTGTCTGATGCCGGGAAAAAGCAGGAGACTAGGCCAAGAAATCTGGGTGATCTCTATTCTTCTGAACTGCTTAGATTTAGATGGCTATTCCACATAGACATTTCTGTTTGCAGAAGACTTTTTAAAGGTGTTTGGAATTGATGAACTCTATGGAAAATTCTATTTCAAAAAACTTTAGAGGGGCCAAAGTGATAGTAACGCGCAAAGGTAGAACACTTTTGCCTTGCATGGGGCCCACCCAGGCACCACTAGGAGTAATTCCTGAGTTCAGAGCCAGGAGTAACCTCTGAGCATTGCTGAGTGTGGCCCAAATGCCTCTCAATTTTTTTTTTTTAGAATTAGCCAAGATAACCAGAAAGATAGTTTCAACTTATTAGTAGGAGCAACACCCTGAGTTGATGGAGTCCCCACAGTTGGAACATTTGTTTGAAAGACCCAGAACTGGAGACTGGGTCTCATAGAAGGATATGTTACAAGGAGCAAGCGAGAGATAAGTAGAAGGTAGCTTTGTCCCAGTGTGACAAAGTAAAGGCTGGACAATAAAAGCTCAATGTTCCCATGCTGGAACATTGTATGCATAAAACCCTATCATTACCCCTATTATAAATCACAGCACTTCAAATAAATTCTTTTTTTTTTTTTTTTTTACATAAAAATACCCTCATTGTCTCAAAGATGGATGGGGAACATACTCATTGCTGGACCAGTCAAGAAGAATACTTTGATAGGAGTACAGACTGAAAAAGAAAGGAAGCCTCAGCAGGGAAACCTTTTACCTCCTCAGCCCAGGAACCTACCTTTTACCTCCACTCTGGGCCCTGCCCTCTGGCTGCTCAGTGAGCCCCTGCTGCAGCCCTGAAGATGTCAATGGAAGAGAAAAGCTTCTAGCACCATTTGAGAATAGAGACTTAGAACTGCAGCTAGACAGAGTTCTCTTTGGTTACTCTTGAAAATCATGCTTCTTGAGTGATCAGTGGCTAGAAGTATTCCCTCGGGCATATCAATCCTTTCTCCCTCCAAATAACAAGAACATTTGAGCCAGGCATATAGCTGTCCAATTATGAACTCCCTTCTCAGTCACTTTTGCTGGTGCCAGGCTAAATGAGGTAGAAATGCAAATAATTACGTAACTTTTGGGTCCTGTCTTTAAAGATGAGCTACTTGTCTTGGATCCCTCTTGAGCTCTCTTATCTTGGAAATATTGGAGGCAAATTTATAGGTTATTTGTTGAGGCTGACAGAGTCACATGAGAGAATTATCACATTGGGGAATATTTTGTTATTGCAGCTTTACTTATACTTTTACCAATACAGTGTTACAATTAAAAATATACATATAATTCATATTAAATGTAAAAAAATGGAAAATAAAGGAAAAAGTCTCAATCTTTATAATATGTATACATTTATAGATAGATATATACACAAAATCACAAATCTCCAATATTAGAGATACTTGTTAATTTCTTTTTATGCTTCCAGTTTTTTATATGTAATATACAAACTTCATATAAATGTATCATATATTTATAGCACACAACATATATTTTATCATGCTATACTATAGCTTATTAATCTCACCCTACAGTGCTTGACTTAGTGATTTTAAATCATTAAGTAAATAATGGCAATGTTAATTAATGGCTGGATGATTGTGCAAGGCATGTGTGTTGCACAATTTAGCCAAACCTTTGATGCTGGACATTTGTGTGTCATAGTGCAGTATACAAGATAACTAGTTTTGGAGTTAGATGTATATCCTCAAAGCTAGGCTTTACGTGTCAGTCTTCAAATTGGTCAAATGAGAATGATGATAACTGCCTTATGAAGTTTCTGTATAAGATATGTAATGTATATAAATATGTGATTTATATACATTACACATGATAGGGTCCAATGGAAATGTTACTGGTGCCCGCTCGAGCAAATCGATGAATAACGGGATTCAAGTGATCAAGTGATCAAGTGATATAAATATGTTAATATAAATAAAAGTCCTAACTAGTGCCAGGTATATAGTCAATACTCATAACTCTAGTAGCCATAACCATTAACCTTCAGCATACCTGTTATAGAAAGCACTGTGGTATTAATGCTTGTATATTTCTGCACATTTATTATTTCTTTCATAGACCTTAAAATAAAAGTTCCTATTTTCTTATATCTCCTCATCTGCTAACTACTAAGACCAGTAGCTCCTACATTAGAATGTTTATCATAACTGGTGTTGTATAAGCCAATTGACCCCAGGGACTTTCCACTTACAGGCCCAAGGTACAATCAGGGTTTCTGAACATAGTATGCTGTTCTCTTTTGTGCCTTTGTACTTCTGCTCTTTGTTATAAAACATTTATTTGCCTTTCAGAACCTTGTTTGAATTATTTCCTTTCCTCTCTCTTGCACAGTGTTGTCTATAATATCCATTTCAGGCTGCACTTGCTTAAGTAAAGAGCAAGAAATGTCAATTTGCCTTCTATACTCCCATTATCTGACTTTTATATTACTGTATTACTTTGGTGAGTTACCTTCTCCCTACCTCACTTTTCTTTCTGTAAAATGAGTAAGAATAATAGTATTTTCTTATAGGGCTGCTATTAAACAGCATCCACAAAAAAAGACAAAGTGTGAATAAAGCCTGGTACAGTCTTTGGAATGCAGTTGTCTTTCTTCTTTATTAATTATATATGTTAATTAATAAAGGAGAAAGAGACAGTAGGAGCTCCCTCAACTAATGCTCAGTCCCGGGCTAGTGTTTGCATTGGGATGACCATAAAACCAAACAAGAGATTAGGTTTGGGAAGTGGTCTGTAAACTGACTTGTCTTGAATATAGATTTTGTAGCTTGGTCCACAATGATACCATGTGTGAGTTTCATTATCTCTTTCTTCATCTGAATGGTATCACAAAAGGAAGCTGCCGACAATAGAAGTGAAACTTCATCTTACCTCAAATAAATCTGAGGTGTTAACACAGAATGGAGAGATCAGAGAGCAGCTGTTAAAAGATAGAGAAGGGAGCCAGAGGAGAAGGATAGAAGGGATGAGTGAGTGAGTGAGGGGAGGGGGATAGAGAGAGCATACAGCAAGAATAATCAACCTTGCAGTCTCTATAAAAAGTTACCCCAGGCTTCCTGGCCACTTTCCAGTTTGCAGTTGCAGTCCCCAGGAGTCCTGGCTGTACTTTGGTTTCTGTCCTTTGATTTCAGTACATGTCCTTTGTGTGACTTTACAACAAAAGTCCCCATTTTGAAGCTGACTTAAGAGTCTCTCTGTTCTTGTCATCAAAAAAGGTTAAAAATACAAGTTAGCTGCAAATTTTCATGTTCAACTTCCAGAATATAGACTTTGAACATATTTAGTCATATGCTTAAATCCTTACTTTTAAAAAATATTTCAAACATATAGAAAACTTTTTAATTAAGCATCTGTGTGCCCAATCATTAGTTTGTCAATTGCTGTATTAAATTGTTCTGGAATATTTGCCTTTTAATTTTTAAATAAGATAAAAGCATTTCATACAGGTGAGATCTCTACTCATCAACCCTATTTCCCATTCTTCTCAAATTAACTACTAACTTGAATTTGGTATCTATCATTCACATGTGAACTATGTGTATATCATCTTATTCATGTTCTTATAATTTATTGAATCTTTTAAAATTGATATTCTTCTGTGTAGGATAATGCCTGTAGTTGACAGGTTAGACAGAAGGCCAGGATTCTGAACCTGGCCTGAGGCTACGAATAGAGCCCCAGGAGAGCATTCTGGGGAAAAGAGCAGCTCCTGGTGCCGAGGCCAGAAGGTTAGCACCAGGGTCATGGGGCACCTGGTCCTTGGGCAGAAAGGCCAGCAAAAGGACCAAGGCTAGGACCCAGAGGGCCAGCCTGAAAGAGAAAGGGCCCAAAAAGAGAACCAGAAAAGAGAAAGAGAATTAGAGATAGGGAAACAGTGAAACAGAGAAATAGAGATAGAACAGAGAAATAGAGATGAGAAATCGAAACAGAGACAAAAAATATTGAAACAGAGAAATAAACATAAACAAATAAAGAAGCAAAGAGACAGAGATAGATGAAGAAAGAGAAGAAAGATAAAGAAGCCCTGTAGAGAGAGATGCCGTAAGTAAAGAGGACCTGAAAAGAGAGGTCCTGAGAGAGGTCCTGAAGAGAGAGACCCTGAAGAGAGGAACCTGCTGGAGAACCTGCTGAGAGAGAGAGAGAGAGAGAGAGAGAGAGAGAGAGAGGAGAGGTCCCTGGAGAGAAGTTCCTGTAGTGAGGTGGAGTGAGGAGTGAGAGAAGACAGATGCCCTTCTGGGGCTCTATTCATGGTCTCAGACTCAGGCCAGGTTCAGGGTCCTGCCTTATAACTGTCTAAACTGTCAACTACAGGGGATTTTCCTACACAATTTTATAAAGATTCAGTAAATTATAAATACACAAGTAAAACGATATACACATAGTTCACATGTGAATGATAAATATCAAATTCAAGTTAGTAGCTAATTTTAGAAATATGGGAAATAGGGTTGATGAGTCGAGATTTCACTTGTATGAAATGCTTTATCTTATTTAAAAATTAGAAGGCAAATATCCCAGAACTATTTAATACAGCAATTGGAAAACAATGATTGGGTACACAGATGCATAATTAAATAGTTTCTATATGTTTGATATATTTTTTTAAAAGTAGGGATTTAACCATATGCCTAAATGTGTTCAAAGTCTATATTCTGAAAGTGGAACATGATTATTTTTTGGATCAAAAGGGAAGTTTCAAGAGTCTGTGGTCTTGTTCCTTTATACATCGGTCAGGGGAATGGTCATAGGCCTCAGACACAAGCCGGGGACCTTGATGGATTGTGAGTACTGTCAGTGACCAAGATAGGCCCCGGGATCTGCTGCTTTGGTTATTCCGTGATCTGGGTACTGTTAGGACCTGCAGTCCTGAGGGTGGGGTCCCTGGACCCAGGGAACCCTCTGAGGGGGGTACCACCCCCTTCCATCTCTTCTTTAGCCCTTACACTTCTGCAACCTCATTATATCATTTATTGGAAAAATTATCCATGTAGGCATATGATATCACTGTCTTCCCATTCTCTCGTTTGCTCGGCGGGCCCCAGTACATCTCCTAGTCCTGTCCAGGAGACCACACTGTTGCCCAAAAAGAGCCTCAATCCATTCGGTGAGGTCTATAATTGTTACTGGTATTTGGCATATATATCAAATACAACACGGGTATTGTGGGTATTTTCACTTATAATGTAGCAGGACATGGGAGGCGCCCCGGGCCCGGGAGGGGTGGGTTCAGCCGGGCCCCCCAGCAGAGCCCACTTCATGAGGGCTCCATTTTCCACATCGGACTTCTCCCGCAGACCTCACCCAGAGACCAGCTATCAGGCATATGATATAATCATATGAATAAATCACAGTTTTTCTGTTCTGCTGATTATTTGTGTTACTTTAAAATTTTTTGTTGCTGTTATAATCAATGCATCAATCAATGCATATCTTCTCAAAGACCTAGTGAAACTTTATCTAGGATAGCTCCTTAGAACTGAGTTGTGACTTCTGCCATCAATGAATATTATACATCTCTGATCTTCATGTGCTTCTGATATATTTTATCATTTCCTTGTAAATATTTATCACATTGTGAAAAAGACAATAGGTACATGGGTAAACTATTAGAACAATCCAAAAATTTCCTCCTTCCTTGTTTTTTTTTCTGTGTGTCTTAGAAGATTAAAAGTAAAAGGCTCCCTTATCTAAGACTCAAAATATATATTATGTCCTTGAGAGAAGTCCTTTGAGTTTTGAAACAGATTGATAAACCCTGACTTAGATTTTTAAAAATGTTATTCAAGGGTTCTACTGAGAATCTATAGTATAAAAGAGGATAGGCAGAGATAGGAAGAATACTTCAGAGGCCTTACCAACAACATAGCAGTACCCATGGTAGGATGGGTCAGGAGGGTAGTAATATAAGTCAGAAAAGAGTCAGATTCTTACACAGTAAATTTAAGGTCAGAGCCATTAACTTGGATAGAGAGAACTAAGAGAGAGTCAGTTTGGGGATGATTTGAAAATTCCATTTTGAAAATACACATTTGAGATGTATTTTGGGCACATAAGTAGAGAAGTCAACTAGATATCTTAAGTTCTCTACTTAAACCAAATATTGGATAATGAAGGTTTAATATTTAGAGAAGGCCTATACTAGAGATAAAAACTTAAAATTCATAAATACGATGTTGTTTTCAAAGCCTCAACACGAAAACATGTCTCGGGGGAATGAGTGAAGAAAAATAAAAAAAGGAAATTTCAGGGTACACTAAATTATGAGTTGAGATAATATATTAAAATACTAGCAAGCAAATGATAGCAAGGAATTGTAGCAAGAAAAATTCCTTGCAATAAGAAGTAGCAAGGAAATTGGCCAATGAGGTAAGAGAACAAAACAAGAGCGTTTTATGTCTATAGCTAAAATGAAAAAAAAAGTCTCTAGAAAGAGAAAAGTTGTTGCTGGAACAAGTACAATGGGAATGGAGAAAGGGACATTCAATTTAGCAATGCAAAAGTCACGAATGGTATTTACAAGAGTAGTTTTGGTGGTGTGGTATTGGCAAAAGTCTGATTTCCGTGAATTTAAGTAAACAGGGTGAGAAATGGGAAAAAAGGGAATACAGACAAGTCTTTGAATGTGTTTTATTGAAAAGAGATGGAAGAAAATGTCCCAGCAGCTGAAAGGTGTGCTGATTCAAGGGGTGGGGGACTGGATATTATATATAAATAGCACATTTAAGGCCAATGTACAGGATCCAGAAAAATGGGAAATTGATGATAAAGGTTATTGCAGATGTGGGAAAAGTGTGTTGATTTCTAGAGGAGGGATAAAACACATAGAATCAAAGATCAAACAAGATCATGTCTTTAGCTGAAAAGATATACAGAAAAGGCAGCATGAGAGGTTCATAACACCAAGGCAGTGCTCATAACATTTGAATAGGTTTGAGATTGGGTGCAGGAAAACATGTTTTGATTGCTTCTATTTCTTCAGTGGAATCAGAAGCAAGTTCAGTAATTATAAAAGATGGGTATATGGTGGAAATTGCTTAAAGGACACTTCTTGTGACTTCAGTCTTTAATATAAAATGAATTTCCCTTCTCTTCTTTTGATCTGATAAGCCTTTGGAAATGGTAGACCAAAGCAAACCAAAAAGAACCTTTTGTTGTTCTGACATGACTTCACTTGTATCACTTGTCACTTGTCTTCCCATGGTTCATCAATTTGCTGGAGGAGGCACCAGTAACATCTCCATACGCCCTGTTGCAAGCAAGTGTAGCCCAAGGGTATCTGCATGCTCCAGGAACAGGAAGACCCTCAAACCATTCCTTTAGGTCATGGGAATGAGGTCCATAATTGTTACTAGTTTTTGGCATATCAAATAAAATATGGGTAGCTTGCCAGGCTCTGCTGTGTAGGTATACTCTCAGTGGAAGGCTCTCATTTTGAGCATTAACTGATGCAACTCATCAGGGAAAGATCAGGTTTTCTCTTGGATGGAGCTCTGAGGAGCTGTGGAGTCTGGATGTTGAGAATGACTGACCTCATGGTGTGGGGTCAGTCCTCTGGCTCTTGCTGGGCTCACTGGGATGACGGGCTACAGCTAGAATCTGCCTAGAACTGCATACAGATATAAATATGAAAGAATCTGATCCTAACATCCAGTACTGTCTAAGACTGTCACGCGGCCTGCAGCCTTGCGCTAACAGAGATGTGGGTCTGGCATGTCTCTCTTCTGGGATTGCTGACATGGAGGTGGAGGGATGGGAGGAGGAGCCCAAATCCCAGCTCCAAGTCCCGCCAGTGTGGCCCCTCCCCCGCACGTGTGAGCAAACCCTTGGAGCTATGTTAGACTCGACCATGACATGACTTATGGTTTAAAATAGTAGGAAGAGAAAACCAATTTCTAAATCAAAAGTACATTTCATTAATTTGTAAATTTACTCTTCCTATAAAATAGTTTCCTATGACTTATATTCTTTCTACTAGTTTTTCTCCTATTATTTCATAATCCATCTCTTATCCTATAGTCAGTTAAGAAATGAATGTTCATTGTATTGCTCACATATGTGGAATATAAAGAAACATATTAAGGAGATAACAAATGGCCAAAGGCATCAGAACCAGAGACTTTGCCCATAGAAATGAGTTTTACTTTGGAGAATAGGGGTGGGGTGATACTAGGAGAGACCCTTGGGACTCAGAGAAAAAGACACCCTGGTTACACTGTGGTGTTGGAATGATATATGCATAAAAAGTACAATTAATAATATTGTAAATTCCAGTACCTTAATAAAAATTATAGATCAATTAATTCATAGATTAATTTTTTAAAAAAGAACTTGGGAGAGTTTTGAGAGGGTGATTTTTCTGTGTAGGTAGTATTGCTGAAGGTCAAGAGTAGCATTTAATTTGGAGATACCTGGTCTGCAGCATCCAGAGTGATTTTTCTCTGGCTCCCAGTCTGGTCTCAGTGAGACTATGACCAAAAGACTTTAATGTAGTTTCCTGACCATGTTTGAGGACTCCCAAACTCACCTTACAGCTCCAAGCTCCCCAAATTGTGTTACAAAAATCTTAGCCTCAGCCTCTAGAATCATATCTCTGCTGCATTCACTAAGGAAATCTGAAATTTAAGTGGAAAGAAATTAGATTCTAGTCTAGAATAATAGACTAGAAATATTTTGTGGCCATTAATAATTTGTTACACAATCTTTCCCAGCACAGGGTTGCCTCATTAGTATTCCCAGTTTATCAGTGTCTCTCAGCATGAACCTTTCTGCCTTGTGCTATGCTTTAGGGGTATTGCTCACATTTGTGTGAGAACTTAAGTTTTGTGTGTACATTGATCTTCTGATAAGCAGAGTCCATCTCACAACTGTTAAGCGTTTAAGTTAATAGTTTCAGTTTCTTCCTTTAACCTGTCTCTATGATGATGTCACTGAACTAAAGATTTCCACAATTTTATTTAATACTTCTCCTTTCTACTTTGTATTCACTTTGCATTTTCACTACTGAATGAATGGACAAGAAACATAGTCAAAACATAGAGGAAAACGAGTCACTCAGCTACTTGTCTAAAATATAACAATAAAAAAAGCAAACTGAAGTGCAAATGTTTATAAAATACTACCCAGTCATCAGAAAACCTTATAAATTAAGTTAGAAGATGCTTAAGAATTGATGATGTCCTCATGTAAGATGTGCGATTTTAGCTGCTTTAAGGAATGGGTACTATTGAACAAGTTTAAATGAGCTTTCTGGAGAGGTTGAACATGAGTTGGAGTCTTTAATTGAATGCTTTTAAATCAGGACATGACTCAGTGTTCCTTCTAAATGTAAACCTGTTCATTTCACCCATTGGACAAAGTCTCTCAATAACTTAGTTCTGCTGGTCTGAAATATACTACTAAGGATAGTATTTGGGAGCTCTCAAATGCTCCCAAGTGAGTGGGCTTAGTTTCATGGAATTCTCTATATGAATTTGTCCTTATAATAATACTTGGAAAAGTGTGCTCTTCCTGAAAATTAGTCCTCTTTCTCCTGTCCTCATACTTTAACACAGTGTTGTAGTGCGTTTCTCACCTGACCGAAATCTACCATACCTCCACCTTCCAAATACTTCTAACATCACACCTCAAACACATTTTTCTAGTAGGAAATTGATTTAGGGTATAGGCCAACACCCACCTATCATTGTCTCTTGTCTCTGGTGCCAACAAAGCAGTCAGTTAAGCTCTGTGATTAACTGTTTTTATGTTTGTGTTAACCATTCAGTGTTGAAATTTTGGAACAATGGTCAACAAATTTTTACTGTATAGGGTGAGAAAGTAAATAACTTAACTTTGTGAGCCATAAAGTCGGCCAGGCATATTTAAGCCTCTTCTTATAATGGCTTGTTATAAGCCTTTCTTATAATGAAAAAACATAAAACTGT
Organism: Cryptotis parvus; assembly: GCA_021461705.1. Lineage (NCBI taxonomy): Eukaryota > Metazoa > Chordata > Mammalia > Eulipotyphla > Soricidae > Cryptotis > Cryptotis parvus. The sequence continues at coordinate 87,421 of JAJIBD010003136.1, read as the reverse complement.
GTTTCAATAAAACATTACGAACACTGAAATCTGAACTTAATTTTTGGCTTCTGGACCTTACAAAAAACACAGTGGACTGGCTTTGACTCACCTGTCCAAATTTGCCAATCTTTGTCCCAGAAAGCTGAAATTAGGTCTTTTATTTTCATCTTTCCATTGCCCATCACAGGGCCTGGCACAGTATATTATCATTAACCTTTGAAAAATTAATGAAGTAAGAAAACGAGGAAAAGGCTTAAATAATCTAGCCTATTCTTTGCATGCACACAGCCTAGGATTTTTAACCAGTAGATTTATGAAAATCAGAATATATATATCAACCTTAGGGCAAGTTCTCCAGGACTCCTTTTCAGTAGGGCCAATAAAATCATTGAAAACAGTTCAAAATCAGGTTAGCATTCTCAAAGGAGTCAAAACAAGATGGTAATGCCAAGCTGTGTGGCTGAGCTGCCTGGACGAGAAGGGGGCTGTAGCAGTGCAGGCTCAGAGCAAGGCCAACAAAAGGATAAGCCTCCGAGGTTAATCTGCAGCTTCAGCAGCTGCTACAGACCATATTTCTTTCCTCCAGCTGCAGGCAGAAGAGTCCTGAGTCCTTGAGAGAACAGCTTGGGAGTTGAGGCTTCTGTGAGATGACAGGAAGAGTCATTGTGGCAGAGGGGTAGGACAGAATAGAAAAAACTGTGAGATGGCTGACATAGTGCCAGACTGACAGGAGTTTTACAAACCAGGCAGAGAGTGTTAGACATAAAATATGATCAGAGGCTCAGTCACTTTAAAAAATTATTGGGGTTAAGAGAGAATTTAAGAGTGTTTTGTTGCCATTTATAGCATTAGGACAGACAAGTTTTTTGGTTTTTTTTTTTTTGTAAAGGGAGACTCTTGAATAAATTCAGGTGTAATATGATGAATGCTGGCAGGGAAAGAGAGGAAAATGATAATTCTCAGAGAAATTTTAAAGGAATTACCATTAAAACTGCAGAACTTCAGTGGGTGGAGATAGATAAAACAAAGTCCATAGCAAGATTTTTTGTGCAAAACTGATTGAAAAATATGCAGATCTTTTCTCAAAAGATGAGAATATAAAAGGGTTGGGAACAAATCTGAATACTCAAATTTCAGGGTTTTTTCAGATAATATGAGATAATCAGGACAAATTTGAAAAGCTATGTATATTACAAAACTCACTAGAATTAAAATTAAGAGGGTAATAGTATAAAAATATATAAGAATTGATTGATTTGAGAGTAAAAGTACTCTGTTTTAGGGTCCAGGAATTTTAGCCAGTGAATTTTTTGAAAGAGGGAATATTTCAGTTGGGACTGAAGCAACAGTACAGAGGACAATTAGGATAAAAATGTTGATGGACAAATTTTGGGCATCAATGATATTAATCTGAAAGCAGCTTCAGAAAATGCTAGCCTCTGTTTTATTTTATTTTAGCTTATATGTATCCATTTGCTGTATATAAAATAAACGATATGTCTTGAGTCTAAAAGGCATATTCATTATATAAAATCAAAAATTTTAATTGGATAAGAAAACCATTACCTGGCATAGTTAAGTAAAGCAGCTTGTGCTTTGTGCTTTTCTTAGTGGTATATAAGGTAAATTTTATCTTAAACTTAGTGGCATCTTTAGGGGTCATAGCTAGTATTGCTCAGAGCTTACTCCTGGCTCTATGCTCAGGAATAACTCCTGGCGGTGCTTGGGACCCATATGGGGTTCTGGGAATTGAACCCAGTTAAGCAGCATGTAAGGCAAGCATTTGCCTTTATACTATCTTGATGGCCCCATGGTGACATCTTAAATCAATAAGACATGGAATATATTTTCAACCATATTTCCTCATCTGTGACATGGTCAGGATCACAAATTATTACCAATCTATTACCATAATACATATTTGTCAACTATTAGCTAACTCTATCCTTTCTTATATATCAGAACTTTTGTGCCAAGTCACCAAATGTTTGTATGCAAACCGACTTTTATTTCAATCCAACAGGGTACTAGTCATGTAATAGCATTCCATCAACACTTGTTTTCTGAAAAAAGGAACAAATAAATGACACTTGACATCTCAGTGTTCAAGACTATGTGCTCCTTGCTTTATAAGAGGACATCAGGAAGTACAAAACTCAATTTCAAGAAAAAGGCAAGTGTCCTCCTTCCAAATAATGAAATGTGACCAGAATGAAATGTGAGAGGTAGAATGCTCCTTTTTCATAAAGATATAATCATTTAATGCCATTATAATATTAAATATAAAGAAAAGAATACTTCATGATTCAGCAAGTACATCTACATTTAATTAGCATAGTGAAAAGAAGATTTTGTTTATAATGGATTATTATTCATTTCTACATGGAAGAGTGCATTTTAAATCATTTTTGTGCACGGAATCTTTAAAGATAACAGGATGCACAATCCACCACTAGATAAATTCAAGCCAGTACCCAAGACACTTGGAACCTTTCAGGAGGCTAATCAGTGATGGAAATTTGTCACTTTTTGCCAAAGGCAATGTCATTGCTCAGGGGAAAGCAAAGCACAAGTGTTAGGTCAAGGGAGTTGTATATACAGAACACCCACGGGCATAAGACATTTCTTCAAAGAAAAGTTTAAGGAGAACTATGAGTGAAAGTATGTAAATTGACTTGAAAATGAGACGAGAAAGACTTTCAATACTACATGAAGCCCCAGTTAAACCTATGTCTCCAACAGTTCATTTACATGCCAATTAATTACAGCATCCTATAAAGAAAAACAAAACCTTGGCTCAGAACAAAATTGCATAAATCTTGAGGTCTAACCTATCAAATATCAATAAAATGTCTGATGGGCCAATATAATGTAGAAGACACTTCAGAAGTCACTGTCCTCAGAGGTTTTCAGATGACACTTTATGGAAAAATAAAGAACACTGCAAATTATCAGTTGACCATGAAGAGGTACGTGGAGTACATAACTCAAGAACAGGGTCTAAATTTTTACTAAAAAGTAGTAAAAACCATCAATATACTTAGTCAACTTAAAATTTTATTTTTATTTTGCATTCTAGGTTGGGAGGAGGGGATGATTTTTACTATTTCACTATACCACTTTTCTCAAATAATTAAAACATCACAAAAGTGAGAGTAAGTGATCATAAAGGAGGGATAGAAGGGAGGAAAACAATAGTTTACTGGTCCACAATAATGAAATGGTAGAAAATATTTGCAGCCAACAAATCCGATAAAAAAGTTTAATAACAGCGATACTGTATCACTGTCACTGTCTTCCCATTCATCATCGATTTGCTTGAGCGGGCCCCAGTAACATCTCCATATGTCCTGTCTAATGTTAGTAGAGCCCAAAGGGCATCTGCTTACTCCAGGAACATAAAGAGCCTCAATCCATTCCAGAATGAGGTCTCTAATTATTACTGGTATTTGGCATATCAAATACAACACGGGTAACTTGCCAGGCTCTGCCGTGCAGGTAATCGAGATACATAATACACTAAAAATGATCAACAACAACAAAACCTTCAATAACCCTAGCAGAAAAGGGGAGAGGAAGTGATTCTTGTCTAAAGACAAATTCTTGTTGGAAGAAGATAGATGGACAGTTAGGCATATGGAAAAGTGTTCAGGGTTACTTATTTCCAAAATTGATTTGGGAATCAAATGATTCAATTTATTTGGGAAATCCAAATCAAGATAACAATGAAATAATAATGTCTTATGCTGATCTCAAGACCAGATTAACAGAGTAGCCGAGTTTGAGCCCAAGTAGGCAGCTCCCAGAAGGGGAAGACACTGGGCATTCGTGAGATGGAGCTGGGGCCACCCCTTCCCCTCTCCATCTTCTCCCAGAGGCCCAGTGGCCCAACCCAAGAACTGCCCCAGGGCGACTCACCATAGCAGGCAGAGACTCAATAACAACATGGAGAGCTGGCACCCAGCTCTCCCCTAGCTCAGCTAACCATGAGGCTCCCCAAGTCGCATGGCCACTTGCAGCTGTGCAGTCCATCAAACTAGTGGAAACAATCATGTCATAGAATATATTACATTCCACGATGTGTAGGAAAGGGAAGTGGGAGGGAGAGTTAGAGAGAAAGAGAGAAAGGAGATACAGAAACTGCCATGGAGGCGGGCTGAGGGAGGGGTAGGAAGGTTGGAACATTGGTGATGGGAGATGGGCATGGGTGGAGGGATGGGTGTTGGAACACTGTAGAACAAAAACTCACACATGAGCATCTTGTAATTGTATATCTAAAGGTGATATAATAAAATTATAATTTTAAAAAAAGGAGTAATAACCGAGCACAGCCAGGTATGACCCAAAAACCAAAAAGCAAAAATGGGAAACAGCCACCCCTTCAATGAAAGGAAAAGAAAGTGCCGTGTGAGCCATTCCCCAGAACTGTGATCTGCATTAGGCTTCCTGGACCCTCTCTGTCCCCCTTCACAGTGCAGCCAGGTTGGTAGGGAAGAAAATCCACTAGTTTCATGCCTCATTTGCACTTCATTACGCAACTGCCTTCCAGTCTGGATACATGTCATCAAAATAAAGCTGAAATTTGAAAGTAATAATAATAATAATAATAATAATAATAATAATAATGTCTTCACTGTCACTATCTATCACTGTCTTCCCATTCATCATCGATTGGCTCGAGCGGGCACCAGTAACATCTCCATATGTCCTGTCTCATGCTAGTAGAGCCCAAAGGCATCTTCTTGCTCCAGGAACATAAAGAACCTCGAACCATTCCATCAGATCATGGGAATGAGGTCTATAATTGTTACTGGTATTTTGCATATCAAATATGACACGGGTAGCTTGCCAGGCTCTGCTGTGTGGGAATAATGTCTTAAACCAGTCAAAAGGGCATATATAAAAAAGGAGAAAATCTGTATTGCCAAGGATGTGTTGAAAAAGAAACTTTCTCCCACTGCCAGTGGGAATATTTCCTGATTCAACCTAAGTCTCAACAATATGGAGATTTATAAAATAATCTGAATAGAGTGCCCAGATGGACCAGCGGTTCCACTTCTTGGTATCTAGTCCCAGGACATAAAAAGATGTATTCCAAAGCATTTATGCACACCAGTATTCATTCAGTATTTGGCACAATAGCTAGGATGTGAAATCAACCTATGTGTCTAGTGACAGATTATTGGATTATGCAGATGTGGTATATATACATAATGGCATACTGTGCAACTACAAGAAATGATGAATTCATGTAATTTGCTGCAATGAGGACAAAACTGGAGGAAACCAAGTATTCAGAAGACAGACAAATACTGGATGTCCTCACTTATCTGTGGTATAGAGACAAACATGACAAGAGAATGCAAGGGATCAAAAGTATGCACACATGTAAAACTAGATTATAGATAAGAAAATGGAAGGAAGGAAATGAAGTGGGGTAATAAGAAGTGACTGAGAAGTAACGGGCAGGGAATAGGGACCTTAGTGATGCATAGTATCTCTCTCTCTCTCCACACACAGAGACACACACACACAAACACACATATATCTCACTTGCACCACTTGTCTTCCAATTGTTCATCAATTTGCTCAAGTGGGCATCAGTAGCAACTCCATACATCCTGTCACATGCTAGTGTAGCCCAACGGCATCTGCTCACTCCAGGAACATGAAGAGTCTCAAACCATTCCTACTGGTTTTTGGCATATCAAATACGACATGGGTAGCTTTCTGGGCTCTCTGTGCAGGTGGGATACTCTTGTAATAGCCTCTCATCTCATGCATTTATTGATAAACCTCTTGGCCGCTTTGTAGCTGTGCAAGATGGGGAAAGATTGGCTTTTCTGTTAGGTGGAGCTATGACAAGCTGTGGAGTCCAGATGTTGAAAATGGCAACTGTTGTATTGTGGGGGTTCCTCTGGCTTCTTGCAAGGCTCTGCTGGGATGGCAGGCCAGGGCTAGAACCCGCCTTCCCTCCTGGGTACCTCATGATCAGCTGGGCACAGGGAGAGCTGGTAGCAGTTCTGCCCTGTATATCTGAGTCTTTGGATTAGGCATACCTGGGCTTGAAATAGACTGCTGTACGGTAGGACTCTGAGGAGCAGAACTTGTGATCAGTTCTTCTGCTGGGTGGAGCTCTGATGAGCTGTGGAGTCTGGATGTTGAAAATGGCAGCCATCATGGTGTGGGGGTTCCTCTGGCTTCTGTCAGGCTCTGCTGGGAATGCAGGCCAGGGTTAGAACCTGCCTTCCCTCCTGGGCTCCTCATGACCAGCTGGGCACAGAGAGCCAGTAGTAGCTCTGCCCTGTGTATCTGAGTCTCTGGATTAGGCATACCTGGGCTTGAAATAGACTGCTGCTCGTCAGAGTCCCACACTACAGCAGTTTTATATATATATATATATATATATATATATATATATATATATATATATATATATATATATATATATATATAAAATATATATCACTGTCTTCCCGTTCATCATCGATTTGCTCCAGCGGGCCCCAGTAACATCTCCATATGTCCTGTCTCATGCTAGTAGAGCCCAAGGCATCTGCTTGCTCCAGGAACATAAAGAGCCTCAATCCATTCGGAATGAGGTCTATAATTGTTACTGGTATTTGGCATATATATCAAATACAACACAGGTAGCTTGCCAGGCTCTGCCGTGCAGGTAGCATATTCTTGTAGGCATTTCTAAGTCCAGCATTTATTGATGAACCGCACAGCCGCAAGCAGCCGGGCGCGAGCCGGGCGCTGATAGGCTGGTCTGCTGGGTGGAGTTCTGACGAGAGAGAAGTCCGGATGTGGAAAATGGTGGCCCTTATGGTGTGGGGTTCCTCTGGCTTCTTGTGAGGCTCTGCTGGGGTGGTGGGCCAGGGCTAGAACCCACCATCCCTCCCGGGGCGCCTTGTGAGCGGCTGGTCACAGGGAGAGCCAGTAGCAGCTCTGCCCCATGTCTGCCAAGTCATATATAATATATATATATTTAATATATATATATATATATATATATATATATATATATATGTATCTGCGAGTCATATATATATGTATATATATGTGTATATATATGTGTATATATATACATATATATGTGTATATATACATATATATGTGTATATATATACACACATATATATACACATATATGTATATATATACACACATATATATGTATACACACACATATCGCTTCACTTGTATCACTTGTCTTCCTGTTGTTCATCGATTTGCTTGAGTGGGGCCAGAAATGTCTCCATTCATTGGGAATGCAGTCCATTATCGTTACTATTTTTGGCATATTGAATACACCATGGGTAGCTTGCCAGGCACTGCCATGGCCCTTGGTTCATCCCAGGGAGTTTAATCTTTTCTGTGTCAGACCAACAACTATCCAGAGGCCCTGGGGAAGAGCCCTGGATATAGACAAGCCTGTCTCATGTCTGCCACCTGCTGACACACCACAGCCACAGCCACACCTGCAACACCTCAAGGGGCAGGTGCTCTCTCTCTCCTTCTCTCTCTCTCTCTCTCTCTCTCTCTGTATACATATATACATATATATATATACATATAACTCTCTATAATTATTATTGGCCCCCCCGCCCAGCTATCACAGCGGTCCCCCTGCAGCATTTTTTTTTTTTCAATCCGGCCCAGGTATGCTGAACCAGAGACTCTCAGACATGGAGCAGAGCTGCTGCTACTTGCTCTCCCCTGTGCCCAACTGCTCGTGGAGGCGCCTGGGAGACATGGCGGGTTCTAGCCCTGGCCTGCCACCCCCGCAGAGCCTCACAACAAGCCATACCACCCTCCCCTACTCCATGGGGCCCGCCATTTTCCACATCTGGACTTCCCTCTGGTCACAACTCCACCCAGCAGACCAGACTATCACAGCCGGGCTCGCGACGGCCACTAGCGGCCGCGCAGATCATCTATAAATGCTTTATTTAGAGGTGACTACAACAGTATGCCACCCGCACTGCAAGCCTGGCAAGCTGCTCGTGTAGTATTTGATATGCCAAATACCAGTAACATTTATATTAGGTCATTCCCTTGACCTAATATAATTGTTTGAGGCTCTTTATGTTCCTGGAGCAAGTGGATGCCTTTGGGTTCTACTAGCATGAGATGGGACATATGGAGATATTACTGGTGCCCGCTCTAGCAAATAGATGATTAACGGGAAGATAGTGATAGTGATAGTGATAGTGATAATTATATATACTTATATGTATACATATGCTCACAAAGTAAACAATGCTACAACCATCAGCCCCAAACTAAAATGATCAAAATCAAAAATATGCTTGTTAAGGAGTCAGAGCGGGGTGAGAAGGAACTTGAGGACACTGGTGGAGGGAAATTGACACCAGTAGTGGAATTAGTGTTGTACGTTGTTTGCCTGAAACACTGTTATGAACATACTTGTAAATCAATGTGCCTCAATTCAAAAAAAAAGGAAAAAAATAGGATGAGAAAGTGGGAAGAAGAAATTTTTAACTTTTTTCTGTAATAGAGTCTGTGTTAGAACTGTTTATGTTCAGTTACTTAATCCATTGAATTGCAATAAATACTTGTTATTAATTTGTTAAATAAGTGAAGAAATGAGAAAAAGTCTATAATACGCCTGAAATCAAATAGTAAGTAAATATGACATGAAATTATGTAAACTCTACTCAAATCATTAAAATGAGCTGGGTGACGTCTCCTAAAGAGTAAGCAGGAGTTTGGCAGGTTGAGAAAAATTAGTCCTTGTCAGTCAGATTTAGATATGGGTGATATCACATTCAGAGACTATGAGCTGGCTGAGCTGCATTAAGGAAAAGTCATTTGTGCATTTCCATGACACACACCTGTGTCAGCATTACATGTCCCTGGAGAGTTCTGTCAAATGATGGGGTGATTGGGGGTTGTTGGGGAGAGTTTTCGGTGGGAAAATAGTATATAAATTTAGTACTTGTGGATGTATCAATGGTACTTGCATTTTTTGCCTCATTTCTCATTATCATGGAGACAGTACAGGAAGCTGTTATAATCCCTTTGGTAGGGGAAAATGTGTGTGTGTGTGTGTGTGTGTGTATGTATGGCTGCTACCATTACTCTAGTGATAAACCAGAGTGTGCTCAAATTATTCTTGTCCCTTCTTCCCTACTCTCTGTGCTAATTCTCTTATAAGTATTCACACCCTTAAATTTGTCTAGTACTTTCATTACAAGCCATTTACATACAGTGCTTCACTAAATTCTGTCCTCTCAAAAATTTATTCCTATTTCACATGTGAGAAAACTGAAGCTTGAGAGATTGCTTAGAAAGCATATGTTATATGATGTTGAAGACCATCTCCCAGGAGCAATGAAAGAGACACAGTTGATTCTTTTCTCAGGAACTTGAAAAGGAAAGTTTTAGCTTTTGTTAAAGCTAGTTTGGCAAGTAGCTCTTTTAAAATAGTTGAAGGTTATCATATAATAGAAGTCAAATTTTCTCACACTTTAAACCCATAAAAGGTCAAGAACCAATTAACTTTATAAGAGGGATATAGATTTCAACTTAAGGAATCAATTTTTTGAATAATTGATGCTTATATAATAAGCAGATCATGATTTGGGAAGATCAAGAATAATAGTGATAACTTCATAATTCTATACTGCAAGGAAACTACTCATAATATTTCAGCTTATTTCTTTCTATTGTTTTTCAATGAATGCATATAAATAATTGAGATTACACTGTGCATATTTTTTTCATGCCAATTTTATCATCTTATGAGTAATTTTTTCAACTCACCAAAGGCTCTTCACAAACTAAATTTAGTAGCTACATAACACAGGAAGAGCAAGTAGCAGCTCTGCTCCATGAGTGTAAGTGTCTGGATGGGCATACCTGGGCTTGGCTTGGAAAAGACTGCCCGCACACAATGAGGGCTGCCATTTTCCACATCCAGACTCCCCTTTCCTCAAAGCTCCACCCAGCAGGAGAGCTGATCACAGCCTGGCTCGAGAGGCCACAAGAGGCTGAGCGGTTCATCAATAATGCTTGATTTTTTTTCCTTTTTTTTTTTTTTTTTTTGCTTGGGTCACACCCGGCGACATTCAGGAGTTACTCCTGGCTCTGCACTCAGGAATTATTGCTGGTGGTGATCAGGAGACCATATGGGATGCCAGAGATCAAACCCGGTCAGCCGCATGCAAGGCAAATGCCCTACCCTCTGGGCTATTGCTCTGGCCCCAATAATGCTCCAGTTTTGAGGTGACTACAAGAGTATCCACATGCACGGCAGAGCCTGGCAAGCTACCAGTGTTGTATTTGACATGCCAAATACCAGTAACAAGTATAAACCTCATTCCCATGTCTGGATGGAATGTTTTGAGGCTCTTTATGTTTTTCGAGCGGGTAGATGCCCTTGGGCTATCTTGCATGTGACAGGACATATTGAAATGTTACTGGTGCCTGGTCAAGTAAATCGATGATCTACGGGAAGTCAAATCAAAATCAAATCAGTAATATTCAATTGCATGACTTTATCACAATTTATTTACAAAATGCCCTATATTTGGATAATTACATGTACATCATTTTTACTATCCTGAAATAATGTTCCAATAAAAATATCTTATGCATAAATTTTGCTCCATAACTTTATAGAATTTTACAGGCTACCTTTGTAGGCTCTGCCCCTCGAGGTATTGCAGGTGTAACTGAGGTGCCCAGCTGTGTTAGCAGGTGACAGACAGGAGACAGGCTTGTCTACACCCAGGGTTCTGCCTGTGGGCCCTGGATGGTGGATGGTTGATGGTCTGACACAGAAAAAGACTGGGCCCCTGGGATGAACCCAGAGCCATGGCAGAGCCTGGCAAGCCACCCGTGGTGTATTTGATATACCAAAAATAGTAACAATAATGGGCCTCATTCCCAACGAATGGAGACGTTACTGGCGCCTGCTCAAGCAAATCAGTGAACAACATGAAGACAAGTGACAAGTGACCTTTGTAGGAGCAAGCTTTGCTTAGTAAAAAGTATGTTTGGCTTTAAGGTATTGTTACATATTGTGATTTATTCAGAAAAAAATTAGTCATACTTAACTTCTTGATATTAAAAGTTGTATGCTTTTGTTTTTATTTTTCTCACTGGGTATTGCTTCTTGGCCTTTTGGCTAAGATCAAGTATAGTATTTTTTTCACTGGGTATGTTATCATAGTCCATTTTTTCTTGCTTTTTCTATTCTGAGTGACTAAGATGCTTGAAGTTTACAGTGCTCTCTCAAAGCCCCTGCTCTATACCCTCACTGTCTTCCCGTTCATCGTCGATTTGCTCCAATGGGAACCAGTAACATCTCCATATGACCTGTCTCATGCAAGTCGAGCCCAAGGGCACCTGCTTGCTCCAGGAACATAAAGAGCCTCAAACCGTTCCATCAGGGGGCCGGAGCGATAGCCCAGCAGGTAGGGCATTTGCCTTGCAGGCACTGGCCTGTGCCGGCCTGGGTTCGATTCCTGGCATCCCATATGGTCCCCCGAGCACCGCCAGGAGTAATACCTGAGTGCAGAGCCAGGAGCAGCCCCTGAACATTGCCGGGTGTGACCCAAAAAAGGCAAAAAAAAAAAAACCAAACATTCCATCAGGTCATGGGAATGAGGTCTATAATTGTTACTGGTATCTGGCATATCAAATATGACACAGGTAGCTTGCCAGGCTCTGCTGTGTGGGTAGCATACTCTTGTAGTTATCTCAAAATCCAGCTTTTATTGATGAACCACGGGGCCACAAGCAGCCGTGCGAGCCGGACTGTGATAGGCTGTTCTGCTGGGTGGAGTTCTAATGAGGGGGAAGTCCAGATGTGGAAAATGGAGTTCGCCGCGGAGTGGGGGTTCGTCTGGCTTATTGTGAGGGCTCTGCGGGCCGGATTAAAAGACTGCAGCAGGGTGCATCTCGTGAGCCGGGCTGTGATAGGCCGGTCTGCTGGGTGGAGTTCTGACTAGGGGAAGTCCGATGCGGAAAATGGAGGTCCTCAAGAGTGGGGTCTCTATACCCTAAATGGATTAAAATGGTCCCTTGGTTTTGAAAACATAAAAAAAAACTCCCCAATATCTTTACTATGATCCTTCCCTTGCATAGTATACCTATAATATCCTATTGCTTATGTGGCAGCAACACTTGCCTGATATTTCAAATCTATCTTTTCTTTCCAGCCTACCACAACATGTGTTTCCATACCTTCCCATCTCAGTTGAAGGGAATTTTAACCACTCGATTTCTCATAATGAGGCACATAACGGATTCTTTTCTCTGTTCACCCACCAAATATAATACACCATCAAGTTCTGCCAATTCTCTCAATAATATCTATTTTACTACGATTTGTACCAATCATTCTCCAACTGAATTCAAATTGCAGTAAACTCTTGCTTCCTCAAAGATCTATGTTCCTAAATGGAGTTTCAGTTTCATGTTGTGGTATGCCTACGATTTATTATCCACCTTTAGTCATCCTGTTCTTATTTATGTATTCCATCAAATACTTTGAGCACTTTCTTCATTATAGGTATTATTCCATGCACTAAACATATTACAGGAAGCAAACTAAGGTGTCAATCTCAAGTAATTTGATCCTATTTGGGAAATCACTGTATCACTGTCTTCCCGTTCATCATCAATTTCCTCGAGCGGGCCCCGGTAACATCTCCATATGTCCTGTCTCATGCTAGTAGAGCCCAAGGCATCTGCTTGCTCCAGGAACATAAAGAGCCTCAATCCATTCCAGAATGAGGTCTATAATTGTTACTGGTATTTGGCATATATATCAAATACAACACGGGTATCTTGCCAGGCTCTGCCGTGCAGGTAGCATACTCTTGTAGGCATCTCAAGTCTGGCATTTATTGATGAACTGCGCGACCGCTTGGCGGCCGTGCGAGCCGGGCGCTGATAGGCTGGTCTGCTGGGTGGTCTGACGAGAGAGAAGTCCGGATGTGGAAAATGGAGGCCCTCATGGAGTGGGGGGTCGTCTGGCTTGTTGCGAGGCTCTGCTGGGATGGTGGGCCAGGGCTAGAACCCACCATCCCCTCCCGGGCGCCTCGTGGTCACAGGGAGAGCCAGTAGCAGCTCTGCCCCCATGTCTGCGGTAGTCTCTTTTGTATTTGGGAAATACAAACAATAAATTTTTGTTTTGTTTGTATTTGGGAAATACAAACAATAAATAAAACAAACTGAAAGGAAAACAGGGGACAGGGTTATGACCAAATTACAGGGGTTCTTTCATTGGCAAAGAAAAGTCTTATTAGTAAGAAGACTTTTAGCACATGCCATATCAAAATGAGAAAGTGGGTCATAAACATATATTTGGAAATTTTATTGCAGGCAGACTCTATACCATCTACAAACACAAGAGTGCATTGTCTAAGACTTGTCTAAGGCTCATGTACTATGAGTAGTTCTGTGTTGATAGTGAAGAGTTTTGCTGGGCTCAGAATAAAATTATCAGCATCTAATATATGAGGAAGAAACAGGCTTTATTGGGTAACTTTAGTGAGTAATTGTAGGATTAGAAGAAGCATGGAACACCTGGCAGCTCTGTCTCATGATGTGATGTCCCAGGGGTACAGTTTCACTGACTTTGTGTACCAACAGAAAGGCCCAATTCCCTGTGCAAATGTCCTTCTCAGTGGGACAACAAACCTGCTAGATACGGGCTGGTTGGTAGGCCATCAGGTACCAGGTTCTTTCAGAATTTGTTGGGAATTTTGAGTTTCATGAGAATTTGTAACCCCTCCCACAGAGGGAAGAAAACTATTAGCCCCATAGAGACCTGGTTTGGGGACAGGTTCTGTTTCCAGTACGAGGGTGGTCCACATTAACCCACTACCCTGATAACCCCAAGGGAGTTTCCAGGGTCATCTTTGAGTAGATCAACAAGTAAGCCAATGTTTGGGAGCAGGAATGAGGACTAGCTGGGGTTGGGACAGTAAAAAAAAATGAGAAGGAAATAGCAGTAGAGGACACGGGGAGATCCATAGTGCCTGAGCATGGGATATACTGTCCATATATACACCTTTTACTCTAGGCCTCTAAAGCATCTTGAGAATGTTGTTCATCTCTGGGAATTGAGTTCTACTCACCCTTAGCAGTTTTTTTTTCCAATCCGGCCCAGGTATGCTGAACCAGAGACTCTCAGACATGGGGCAGAGCTGCTACTTGCTCTCCCTGTGCCCAGCCGCTCATGAGGCTCCTGGGAGGCATGGCGGGTTCTAGCCCTGGCCTGCCACCCCAGCAGAGCCTCACAACAAGCCAGATGACCCCCCACTCCATGGGGCCCGCCATTTTCCACATCCGGACTTCCCTCTCTTCACAACTCCACCCAGCAGACCAGACTATCACAGCCCGGCTCGCGTGGTCGCTAGTAGGCCGCGCGGTTCATCAATAAATGCTTTATTTAGAGGTGACTACAACAGTATGCCACCCAGACGGCAAGCCTGGCAAGCTGCTTTTGTTGTATTTGATATGCCAAATACCAGTAACATTTATATTAGGTCATTCCCGTGACCTAATATAATGGTTTAAGGCTCTTTATGTTCCTGGAGCATGCGGATGCCTTTGGGTTCTCCTAGCATGAGACAGAACATATAGAGATATTACTGGTGCCGCTCTAGCAAATAGATGATTAACGGGAAGATAGTGATAGTGATAGTGATATGTGACTATTTGTAAATTTCAAATTTCCTCCTTGAGCTCTGTCATCCCTATCTCTCTCACTCTGTGCCCTTATCTTCTATGAACTGAAGTGCTCATGGCCCCCTGCGTTTTGGTTTTGGTCTGTTCGGAGAAGGTTGTCAGAAATATCCACAAAAAATACACTACACCCATTTTGAATTTCAGGTCTATAGGATTATTTTTTATTAACTTGTAAAAATATTGCATTTACATGTAAAAGAATTTCAGTATTGATTTGCAATGCACTTTTTATCTGCAAATCATGTCATTTATCTGGCATCCCTTTTGGGAGTCATTGAGGCACTTGGAAAGTAAGGAGGGAAAGAAGATTCACTTTTCCTCACAACTCTATCCCTGTAGAATACTGCTGGCATGGCATAATTCTTTCTCCATTCTCCACCTGAAACCAAAGCCTCCAGCAGGTAGCCTTCTTTAGGAGTAATTCTGTAATTATTCTCTCTGTAATAGCCCCCTGCTCCTTCCCTCTGGTCCAAACTCAGCAAAGTCTCTTTTTTTTTTATTTTTGGGTCACACCTGGCAATGCTCAGGGGGTTACTCCTGGCTCTGCACTCAGGAATTACTCTTGGTGGTGCTGGGGGACCATGTGGGATGCCAGGGATTGAACCTGGGCGCACAGGCGGGCCAGGTGCAAGGCAAACACCCTACCCGCTGGACTATTGCTCCACCCCTGCAACGTCTTCTTATTGCTAATTCCTAGATGCCTTACATTCTATGGTTCCATGAACCCTGTCCACCCACACCATTATAAATCATCTCCCTTAATCTTTATGCAATTTCCACCTTAAGTATGCCTACTGTTTCCAACTGACACTTCTCACTGATACTTGTTTTTTCTCACCCTCTAAAATATTTCCCCTAAGGGGGCCAATGGAGTCTGCCTTGTGATGGTACTTTGCAGCCACTCTAAGTATTTGTTGACTGAGTACAATCTCTCCACTCACACCTATTTAGTGGGTGAGCAGATTCAGTGCATGATCCTCGGATTCTTGGCTAATTTAAGAAACATTTGCTGGGAGCTTGTTAGAACTAAAGATTCTCAAGTCCACGTGGGGCCTCCAGAGATTCTAGAGGTAGACTTAGCAGTCTGATTTAACAATTCCTCCAGTGATTTCATTGTCTGCTAAATTTGAGAACTGTTGGGGGGCTAGTTGTGAACAAAAATGACAAGGTCCCCAGACTCCTGGCAATTACAATATGCAGACACATCTGCACACATTCATCTTCACAATGACATCACTAACTAACAGACATACATACATTCTACCTATTTAGATTGCCCCATGTGAGTTACCGTTTTAGGCTTGTTCTCTGTATGAAATCCCTGGAAGCATCCAGTAGCCTCCTCCCCTGAACCTGACCTGAAAATAAATGGAGCCTTTCCAGTTTTAGACTGGCTGAATTCTCTCCCTCAAAAGAAATTTGAGTGCTAGTCCAAATGGGGTGGGGAGGCAGGGGTGAGAGCTTTGGCAGAAAATAAGAAGTCTGTAGACTTAGGCATAAGCCTGTACTATATTCAAATATTCTCTCTAATATATAGTTATCAAAAGCTGAAAAGCTACATTGTGGATATAAAATTGGTTCAAAACTACACAAGCCTAAAAACCAACCTCCATTTTACATGTCAGTTTGAGATGTTTTTGCATCATTTATTATGCTCTGTATTTTCTGGGCCTCTAGCTCAAATGCAAAATGAAGGGGCACGTTGTACTTGGTTTTGTTCTTGTCTCAGGAGATGTTCATCATTTCTCCAAATCATAATCCTAGTGGATGTCTGTGTTGCCAACACAACAATTTGTATCAGTCACCTCTGTGGCTGTCACAGTCTACAAATAGGGGAAAACATTTGACTTCATTATGCCTTCTAGGCAATGTGTCTTTTTTGTTTTAATTTTATTATACTACCGTGAGCTATAGACTTACAAAGCTGTTCATGATTAGGACTCAGCATGTACTGTTCCAGAACCCATCCCTCCACCAATGCACATTTACCACCACCAATGTCCGGAGGTTCCCTCCTTCCTCCCCCAGCCTGCCTCTATGTTAGGCACTTTTCCTCTTCTCTATCTCTCTCACTTTCTCTCTTTCTTTCCTTCCCTTCTCTTACACATTGTTCTTACAATACATACACTTAGGGCTATAATTATATCCCTTCAGGCAATGTGTCTTGAACCCACTGGAGGCATACAGGGATGGTTTGATAGTGGGAACTATCATTCTGGGCTGGTACCTGAAATTCTACTTTTCTCACAACCTCCCAGTTGGATTTGATGGTGATGTTGACCCATGGATCACATATGGAGGGAAATTTTAATGTCATTGTGCCCTATCCCTTGCATGTTAAAATATGTGTTGTTTCGAGGTGTCAGAGAGATGGTACAGGGACCAAGATACTGACTGGCCTTGTATGTAGCCAATCCAAGTTCAATCCCTGTAACTGCATAGTCCCCCAAGCACTGTTCAAAATGACTCCCAAGTACAGAACTAGCTAGGGTAGCCTAAACTTTCCCTGCTTCAAAAAGTATTACTTTTACTAACTTTATCTTTTATCTTATACTTCATCTTTTATCTTTTAATTTTATCTTTTATCTTGTACTTTATACTTTTATACTTATCTGTGAGCAAGTAGCTCAATTAAACTAACTATGAATTTTACTTGTAATAGTAAAGAGAGCAATACAAAACTTCTAGATTAAGAAAAGAACTGGGATGGAAATATAGTACAGTTGATAAAATATTTGCCTTGTTTGTGATAGACCTAGGTTTGATCCTTGAGCACTGTTGGGTGACACATCATACTGAGCCTTAGACTCCAGCTACTCTTAGCTTATGTGAAGAGCTGGTCACTGCCTTTGGGGAATCTCCAGAGCAGACACAATGGGAGTTTGGGCATAATTGGATTGATTTCATAATTTTATATGGCATAGATATTTTTATCATGAATCTTGCTTGTCCCAGATCAATATTTTGTTCCCACAGGTCTCTGCATGGGGCATACATATAGATATTCCAAGAGTACTTGGCCACGTTGGATCAACCATAATGTAATCAATTCTCCTAGTTCAGAGACATGTGAGTGCACCTTCGGGCAAACTGACATGTCTCTGACTCTAAAGGTAATGCCAAAGTGAATTATTCTGATGGATTTTGGACCTTAGTGGGATCCAGAGTCTGGGATCTGCTAGCTATATATTCATGGTAAAAGGTATTAATGCCATTTTCTACAAGTTAGATTCTGAACTGCATTCTGGTTCAGAGATGCAGCCCCTCCTCCCCTGCTAGGGAGATTTTGCCTCAGGGAATCAGCTCTGGCTTTTGTGAAGCTCTGGTCATAAAGGCCCACCTGAAGATCAACACTTCAAAAGGGTCGATTGCCTGGTTTCATCTCTAGATAGCCAGTCCACGATGGGCTGGGCTTCTGTGTATAAAATAAGCTAGGAGAA
Source organism: Cryptotis parvus (assembly GCA_021461705.1). Lineage (NCBI taxonomy): Eukaryota > Metazoa > Chordata > Mammalia > Eulipotyphla > Soricidae > Cryptotis > Cryptotis parvus. The sequence continues at coordinate 69,266 of JAJIBD010003136.1, read as the reverse complement.
AGAAGGGGCCTTTTTGCCATTTTGGCTTCCCTTGGAGTTTTGCCTCTCCATCCTTTCCATTCTCTTTTGGGCTTCAACACGTGGTGGCAACCATCTTGGCCTACACATGATTGGGGCCCAGCTGGGAACCCAGAGTCCAGAGTTTTTCTTGTTCTTGGATTGTATATCAGAACCTGTGATAGTAAAGTCTTTTAAAACTGCACCGGATTCCTGAGTTTTCATCCATTCCCCACCGGTTTCAGAGGTAGAAGGGAACTTCGTTTCCTGGTATTGTTGGGGATCCCAGCGATCCGAGACAGAGCACCACCAGAAGTGACTCCTGAGCACAGAGAAAGGGAAAGTCCTGAGCACGGCCAGATGTGGCCCAAATCACCGTCCACTCACCATCACCACACCTAAAGAAAAGAAATGTAAAATCTGACAAAGCTAAAAGTATTGATCTTCTTTCCTCAAGGTCATTCCACACTCATTTACCTTCTGAGCAGCTTAGAAATGGGAAGGCTCAGTCAGTCTCTGCCTGCCAGCATAGAAATGGGAAGCCTTCAGTCAATCTTCGATTACACACTACAGCATCTTGATCCATTCATCTGTCCTGGGGCACGTAAGTTGTTTCTATATCCTGTCTATTGTACTAAGTTCTGCTTTGAATTTAAGTATGTATATATCTTTCCAATCGATGTTTTTGGATTGGGAGTAGAAGGCAGGAAGTGAAATTTCTGGCTCATGTGGAAGTTCTATTTTTCCTTTGTGGGTGAAAAAGGGGTTTGGTCACACACAGTAGTTCTTGGTGCTTACTCCTGATTCTGTGCTCAGGTGTTACTCCTGATAGTGCTCATAGGATTATATGTGGTGCCAGGGATTAAACCCAGGTAAGCCACATGCAATACAAGTGATTTACCTGCTGTACTATCTTTCAGATACTCTATCCTTAGTTTTATGAGGAATCTCCAAAATTCTTTACAGAGTAACTGAACCAGATGACATTCCCATCAACAGTGGATAAGGATTCCCTTCTCACTCCATTTCTGCCATCACTGGTTTTTCCAGTCGTTTTTATATATGCCATTCACATGTGAATTATATAATATCTCATTGTTATTTAAATTTGAATTCCACTGATAATCAGTGATAAAAAAGCTTTTATATGCCTACTGGCCATCCATAGTTCCTCTTGAAAAAATGTCTGTTCACCTTCTCTCTCAGCTTTCTATCAGGGTTATTAGATTTGTTGTTGTTGTTGTTGTTGTTGTTGCTGTTATTAGGGTTTGTGAGTGTTTTTAATACCATCGATATTAGCCCTTTATCTGATGTATCATATGCAGTATATTCTCCCATTCAACAGAGTATCTTTTATATTCTTTATTTTATTTTTTGTAAATTATTTAAATAATTTTTAAAAATTTATATTTTATTGAATCACCATGAGATACACAGTTACAAATTGCTGATGATTTTTTTTTAGTTCAGTCATACAATGTTTCAACACTCCTCCCTTTACAAATGCCCATTTCCCACCATAAATGTCCCCAGATTCCCTCCTGCCATGGCACTCCCAGTCTGCCTCTATGGTTGACACCTCTCTCACTCTCTCTCTCTCTCTCTCTCTCTCTCTCTCTCTCTCTCTCTCTCTCTCTCTCTCTCTCTCTCCTGAAAATAGGTGAAGGGATATACATGATAATCTTTCTGGACCTGTATTGCAAACCATATTCTTTATTTTATTTTTTTTATTTTTTTTTACTTTAACATTTTTTAAAATTTTTATTTTTACAATTACAAAGATATACAAGTAAAAAGTTCATATTTGGGTTTTGGTCATACAGTGTTGAAGCACCCATCCTGCCACCAGTGCTCAGCTCCCACCACCAACATCCCCGGTTCCCTCCCCCTCCCCCAGCCCTCCTCCATGGCAGGTTCTTTATTTCTTTCCCTTTCTCTCTCTTTCTCTTTTCCTTCCCCTCCAGACTATGGATTACAGAACATACATTAAAGGGTTGTCATGTGTATCTTTTTGCCTCTATTTAATGCTCAGTTGCAGGTTGGCATTAGTACCCTCGACAATTGTTAGCACACTGTTCCATTTTCTGTCTGATCTAGTCTCTGACTCCCACACATTTGTGATAATTTCCACCTTTGACAAGACCTCCTGATATATGTTTCACTTGACCTTGGATATTGGTATCATAATATGTACATATATATTTATGTTATGCAGATAAATGCAGTCATTCTGTATCTGTCTCTCTCCTTCTGGCTAATTTCGCTCAACATAATCTTCTCCATGTCCATCCATTTATAGGCAAATTTTATAACTTCATTTTTCCTAACAGCTGCATAGTATTCCATTGTGTAGATGTACCAAAGCTTCTTTATCCAGTCATCGATTTTCGGGCACTCTGGTTGCTTCCAGATTCTGGCTATTGTGAATAATGCTGCTATGAACATAAAAAGTAGGGATGGTGTTTCCGCTGCGTATTTTTGGTTTCCCAGAGTAGATTCCCAGGACTGGTATGGCTGGGTCAAATGGGAGTTCAATTTCTAGTCTTTGGAGGAAAGTCCATATTGTTTTCCAGAAAGGCTGTACCAGCCGGCATTGCCACCAACAATGGATGAGTGTCCCCTTTTCCCCACATCCACGCCAGCACTTGTTGTTCTTGCTCTTTTGAATATGTGCCAGTCTCTGTGGTGTAAAGTGGTGTCTCATTGCTGTTTTGATTTGCATCTCTCCGATGATTAGTGATGATGAGCACTTTTTCATATGTTTTTTGGCCATTCGAATTTCTTCCTTGCTGAAGTTTCTGTTCATTTCTTCTCCCCATTTTTTTGATGGGGTTGTTTGTTTTCTTCTTGTAAAGTTCTACGGGACTTTGGTGGTGGGAGATGGGCACTGGTGGAGGGACGGGTGCTGGAACACTGTATGACCAAAACCCAAATATGAACTTTTTAATTGTAAAAAAATATATAGATATAGAAAAAGTAAAATAAATAAATAAATAAAATGGAGTGAGGGAAAGCCTCTTCAACAAGTGGTGTTGGGAAAACTGGGCAGCGACATGAAAAAAATGAATTTGGACCTGTGTCTAACACCATGCACAAAAATAAGATCAAAATGGATTAAAGATCTCAATATAAGACTTGAATCCATAAAGTACATGGAAGAAAATATAGGAAAAACCCTCCACGACATTGAAGCTAAAGGCATCTTCAAAGGTGAAACATCACTAACAAAGCAACTATAAGAAAAGATAAACATATGGGACTACATGAAACTAAAAGCTTCTTCACCTCAAAAGAAACAGTGACTAAGATACAAAAGCAGTCCACAGAATGGGAAAGAATATTCACCCAATACCCATCTGATAAGGGTTAATATCCAGGATATTCTTTATTTTAAAAAGAATTTTCTAATACTTGGCAGAGTGAATACAGGAAACACTCTGTTCCAGAGTGAGGGGCTTCAAATTTAAGCTTCAGAAGTCACAGAGGTGAAAGGGTAAGACAAATGGAGCCACAGATGCCTCAGAGCCTGCCCACTTTTATTTACATGTGTAATGTAAGCCAATAAATTAGTGGTTTATCAAGGCGGAAGACCAATGAAATGAAAACCAGGCAATTATCTAGTTATATGGGCAAGAGATATGAATTTGGGAGAAATAAACCTAAAAGAGTTTTTTTTTATCTACAGGAGAGAATAAGACCATCAAAGGAGAGGCAAACCTCTAGAGAAGAGAAAAGGCTTAAGACTCAAACTGAGAAACCATGCTTGATACTCTGGGTAGAGAACAAGCAGAAAGAGACTGCAAAGGGGGGGGGTGGCGGGGCCAAAGGACTTAGTCATTGACAGGAGGAAGACTGGTATGAGTAAGCTTTCATCCCTAAGCTCTTGCCAATGTAGCGCCATGTTTGGTTTCATTTTCTCCCCACTACTGCATTTAACATCTTCCCCAGACCCAAAACTTGCCAACGATCTCATGCAAATGGGAATTGTTTTCATGTAAAAATGAATTAATATGAATAGAATGGATTATTTTACTGTTTGAATTGTATCCCCAAAACACATTTAGAACTTTACAAAGCAACCTGAATACAAATTCATCTTCCTTTCTCTCCACAGGGGAAAGTTCCTTAAAAAAAAAAAAAGCAACACAACTTACAACACACATGTAATGCACATCCAGAATTTACTATGTGGGTTTAATGTTATTTCTTTACAGTTTACAAGTATCAAAAGTTTGTCAAAATGAGATTGTGGTTCAGGATCAAATTGTGGGTCTAGTGAAATTAAGGAGACTTTCTAGAACTGTAGAAAGTTGGGAGCATAACAGACTAGGAGAACAATGAGGGTAGCAATCTTTTTATGGAGAGGGTGCAAGAGAATCCTATCCCTAAACAGAAGCATCCTGTTTAACATTTATTGCATACTCATACACACATATGTGTATATATATGCATATGTGTGAGTGTGTGTGTGCAAGCGTGTACGTGTGTGTGCCTGTATATCCCTATGAATCCCCTCCTCTACACTCTGGTAAATTTTAGTTCTCAGGGATGGAAGCACAACATCCTTTTGCCCTCCAGAATAATAGCTTCCATGCTGCATCCTCTCTCTTACTATGAGCATATAAGCCTTCAGCTCTCAACATGCTAACACCTAAAAGATATACCATTTCCTATTATTCAACTAGTTTCTGGAAGAGAGGTGTGTTGGGTGGGCACATCCTGCTCTGTGCTCAAAGACGCTTCCTGATAAGTGTGCTTGAGGGACCATATGTGGTGTCAGAGGTGAACCCAGGTGAGCTGAGTGCAAAGCAAGCACACTTCTTGCTCTATACCAGCACTATATCAAGCCCCACAATTAACTCATTTCTAATCATCTGTTGTACAAACACATGCACATGTGCCAGCACACACACGCACACACACACACAGAGCTCTTATCATATTTCATTTAATTTACGCTAGAAAGGAGCTAATGTTTGTGTCCGATACCTCAGTAAATACCTCTTGACCTTTTACATTATTTTATTTCCAAGTAGCAATTGCACACTTGTTGACCACTGGTGTTCATGTCTTATTTTTCTACAAATTATTAAGATATAATATTAAATATTTTACAATATAGTATATTTTAACATAGTAATCCTGTCAAATCATTTCTTTTGAAAACTCAAAAGACCTGGCGGCCTCTGCTTGTATTTAAGTAATATTTTCCAAATTGGAAAAGGACTGAAATTTTTTTAAATGGTGCTAACATATTTGTTTTTAATTTGCTTGCAATACAAAGACTTCAGTTTAAAAGAAAAAATTAAGAGAAGAAAAAGAAGAAAGCAATTGCTATGTTTCATTAGGAATTTTAGTAGCAATTCTTTTGTTAAAAACTTATTCATTTGAATTAGGATTATGAAGAACACATTACTTCTTAATGGTGGAATGTGACAGTTATCTCTCTAAAAAGAATGATCTCATTCAGGCACAAGCTTTCCATTAAATATTTGTTTTTATATTGGCTTTATATTGTTCTATTCAGTCTCCTCTCTTTTAGGAAAGGAGATAATCAATTATGTGAAAGACTACATTGCAAGATTTTTTTCTAAATGGAGATGAAGAGAGGAATGAAATTAAGAGTTGAATTTCCATGAAATAAAAAAAAAATCCGTTATATATCTTCATTTAGCTAACTTAACCTTTTCAACTCACTGAACAACCAAGATATGTAAATATTGCCTTGGCCTTTTATATAAAGAAAACGCCCTACCTTTGAACATGCAGACATGATTAAAGGAATCAAGATTCAGTTCCAAGGTCATTCAAATTCCTTGTATAAAACAGGATATTTAAAGATACCTTCCAGTACAATGAATCTGGTCACACAAAACAAATAATGACACAAAGAAATTGAGATACATGTTAAGAAATACAAGGAAGAGCAGATAACGTAGCTAGTTTATAATCAATTTTATTTTATACCCCAAAATATATAAGAGATTTGTTATGGAACACATATTTGGACTCTAAAATAGGAAGCTCCAAGTGGGCCCTCACTAATAAAGAATCTCAATAGGGAGAATTTCAGGTAGCACAGTTTTGAAAAATAACCTCAAGATGCTGACCCGGACCCAAGGGCCTCCCTCTTTTCAAGAGTGAGTTAGGAAAACTAGATTCTCCTTAAAACCAGCCAAAGGGGGCATCTCTCTTCCTCCTTATAAAGTGGCCTGCACTTTGGAATCAACTGGGAAACTTAAAAAGGAAATTTGAGGCCCTGATCCAAGAAATATTCTTTTTTTAATTGGGTTGGCATGTGGCTCGGCTATAAAGGATTCGGAAAAGCTCCCCATGTGGTTCTTATGTGCACCCAGGGGTGAGAGTTGCTAGGAGAAATGAAGGAATTGCTCACACCTGTGTAGTTCTCTGTGGCCTAAAGCACCCTGACTGCAGAAGGTGCCGAAGTAGAACACTCCAAGAATACTTTTTCCCAATTATGTCAAAAGATATAGAAATTCTGGGACCATCTGAGACTGGAGCAAGAGTACAGCGGCAGGGCATTTGCCTATCACAAGGTTCACCCAGGCTTGAGTTCTGGCACCCCATGTAGTCCCAGCCACTGATTTATATGATTTGATTGTTAGTATAGTCAAAAATGGACTGATAGGTATATGGAACATTTATTTTAGAAAATAGACAACACTGTGAAGCAGAGAAGGAAAAGATAGAGGAAGCTCATACAAAAACATCATGACATGTTGAACTCTTATGGCATACAGCAAAATGTAAAGCCTACTTTAGTTTAAAAATTAAGTATACAATGAGTTATGGAGTTTTTGGAAAAAAATATGGACAAGCCTCCAAAACCTAGAAATTGAACTCCCATCGGACTCAGCAATACATCTGGGAATATACCCTGGGGACCCAAAAACACACAGCAGAAAAATACCATCTGAACCTTTATGTTCACTGTAGCACTATTCACAATAGTCAGGATCTGGAAACAACCGAAGTACTGAGAACAGACTACTGGATAAATATACATCTGTACATCGACACAATGGAGTAGTATGCAACTGCTAGGAAAGATGAAGTCATGAAATTTTCCTATAAATGGATGGACATGAACTAGTATCTTGCTGAGCAAAATATGGTAGAAGGAGAAGGACAGATTTTGAATGACAGCATTCATTTGTGGGATATAAAAAAATAATATGAGACTAATATCCAGAACCCTCTTGCAGCACATGCCACCTGTGTGTGTGTTTGGGGAGAGACAGGGCCTCACCTCATCTATCAGCATCTCATAGAGCTACGTGCCAGCGCCCACCAGTCCACAGTCCATGTGTACAATGTGTCCCAAGGCCAGGGAAAACAGGGTCCAGGAGGATGTGTCAATGGTTAGAACCTACCACATATGTGTGGGGACTGGAGGGCAGGTAAGATAGTGAAGGGACCAGTTTGACAATAATATTTAGGAATTGTAACCGTAGACTAGAACCGAGGATTGAAAGTCAGTAAAGGGATATATGTGGTAATCCTTCAGTGTCTGTATTGCAAACCACAATGTGCAAAAGGGGAGAGAGAGACAGAGAATGACAGAAAAAGAGACAGACAGAGAGAGAGAGACAGAAAAGTACCTGCCATAGAGCAGGTTGTGGAGGTAGGTGGGAGGGAAGCAGGGCACACTGGTGTTTGGAAATGTTCACTGGTGGAGGGATGGGTGTTGGAACTCTGTATGACTGAAACCCAATCATAAACAGCTTTGTAATGGTCTGTTGCATAGTGATTCAATAAAAAACGTAAGTATATAATGTGTTAAAGTAGAAACAAACCCAAATCAAATCCTCTTAGCAGATAAGTTAAAAATAAAAAGTTTATAATGGAAAAAAAAATTAAAATTAAAAAAATTTATTGTACCACCATGAGATATAGAATTACAAAGATGTTCCTATCTGGGTTTTGGTCATACAATATTCCAGCACCCATCCCTCCACCAGTGCCCATTTCCCACCACCAATGACCCCAATTCCCACCCCACGGCCTGCCTCTAAGGCAGTTTCTTTATCTCTTTTCTCTTTCTCTTTCTCTCTCTCCTTTCTTCCCTCTCTAACATATTGTAGAATGCAATACATACATTTAGAGGTAAATAATAAACTTGCTTTTGAATGTCAACTTATAAAAATAATAATTTTAAAAATTAAAAATAAATTTAAACTCATCACCTAATTAGACTAGCTCTACAAGAAATGGATAACTTGAAATGTTCTCATTGTTGGGCCAGAGAAACAGTAGAGTAACAAAGTATTGCATGTGGCAGACCCAGGTTCAATTCCCAGGAGCCCAGTAGTTCCCTGATTCACACCAAGAGTGATCCTTAGGAGAGCCAGGACTAAGCCCTGGACCATGTGTGGTTCAAAACAAACAAATCAAAAATTAGTTCATAAATTTAATAGTTTATAAGTTCTGAGATGCACATAGAATATAACATGTTCACCAAAATATGTTAGTTCTTTATACCATTTGTAAATATATGTAGATGTGTTTCGCATGTAAAACATGGATAAGAATATTTATTGTCATCTCTAGAAGGATAGAAAAAAAAGAAAGGAAGGAAAGAAAACAAAAATAAAACAAGCAGTTATGTGTACCTAGGTCAAGAAGTCACATGATGAACAACCTAAAACCTGAGCTGAGCAGGAGGAAGAGAGGCATGGAATGCCTTCAAAGGCATCAAAGAAATAGCTAAAAGGACAAAGAATCTCTGGCTCTGGGCAGATCTCTTCGACTCCACCGATCTCCCTGCATTAACATACGTCTCAGAGGCATGGGCCCTACAAAAGCAGAATGAGAATGTTATTCGGGTCTCCCAAAGAGGAATCGAAAGAGCTATGCTTGGAATATCACACCTCACTCAAGTGAAAGAAGGAATCCAGAACTCCGACCTCCGTCGCTGTTCCAGAGTCAGGGGCGCTGTCTCATTTGCCAAGGGATCGAAAATCCGATGGGCTGGACATGTAATGCGATTTGGAGACGACCGCTGGACTAGAGCCCTTACCAACTGTATCCCACGGGACGTCAAAAGATCATGTGGCCGCCCACCTACAAGATGGTCAGACTTCTTCGTCCAAGACCCTGAAGGAACAGTTTGAGGCTCTTCGTATTCCTGAAGCAACCAGATGCCATTGGGCTACACTGGCACGTGATGGGGTCAAATGGAAATGTTACTGGCACCCGCTCAAGCAAATCGATGAATAACAGGATATCAAGTGATCAAGTGATAGGTCTTAGTTATATGAATAATTATTTTAGATTATAATCTGAAGTAAATAGGACACAATCTTATTGTTAAACTGAGCAGGGGAAATATGATTATTACATCATTCTCTATACTTCCATACGTTGGAAATGATTATCAGCTTCTTCTAATGTTTTCTTCCATAGGTCTTGTTTTCCTGCCATAAGAGCCAAATCCAGTAACAGAAATGTTTATTTTCCTGACAGGGCTACATTGGCACGTGATAGGGTCCAATGGAAATGTTGCTGGCACCCGCTCGAGCAAATCGATGAATAATGGGATTCAAGTGATCAAGTGAAGTGAAGAGCATACATTCTGAAAATACCCATCTGACCAGGACACTCAGATTGAATATTCTGAGGAGAAGCAGGAAAACATGCTTCTTCCTGGTAGGGAGCTTACTGGGAGTCATTCAGGGTACAGCTACATACAGTTCCTGACAGACCTTCAGGCCAGCTCAGTGTAATTCACTGTAAAGTCCAAGACCAGAGGAGCCCAAACTTCAGATTCTGCATAGGTCAGGAATCACAGCTCCCAACACTTCACATACCACATGCATACAGGGAATAATGAAGGTCTTAGTGGGAGAGAAAGAACGAGTGCCAGACCATACAACCCAAGCACAGTTTGTCCACTCACACTTGAACAGCTTGACTCCAGCAAAACCCATGTATACCCAAGATGTGTCACAGTAGGAGAAAAAATGGTGTTCTAGTCCATCTATGTATCTTAGCCTGAGCGCATCTCTCTCTTCTTTTCCTTCTGTTCATTCCTTTCTGCATACTCAACTACACAAACACAATGGAAGTCTTTGCTCTAAATAACCCAAAACATATTTTTGTAGGGAATAGGTAGAATCTCCCACATAATATTCAAGGAAACCAAGGACAACTTCTGATGACACTTGGTCAACTAGGCTAGACACTTCAGTGGTCAGCCTCCAGTCATGCAATACTGTTTGGGTCCAGCAGTGCTGGAGCCTTCTAGATTCACCCTAAGATGGCCACCAGGGATTTAAACTCCTCTCTCAACTTTTTGAGATATTTCCCCAGTCTGCAAAATGTATCTTCTGTTTCTTGTCCCATAGAAGAGGTATCTTCAGGGAGAAAAATTCCACAGTTATATATTTGTTTAAAACTTTGAGAATGGTCATTACATATGAAGGCACCACTTTTTTTTTTAAAAAAAAGAGAGAACATACAGAAACATAGAGACAGAGAATCACAGAAATAGTGTCATCTAACTATCGGGGTTGCAGGAGTGGGGTTCACAGGCCTATTTTAGGGACCCATGAGGCTCTATTTGTCCTATTTGCTAGTTATTTTCTCACATGGAAATGAAAGGTAAATTTGGAATATACCGTTGGGGCAGGAGCGATAGTCCAGTGGGGAGGGCGTTTGCCTTTCACACGGCCGACCCGGTTCAATCCCTGGCATCCCATGTGGTTCCCCGAGCACCGCCAGGAGTAATTCCTGAGCGAAGAGCCAGGAATAATCCTTGAGCTTTGCCGGTATGACCCAAAAGCAAAAAAAAAAAAATTTAGATAATGCTGATTTAAAGATAAGGTCCTTCCCAGGAAATTTCACATTTATACATTGTATACAGTTCTAGACAGGTTCTAACTGATATCAGTAAGCCTAGCAAAAAGCCAGAGCAACCCACACATCATGTGGTCAGTCATTCTCAACATCCAGACTCTAGTTCCTCAGAGCTCCATCCAAGAGAAAACCTGATCTTTCCCCTTTAAGTTTCATCAGTAAATGCTCGAGATGAGAGCCTTCAACTGAGGTATACCACCTACATCACAGAGCCTGGAAAGTTACCAGTGTTTTATTTATTTGTTATGCCAAAAACTAGTAACAATTATGGACCTCAATTCCATGACCTGAAGGATGGTTTGAGGCTCTTCCTGTCCCTGGAGCAAACAGATGCCCTTGGGCTACACTTGCTTGTGACAGGACCTATTGAGATGTTACTGGTGCCCACTCGAGCAAATCTATGAACAATGGGAAGACAGTGATACAGTGATACAGTGATACATAATAATGATACTCCAGGTATGACTTGCTAACATTCAACATATATATATATATATATATATATATATATGTATGAATGTATATAGCATTAAACTTATGTACAATTCTATCCTTAATCATATATTTGTCACCTCTGATCACCTGCTGAAGGTTAGAAGGTGCCTCTGGGGGGGCAGTCAGGTGAAAGGTGTTCATCATCTCTGCTTTGTTGTTTTCCTTATTTGTCACTGCCCTTAATTTACAGTTTATTTGCAAAGAGAGCAAGGCAACATGTTTCTGACTTTAGCTCTTTCCTCAAATAAGAGTCCTTGAATGATTTCCCACAGATAACCTGTACAGTGGAATGATAAATCTGCTCCCCTTCGTTTTACCACAGAACAAGACTTAGCACGCATAAATAAAGATGTATATGTGTCTATATGTCTTATATACAATAGAATATATTGTATACATGTAATATACATAAAATTTTAAAAAGCTTCTTTTTCATAAACATGTTGTTTACTATCAAATTCTAAGCACAGCAAAGTCTGTGATTACTTATTGTTGTTCCACTGTTGTAATCATCAACATCAATAATATAGATGAATGTTAATAACAAAGTTGTAACTTAATGAGTAACAGGGTAAGTAATGTGTTCATTTATACTTTGTAAAAAAAGTATCATGAAGATACGTTCACTATATAACAAGTACACATTGCATAATGAAAGTACATGTAAAATGTTTGAATATAGAAAATACCACAGGGTGCTAGGAAACCTAAAATTTATATTAACCACACCATTTTCTAGGTTACACCATAAGCTGAAAGTCAACTTTTTATTTTAGTAATTGTTATATTCCTAACCCACTTGTAATCCTTTATTTTGACATCACAGCATGGTATTGAAAAGTAAATTTACCAACTTTGAGTAAACTTGTACCTTTGCTGATTTTAGCTTAGATCACTTGTATCACTTGTCTTCCCATTTTCATCTATTTGCTCAAGCCAGTGCCAGTAACATCTCCATAGTCCTGTTGCAAGAAAGTGTACCCCGGGGGCATCTGCTTCAACCCATTCCTTCAGGTGATGGGAATGGGGACCATAATTGTTACTGGTTTTGGCATATCAAATAAAACACAATAGCTTGCCAGGCTCTGCTGTATAGGTGGTATAAATGGCTTAGATAAGATATTTAAATTGTCTACCTCATTTCCTCATCTACAAAATGGGGCTAGAGATTGGGCAGGGAGTGGGGAATAGAGACAATAGAAATAACCTCCTAGGGACAGTTAGCATAAGGAAGAGACTTTAAAATCACTGTATCACTGTATCACTGTCTTCCCGTTCATCATCAATTTGCTCGGGTGGACACCAGTAACATCTCCATATGTCCTGTCTCATGCTAGTAGAGCCCAAGGGCATCTACTTGCTCCAGGAACATAAAGAGCCTCAAACCATTCCATCAGGTCATGGTAATGAGGTCTATAATTGTTACTGGTATTTGGCATATCAAATACGACATGGGTAACTTGCCAGGCTCTGCCGTGTGGGTAGCATACTCTTATAGTCACCTTTGATCTCCAGCATTTATTGATGAACTGCGCGGCTGCTTGCAGCTGCGCAAGTCAGGCTGTGATCATCTCTTCTGCTGGGTGGAGTTCTGACAAGACGGGACTCTGGGTCTTCTGGAGAACAGGGAGATGGAGAGAGGCCCTCTGGTTTCTTGCAAGGCTCTACTGGGGTGGCCTGCCAGGGCTAGAACACCCGCCATCCCTCCCGGGTGCCTCGTGAGTGGCTGTGCACAAGGAGAGCCGGAAGCAGCTCTGCCCCATGTCTGTGAGTCTCTCAGGGGACTCACATAAGTGTTTTAGCTAAGTAAAATTTATGAGGACAAAGTCTCAGTAAGAGGCACCAAGTGATTGGAAGGGCCAATCTTTGATGAAACATCTCCATTTCTACACAAGAAGGGTTCTCTGGCAGAAAACACCTCGACCCAATAGTGTGCTAACATATGCCTTCAGACGATCTGTTCACAATTGCAGAATGGAACTGAGCAGAGAGGGATGTCTCATTTGCCTCATAGTTGGCAAATGCTGTTCTCTTCAAGGTCAGCTCACTGTCCAGAAAACATTTCAGAACTGACTTTCTCAAGCTTTCAAACAAAACAAAATATATATGTGTATATATGCACACACATACGTATATATGAAAAATAGTATTTGTCTTTTTTTAGAATCTAAAGGTAAGGGATATCTTCAAACTACTTTCTAAATAAAAGCACTCAATAAAGCACTTAAATCATCATCACTGGAAGTTTAATTTAAAAGGAAGCTTGTAAAGTATCTTGCTACCTAGATAGAGTACTGTGTACTCTTAAGGTTAGGAATTACAATCCAAGCTCTGGGAAGGAACTGTAGGAGTGAAGATATCTCCAGCGCCAGGTAGAAGACCAGCGTTCGGTGGAGGCTCCAAGACTAGTGTAGACCTAGCAGGTTGGCTGAGGAAAAGAGGCAGAACTCCTGCACAGAGACAGAGCTGTGGGAGAAGGGTTATTGCTCATGGAAGAATGCCACCTGGAAAGACACGGGTCCCTGAGGGCCATTTTGAGTTAGTAGATACTGTCTCTGTAGGTAACAAAACCAATTTCGTCTCACCAAATGATGGCCCAGAGGTCTTGCACCATTTCCTACCGAGCACATGAAATTTGAGGTTTGTTCCAGACTTGGGAATCAGTTATAGACAAAAACCCGAGTGGCAGATACCATCTCATCTCATGGATAAATTTATCCACACATGGATAAATTCATGGTGCCAGACAGGACTGTGAGTGAGAAACTGCCACTTGCTGTGGATTTCTAAATGAATTGTTGTGGAGATGAAATAAGAACATCTATGCAAGTCTTGGTCTTGGATTTTCCTGTGGAAGTATTCATGGCTAAAAACTAAATTATTAACAATGATAATAATGAGATCAAGTGATTAGTATGATGATGAAGATGATTGTGGAGAAGACCTAAGCAGGAGAAGCAAATCTGAGCTTGACCTTAGAGATAGAAAAGTGGTAAAGATTTAATCAATTTTTTTTTAATCAAGTAAGAGGAACCCCAAAAGAGGCAATTATACTTAAATTGTAATGGAACAGTGCTAGTTCGCTTTGCACAAGTCATCTCTCCCAGACACGGGAGTCTTGGGTTTCTAATTTGGATCATAGGGCACATTTTCCCCCAAACCTTTAGAGGCCTATTTAGTCACAATAAGATCAAAGCGTGCTCCAGACTGTTCACGTGGAGAAACAGAATTTAAAGCATGAAATACAAGGGCTTAAATAACAGCAGAGCTATGTTCCCCACCTTTGGCAGTGTGTACAGATCTTTGACATTTTACCAAAGCTAAATGTTCCATCTCTAGAACCTGACTTGTCTTTACTATTTTTATTGTGTTGCAGTCTAAAAAAAATTGCCAATTAAGTTAAACTAAACTGTCGCACAATCAGCTTCTATAATTACCAGCAATGGTTTATGATAGGTTCGAGCAAAGAAAGGGGTTTGATTTTTTTTTTTGCCAGAGTTGTAGTTTCTTTTTGTAGAAACAATTATCATGCAGTACTTCCCAGCAAAGGAAAAACATAGCCTGAAGTCATCACATATTTCATTTTCAGTCCAGCAGTTTTAGAGTTCTTGCTCTCCCTAGTATCTATTCAATGGGAGGAAAAGGCAACCTAAGAATCTGGGTGTAGCATGGTCTCTCAAAAGCTACAAAAACTGGACAGAATCCATTCTACTCACTTCCACACACACACACACACACACACACACTCCTTCTAAATATCTCTAAACATACACATTCACCCACAGGATGAGGTAATGATAGAGCTGGGATGATATACCACAACCAACTTAACTCACTCTCCCACAGATGTCATGTTGTATAAGAATAGCTCTAAAGTTTGTGTATTTATTTTATCAATAAATGACCACAGTCATGTATTCACTAGTCAGTAGGTCGCAAAGAAGAGTCTGAGTTTAAATCCCTATTATCAGTTCCCATCACCTCCTGATTGACAAAGTAACTTGAATCTTGTAAGTTTTAGCTTTTCTCATGTGAAAATGGGGTTACTAGTAGAATTTGACAGAGTAGTTATGAAGAATTAGCAAGTTTAGGGGCCAAAGAGATAGTACTGTGATAAAGACACACCTTGCAGGTGGCCAGTCCAGGTTTGATCACTGGTTCCATATAATGCCCCCCACGCCTGACCAGGAGTGATCCTTAGACATAGGGTCAGGAGAAACTCCTGAGCACTACCAGGTATGGCTCTAAGACAAAAATAATAAGAATAATTAGAAAGTTAAAAAACAGGTTCACTTATTTAACGACTTTCTGAGAAGTTTTTAGTGTACAATGTGGTTCTAGGTGTTTTGGACAAAAAATAAACAACAAAAAAACAGTTTAAAGTATTTTAGGAAACAAAATGTACATGATCATGTATGACATTACTGATTCTTTTAGTAGTTTTGGTACTGGAACTGAATCTTAGTCCTCACATATATGACCTACGTACTCTACTCTTAAGCCACATCCCTGGGTCCTAGTATAATTCTTATGATTGCATTTTTATGGAGTTTTTAAAGGTATATTATTGTGTATTCCCCATGATACCATGTTTTATGTTTCCCACTTTGTGCTTGATTAAACTAAAAAGGTAGACTTCAAGTTATTCCCATATGGTTACATGACTGGTATGTTAAAAGACTCAAATTTCACACCTAAGATATTCAGATTTAAATCCATGTTTTTCCTGAACTTAGGAAACAAGATTATTTCTAGTAAGTCTGTGAGCTAAAGACTTTCACCTGGGACCAAGTGTGACTCAGACTTCCCCCATATCTACTGCATAATATGATGCTAAATCTTTACTTGATGATAGTTTATTTTTTGTGGATATTATTCTTTTTCCCAGAAACAATGCAAGGAGATGATGAGTAGAAGTAAAGAAAATGTAAATTCAGTTAATCACAAGAAAGAGCATTCAATAATTAGCATGACAAACTTTACTATGGTCTGTCTATAAAGTGGTAATTAATTTATTGTCTTCAGAATGTTCAAGTAGAAGATAAAAAACATTAGTGGAGGATGTTTCCCAGGGGGAGTCATGTACCCATTAGGGAGTGTGGGAGTATACACTCTAATGGGCTCCTGAACCCAGCTACCCCGAGTCTTGCATCTGTAGGAACAGACTACCTTTTATTGAAACTCTCTTACATGTCACACTGGTACATTGGAGGCAGGATTGGAAGAGACATTTTATTTTATAACTTTATATGACAGATTATTCTTATCAAAAGTCTTGCTAGCTTCAGTGCAATTTTCTTAATCCTATGGGTCCCCATGGGGACACAAGAGATCACTTGGCCACGTTTGGATCCACCATTGTAAATAATCCTTCTAGGTCAAAGAGACATGCCAGTTGGCCTTTGGGAATATGAATGTGGCTCTGTAATACTAAAGGCAAAGTAAACATTATTCTGACAGATTCTAGAACTTAGTGGAGGTTTCGAAATATGCTGGCAATGGCAAGATATATATTCATGGTAAAAAATTAAATCCTAAATTACATTTCATCTCAGGTATGCTCCCCCCCATTTCTACAAGTGTCTTTGTAGGAAAGCTGAAGGTAAGACCCAGCTCTGGTGAATTAGCATTTGAAAACCTGGGCAGGTGCTCGCACCTGGAAGTGAGTCACTGAGACCTGTCCTTCTGGACTGGGCCTGGGACAAGAGGAATATAAAAAGGAGTGGCCCTCTTCTGCGAGCTCTCTCTCTCTCTCTCTCTCTCTCTCTCTCTCTCTCTCTCTCTTCTCTCCCCCTCCCCTCCCCTCCCTCTCTCTCACCCTTTCTCCCTGCTTGTCTCTCACCCTGAAATCCATTTTCTTCCATCTGGGCCTGGGTTCCGACCTGCACACACGGTTCAGGGTCAAGTGACCATGTTGGCTTAGGATCCTGATCCAAGTATGTAGTCTGGGGCCGAGCTAGGAATTGGAAGTTTGGGGTTTTCCTGACCTTGGATTATATTATCAGAACTTGTTCAAGTAAATCTTTCTGGAATTTTGCTGGGTTCATGAATTTTTTCTATCTGCCGCTAGTCCTTTGGGGTAGAAGGGTATTTGCTCCTCCTTGCTGATATTCTTGGAGAACCCAGTTCTTTCCCGACAAGAGAATAAGCCCAGATTTTCTACTTCTCAAATCTCATGATTTTCAGAATTTCTCAAAGAAATTTAAAAGCAATATAGGTTCTCTGGGATTCTTAAAGAATTTTCATTTATTTATTTCAAAAAAAATTAGTGAAGCAAAATCATTTTAAGCAACAAAAGTTAATTAAATAAATGTGAGGGAGAGAAAGAGAAAGAGAAGTGTGTTCAAGAGAGAGGATGACTTCTCAGGGGAGGTTCTTCTCACAGAATTTTTAGGGATATTCCAAGTGTTTAGTATTTTGTTCCAAGCGCTGACTTGAAAAATTAATAAGCTAATAGTACATTCAACAAATATTTACTAAGTATTTACTATTACAAGGTCCAGCCTTGTCCTTGAAAATGAGGACTTAACAATGAACAAATTCAAGAAATAACTTAAAGAACCTAGAGGAATTGCTGGCATGTCATAAATGTTTTTGTTTGTTTGGGGGCCATGCACAGCAATCAACAGGACTTATTCCTGGCTCTGTGCTCAGGGATCACTCCTGGTGATGCTCAGGAGAATATATGGAGCGCTGGGGATTGAAACCAAGCCAGCAGCATGCAAGGCAAGTGCCCTATCCACTGTACTGTCACCACAGTATATTATGTTAATAAGATTTTCATAATCAGATCATTTATTTTACAGACACATCCCTGGTCTTCTAATATTTCTGAGCTGAAGGATATCACTAAGAAGTGGCAAAGTGGCTATTTCAGGCCAGAATAAGGTATGTATATATACATACCTTATACCTTTAAGTTATTTCTTAAATTTGTTCGTTTGGCATTTGTTCATTCTGGCATGCATATATATATATATATATATATATATATATATATATATATATATATATATATATATATATATATATATATACATATGCCAGAAGTGATTCTGGTTAATTATTAAACACCTCAGTAGTGTTCATTCACCTGCCTCAGTGAGTGGTGGAAAAACTGAATACAAAAAGATGGATTGGCAGCTTTCGATGAGTGCCAAAATCTAAATATTTGTGAGCCAGAATGATAGTTCAGTGGACTAAGCACACAATTGGCATGCAGGAGACCCGGGTTCAATCCCAGTATAGCAAGGACCTCTGATCATAGCCTGCTATGACTTTCAATCTGACCTAAAGAGTAGACTTTGAGCCACACCATTGGATGTGGCCCAAAGAACAAAACAAAAGTGACAGTAGACTTGAGGAGAGCATGAGCCATGTTAATTGTGTACCTGTTCATCCCCATCATTTCTGTAACACCCCCCCTGTACATCATCCTGACACTAGCTGGTCTCAAATGGACTGTCGTGATGATTTAATAAGTAAAAAAAGAAAATTCAGCAGTACAAGCAAAATAATAAAATAGTTTTCTAACTCAATGAATTAAAATAAATTAAAAATTAATTAAAAATTGACTATCAGTAAGAGTTTAGAATAAATAAGTTTTTAAGTAAATAGGTTTGGTTAGGAATGAATAAATAAGTTTGGGCTTTTTTTTTTAACTTGTTTGACCACAAGTTACATTTAGGACTACTTTTTAAAACATAGATTCTAATTTTCTACCTCATAGCCACCAAGTTAAAATTACTAGTCAGAGGCCTTTGAGAATCAATAACTTTAACAACCAGTCACTCTCAATGGCTATTATATAAGGACAGTTAAGGATACTGATATAAACTAATCTTCCTGACTTATGACCTCCTGGAATTAACATTGAAGGTATTCTCAAATGGCTTGACTAGTGGAGACACTAAAGTAGAGGTGAATTCCCATGTATTTTCTCCAGTTCATTTCTGAAACTGTCTTCCACATGGAGACCAGGAATGACAGTTGTTCATACTGGATTAGGCACTTGAGCTTAATTCTCTTTCCTTTTCTGCCTCTTTCTCCTCCCTCTGAGAAGCACCTATTTTGGGAGAATTTCCAAAGAGGCCTCTGAAATGCTCATTTTAAGGAGAGAAGAAGAGGTATAAGAAGTGCATCTTTTATTTACTTATTTATTTATTTTCCTTGCTGAGATAAAAACCTGCATTTTCTTCTTCTCCCACTGATTAGGCATTCAGCATTCCACTAAGACAATCTCCAAAAAAAGGAAAAGCAAATGAGCAGGCTGTTTCTGATGATATGAAATACTTTACAATTAAATAAGGTATGGTCAGGCTCGGGGCTGATCACTGGTGATGGGTAGGTTTCATGAGGCTGCAAATGAATTCAGCATGGGACAGCGTTCCAAATGGCTCCTGCAAGCTTTTCCCTTTTATTATTTTTATTTGGTTATGTGCTGACTCTCATCCAGAATTGCACTTAATGCCCTAGTCTGAAGTTGTCGAAATAGCCCCCATGGCATAGTGTGACAGTGAAAGGATATTGCCTTTGGAAGCTGCTAATGGTCCATGAAAAGGAAACAGCAGCAAACAGGAAAGCAATGCTCCAAAATAATGTCAGATAAAAATATTCACGTCTTCACTTTTGTGTCCATTTATTGGGAGAGAGGCATGCTCACAGAAAGGCAAAGGTAAAAAAAATCCAGGCATCTGAGATTAAAAAATACACCCACATTCACACATACATTTTTCTACAGTCCATAATTAAAATAATTTATGTTTGGAAGCCTAATTGAGCTCCAGACTCTAAACGCAGAAGGGAAAGAGCTTTGAAACTCTATAATGGCAAGTGTAGCAGTCAGACATAGGCACAGTCATTAATTACGTTTCTAACCAGTATACCTGGGCGTTTCCTATATGCCAGGCCATGTGTTAGCCACTAAGGACTTAGAAGTGAGCAGATCACATCCCATAAACAGGAACCTACTGTTGGCAGGGCAGAGAGCCACAATGCACATCTGACGGTAGCCTAACAGGACAAAGCAAAATGTTGGAGGAGTCCAAGATCTTTCAGGATTCAAAGAGGTGCTGGCATTAGCATTTGTGCATTGCCAAGAAAAGGAGAAGGGAAGAGTTATGTGGGAGGGAGGGGGAAGAGGTATGAGTGTTTCTGGCAATCTGTAGAGCAAAAGACACAACACAGGAGAGGATTCATGGGCTGTGGGTACTTGAAGAAGTTCAGTAATAAGGATAAAGGGGTGTTCATAAGGTCAGGCAAGGCTCAGATAGGTAGTGGTGCTTCACAGACACACAAAGAAATCTAGCCAGATACTATCCACGCCTGACTAGCCACGGGAAGCCAACAGACCCCTCTCTTTTGGTAGACACTCCAGCAGACTCTTCTTGGTTCGTAGGAATGTTTGAATCTCAGTGAATTGAATAAAATGATGAGAAAATGTATCCGCTATCTTTTGACCTTCAGATTTTGACTAGCTTCACATTCACACTCCTGAGAGAAAAGCAAGGAGAAAGAGACGTCCCAGTCAGTAGCCAACTCTCACTAAAGGAGAGAAGAAATAATAAGCATCTTCATTATTTGAAACTCAACCATGTGGCAATTTTATCCATCCGTGACAACTGACATATATTAAATGCTTCGTATGGATGGCATTGTACTCTAAGTGTTTTTTAATGTCTTGTTTTATTAAATCCTTTCACCCACGCTATATGGTGAATGCCTCTTTCTTTTCTGGTGTATAGGTCAGGGAAACAGAATCTCAGAGAAGTTACATACTCAGGACCTCACAGCTAATGAGGCCATCTGCCTTTTAGGACTCTAGAACACTTAGCCAGAATAGAAGACAGAAATGAATGCCAAAAAATATTTAGAGCAGTTAAGATAAATTGCTACACACTTATCTAAATAAAATTCATCATTTGGATCCCTCCCTCCTTCTCCATTCACCCCATATCCATAAAAGATATATCTGATTTATGTTCATTGCATAGCATGGTCATTTGACTGAGTGTTAGGCAGCAATTCATAAATGTCATAGTTTGATACAGATCAATGAATAGAGAGTTAGGAAGATCTGGGTCTTAATATTCTGATTTTAATTACAGTTCAGTTTGGCCAAACCAATCACTTTCCATTTCCAGATTCATTTCCCTACCTGTGAAGTGGAACTGGACCTGTGATTGGTGTTGAGTAGTTCTGCCCAGTGCCCCAGGAATTCTATTGCTCTTGTATGTATCAACAACAGCAAAGTCAGTTAAGTTAAAATCTGTGAAGGTTACTCATGGAGGGAGATACTTGTTAAGGTGTTAGTCAAGTCTAAGATGGTCAGTAAAATGAATAATAGTCCCATGTCTATGATTCCCTACTCTACTTTAGAAGCAAGAATGTCTATCTTTTTACTCGCAGGCATGAGAAATGTGACAGGAAAATAATAATAGCTAAGATTTATTAAGTTCTTACCATGTATCAGGCATTGTACTAAGTACTTTATCACATTTCATGTGCATATAAAATTATATCTATGAAACAAATTAAAAGGCTTCAGCTAAGGAAGTTTCAGAGCTCTGCCCACAAATAGCAACTCTGAAAATGACAGAACCAGCCATTGAACACAGTCACCTAATGTGTGTGACTCCATGAAATTCTGCAAGATTTATTGGCTTCATTCAGAATGACCATCACCCCCACTTACTAGAGTCTGTCAAGAAGACAGTTAATGAATAATTTAGTAAACCTGTTATGATGCATAGACAACAGAACTGAATGTCCAGAAAGAAGTGGAAGAATAAAATGTCGCACCAAATTTCCGGTATCTGTAAGAAAGGGACCTGGAGAAAACAGTACAGCAAGCAGGACACTTGCCTTGCACCTGGCCAACCAGAGTTTGATCTACAGCACCATATATGGTCCCCTGAGTCTCTTCAGGAGTTATCCCTCAGCACCAAGGTAGGACTAAGTCCTGAGCACCGCCAGGTATTGCCCAAACCACAGTCCCCATAAAAAATAGATAACAATTTCAATACTATTATAAACTATGTATTACTGTATCACTGTCTTCCTGTTCATCATCGATTTGTTTGATTGGGCACCAGTAACATGTCCTTATGTCCTGTCTTATGCCAGTAGAGCCCAAGGGTATCTTCTTGCTCCAGGAACATAAAGAACCTCAAACCATTCCATCAGATCATGGGAATGAGGTCTATAATTGTTACTGGTATTTGGCATATCAGATACGACACGGGTAGCTTGCCAGGCTCTGCCGTGTGGAAGGCATACTCTTGTAGTCACTAAATCTAAATCCAGCATTTATTGATGAAGTGCAGCCACAAGTGGCTGTGTGAGCTGAGTTGTGATGGGCTCTTCTGCTGGGTGGACTTCTGATGAGAGGAAAGTCCAGATGTGGAAAATGGCAGCCCTCATGGAGTGGGGTGTCGTCTGGCTTGTTGTGAGGCTCTGCTGGGGTGGCAGGCCAGGGCTAAAACCCGCCATCCCTCCTGGGTTCCTCGTGAGTGACTGGGCACAGCCAGAACTGGTAGCAGCTCTGCCCCCGTGTCTGTGAGTCTCTTATAAACTATGATGCATCAAAAAATATTTTAAGAAAGGGAAAGCATAAGAAGATATGATATATAAGATATCACTGTCACTGTCACTGTCTTCCCACTCATCATCGATTTGCTTGATGTCCTGTCTCATGCTAGTAGAGCCCAAGGGCATCTTCTTGCTCCAGGAACATAAAGAACCTCAAACCATTCCATCAGATCATGGGAATGAGGTATATAATTGTTACTGGTATTTGGCATATCAGATAGGACATGGGAGGCTTGCCAGGCTCTGCAAGATATCAGATAAGATATCAGATTTTATTCTAAAGGTTTTCCATATATCAACTCATCTTATCCTCACAGAAACTCTAAGAGATACTATTATTTCCCAATTTTTTTAGGGTGGAGGCAGTTAGGCCATACCTGGCAATGGTCAAGGGCCAGTCACACGTCTATTTAGGAGTCAATCCCTTACAGTGCTCAAGAGACCATGTGGTGCCAGAAATTGAACCTATCCTCCCTACTTGCAAAAATATGTACTTTAACCCTTTAAACTATGCCCATGTTCCTATTAAGAAACTTTCAAAGATGAAGAAATTAAAATTTAAAATAGTCACACAGCTATTAACTGGCAAAACTGAACATAATATCTAAATCAGTTGGCCCCAGAGGCTTTACTCTGAACCACCATCCTGAGTTTCCTACATGTTCAGCCTCAATTCAGCTCAGATCAGCAGGAATCTATGTTGATAATCCCAAGCAATGCTCTGGGCATTGCGCTGGAGGAAAATTGTGGAATATATGTGAACACCTATACAGCATATAACAGAAATGGAAGAAGCA
Organism: Cryptotis parvus; assembly: GCA_021461705.1. Lineage (NCBI taxonomy): Eukaryota > Metazoa > Chordata > Mammalia > Eulipotyphla > Soricidae > Cryptotis > Cryptotis parvus. Next base: position 45,510 of record JAJIBD010003136.1, on the reverse strand, counting down.
TGAAAGGTGAAAGGAGAAAAGATAGGTTGGGGCTGAGATGTCTAAAAATAGTGTTCTTAATCTTTAGTGGCAGGAATTGATTCCCTTCCAAGATGACTGCTGGGAAATGCCCCCCCCTTGCCCCCTAAAGGGCTAATATCCTAATTAAAAGGGATAACAGTTGGGAAACTGTTAGTCATTTGAGGTCAGGATTCTGAACCTGGCCTGAGACTATAAATAGAGGCCCCAGATGAGCATCCAGGGCCTTCCTGATGAGGGAGAGAGAAGTGGACCCTGGTGCCTAGGCCAGATAACCAGCACCAGGGCGGAGAAGCTGCTCCTAGTGCCTAGGCTCAAGGGCCAGCACCAGAGCCTGGTGACTGAACCTGAGGGCTAGCACCAAGGCTACAGGGCTACAGGGCAACAGGGCAATAGGACCAAACAGCAGAGAAACAAATAGATTAGGGACAAAGAGTAACAGAGAAACAGAGGCAACAGGCCAAAAACAGCAAAACAGGGAAATAGAGTTAGGGATTTACATGAAGAAGCAAAGAGAAAAGACGGTCTGAAGAGAAAAAGCCCTTAACAGAAAGGACCTAAGAAAAGAGGTCCTGAAAAGAAAGGTCCTGGAAGAGGACCTAAAATGTGATGCTCTGAATAAAGTCTCCAAAAGAGAGAAGCCTTGAAGAGAGGAACCTGAGATCCTCCGGAGGGAGGAGCACAGTCCTCCCTCTCTCTTTTATTTATAAGCCCTGACAGATGACAGCCTTGCCTACTCCCCACCCATTTTTTTTCTCTACCCTGCTCTACTTTGGTTCTAACCTTCCTCTTCTTCTTCCCTTCAATTTCATCCATAGAAAGGTGACATGTGTGAGAGGGGAAAGTGTTCAGTGAACTCTGCACTGAATCTCATCAGAAATGGAACACTAAATTCATCTCAGGGCTCAAAGTTTTTTTCTGAGTTCTAAGATATAAGCAGAGAAAACCATTATTTTTTCTTAATCACAACAAACAGTGTGAAATTGTTAGGAAACATTTGTCTTAGTAGGAAGGTGCAAAGTATCTGTCCCAATCCTTCCTTCAGGACTCAGGAACCCCAGATTCTGGCAGTGTGTGATTGTTTCAGTATGCAATAGACATACCTCTAGAGCTTGGCATCTTATTCCCCATCCTGAGCTTCCTCTACTGGGTCTTGTATCCTAGAAGCTTATTCCATGCAATAATTAAAAAATTTATTTATCATATTAATTAATTTATGCTAAATTAGTTTATTTAGTTGGAAAAATATCTCTAGCAGATGAGACTTTAGAATCCAATAATCAAGATATTATTGGATTTCCATGGCCTTCCAACAGATCTGTTCTGTTTATCCACTTACAGTTAGCTGAAAGGAACCATTATTCATCCTTTTCTCTGTCATGCCTTTTGCTGACTTTCCTTCTCCTTTCCCCTTCTCATATTTCTTCTTCTCACATTTCTTTATTTAACCTTTTCTTCTTCCTTCTTTTCTTCTTTTTCTCCCTCCCCTTGTTCCCTCTCTCCCACTCCACTGCCCTCCTAGCCCTTCTTCTTTCTGCTCTCCTTTCACATATACATTTACTAAACATTGATTATATTCAAGACATATGTAGTAATTGAAAAATTGTTCCTGAAAATATGTAGTCAGCGTAGGCATTAGTATTGCAGACTAATTGAGGGAGGAAACTGTGAAACATATTAGAAACCATTTCATGTATTGATAAAAATCTGTAGTGAGAGCCATTTTAGATAATCAGTATTTCTTTTTCCCTTTGTCATAGACTAGAGTGCATATGACCAAGGTTCCATCCCAGACACGCTTTATGGTGAGTACATGCTTTAGAGTACACCCCAACCCTGCCAGAGTACTCTATGAATATAGAACTCCCAAGTGTAAGCCTAGAGCACAGCCAGATGTGAACAGAAAACAAAACAAAAATCATTTAAATATGCTTTCATAAATATAGCATATGTACCTCATGTTATGGCTTCATGAAACTCAACAATTAGAGTTAACCTAATAGTGATTTTCCAATATGATAGCTACTAGTCACATGTGGCTATCAAAAACTTTAAAGAGGTATATAACTTGTCTGAATTGATATGTTAAAATGAAAAATGCATGCAAGAGTTTGAAGATTTAATGAGAGATATAAAAGAGCACATTGATTTTTATATTGATTACCTTCTAAAATTAGACTTGCTACACAATATCAAAGAGAATGTTTTTCTAAGACAATTTCATTATTGTTTTATTTCTTTTTAAGAGGCGACTAGAAAAAATGTTAAAGACATGTATTTGTTTTGGAAAATGTTCATTCAGACAGGCCTTCAGATCTTCAAGCCTCAAATTGATTTTCTAGTTCTAAGAAGACATCAAGATTCATTCCAAATAAATCAATAAGCAGAAATAATAGAGGATAAAGACAGGTAACATGTGCACATGTTCAGAGCTGAAAGCAAAAGAGCCTTTGTGGTCTATAATAGGCACACATAAAATTCCTTTCAAATCGAATTTAAACGTGAACTCCACTGATCCAGTATCCTAGACTCCTCCATCAGTCCTAAAAATACCATAGACTGGGCACCTGAAACAGCGCTTACTTTTCTAAATTCAGGCTGAGATGCTGGTGCCAGCTAATTCCACTCTCTAAGGACTCTTCCTGACTCACAGTTGTTCACCTATTGTCACATGTCCACATGGTCTTTTCTGTTGCAGGACTCCTCTAAGAGCCTCTGCATCTGCTCTGGATTGCCTCCTGCAAATCACTTCGTAGAAAAGAGGGTAGTCTAAATGTAGCAGTTTATCTGACCATGTATTCTGTACTGGCTGGTATAAATATTCTCTCATGCTACCACAATCATCGTGGGACTAGCTAGATCTTACCAGCATATTTGCCTGGCCACATTGGATCTCTAAGTAATTAGTCCAGAGAGAAATGCTGTTTGCCTCCAAGCAAGAAAGCATGGCTCCCTGATAACTCAAAGGCAACTAAAATACAAATCTACCATGAAGTTGACGAGACTCTTGTAAAGGCTTGGAGAAATATTTAACTGGCATTAGTGTTAGTCTTTGGTACAGAAACATGCCATCTCAGAAACCCCCTTCTCTACCCTATAAAGGCATTTCCAGGCAGATCTTGGCTCAAAACATTAGCATATAATAGAGCCTAGGTGAGGTGCTGGGAGAAATTACCTAAGGGCATTTAACCCTTCCTGCTTCCCATAATAGTGGGAGGGCTGAGTTGCAGGGGTATAAAACCAGCCTGCTTTACCCCCACCCCTCTCTCTCTCTTTGGGCTCTCTTTGTGAGCTTGCACTCTTCTTGGGAGTCTTGTCTTTTTCTCCTTTTACAGGGCCTTAACACGTGGTGGCCGCCATCTTGGCCTACACGTGTCTGGGGTTCTAGCCGGGAATCCTAAGCACAGGGTTTTCCTATTGCTGATTTGTATGTCTGAACCTGTGATAAGTAAAGCCTTTTAAAACTGCATCGGACCTGAGTCTTTATCCTTTCCTTGCCGGCTTCAGAGGTAGAAGGGAACTCACTTCCCAGCACTGTTGGGGACCCCGGCAGCGTTCCCGACACTTTCCTCTCCTCTCCTTTCCTTTTCCTCAGTTCTTCAGTTTTTCTCCTTCTTCCCTTATGCTGTATTAGGGTCCCACTTTTATTATTTCATTTAAACTCTTAATGACTACATAAAGGCTCCTATTTCCAATTGTGATCATACTTTTGGGGTATTGGGGGCAAGTTTCAACATAAGAACTGAGTGGGGGACAGAGAGATCAAACTGTGGGTAGGCACTTGTCTTACACGTGGGCAATACAGATTCAATCCTTGACATCCCAAATGGTCCCCTGAGCACCACCAGGGGTGATTCCAAGTTCAGAACCATGAGTGCCTAGTGAACATCACTGAGTATTGCCCCCACAAAGCAAAAAATATTTTAATTATTAAAAAACAACCGAGAATAGTGGTGAGAAAAGACATGATTAAGTCCATAAAATTCAGATTCTAAATTTGTTGAAGCTCCCACATCCCACCACAGCTGTCATGTAAGCTCATCTATTGGTCTTATTCAGAGACCCATAAATAAATCTTGAAAGGAACAACTAGCCACAAAAATTTCTTGGATACCCAGTACTGACTGAGACCTCGGAGGTAATCTTGGGGGGTGAGGGGTGGTGAAGTGGAGGTCAAGTTTCCACCTTACTAAAACCCTGGAAGCGCCACTCACACTCCAACAACTACCAGCATGCCTCAGGCCAACTGCCTGGTTAGATACTCTGGATTTTCTGTAGCTACATTTCAAAACTCTACAGTACAGACATCCCAGTAGGAGAACACCTGATTGGAATGTAAAATAGAAGTCAACTAATCTTGACTAGCAAATACATTAACACAGAAGGTTCAACTAGCAACAACAGCTTAGTAAAGCCTCAGACAAGGACTTAATGTTCACATGGTGAGATACAACAATTTTCACGATTTTTTTTTACTGGAGTATTTTTTTATTTTCTATTAGCAGTTTATTGGCAAAAAGCAATATAAAAATTATTGTGGACATGCTATGGAAACGGGCTTACAGGGTGGTTGGGAAAATGGAGACAATGGTGGCGGGAAGGTGAGAGTGTTGGTAGGATTGGTGTTGGGATATGAATGCCTGTAACAAATCATTTGAACAACTTTGTAAACCACGTTGTTTAAATAAAGTTGGGGGGTGAATAAAGTTGGCTGAAGTACTCCCTATATTGCTGTCTAAATTACATTTTGCGTAGAAACAGATTTAATTTTCCTGTATAACTATAAGCTGGTGGCTTTCAATTGTGAACATTTTTTATCCTGTCTTCCTCCCTACCCAAGAACAATAATAATAAAATAATAATAATAACATTTAGGAGGAAAAATATTACCCTAAGAGACAGCCATGTTTATTGTGTAGTGATTTCCCAACAGACATTAATTCCAACCAAATTTACATTCTACATTTAAAGAAGGCATAAATAATTCATGCTTTCATATCATCAGTACTGTGCATTTTCTACACCGGGTACCTGTAATTTTTTTCAGTTTATCTGTTCTAAATTTTGGTTCCATAGCTCATTATCACTTTGTTTGTGCTTCTGTTCCAAGGTGGTAATTTAATAGTCTTCCATAGAATTATGTTCAATTAAAATGTATTCAGTTTTACCACTCAAAGCCTTTTTAGATTTTAATTTAATTGCTGTAGGTTTCATTTTTATGTGCAATTGACATACCTTGTTTGCTCACTGCATTTTCCAAATACCAAGTCATCTAAGGAAACAAAATCCTTGACAGTTCCAAGTGTGCCTGAACTTCTCCCTCCATGCAACTTGCCCCTTCATTCCTGCCAGCCTCTGAAAGGAACTGATTCAGCAAAATTTTCTTTCTAGCATCTTCAACATTTTTACTCTGCCATCTCATTAATGGTCTGCACAGTGTAAAAAACTGAATTAAATATATTTTCAACCTCTGTGGCTTTTTAGAAAATAAAAACCATGTAGTCTATTTTTATTGAGGTGTTACATTCAGCATCAGTCTCCATCTTGCATATTCATTACCTCTATTGAGATAGAATTGCAGGCAAAAACCTAGGGAGTTCCAAGATGTAAACTGCAGAAACATCACTGGTTTCTGCATAAAAATTTGGATGTTAAAGATCTTGGGTTTTGTCTGGGAAGTTGTCTGAAAGTTGCAAAAACATTCTATCTTCCATCTAAGTGTGATTTTCATCCATGAACTGGCAATTGAAAGAAAGCCCCTATTCTAAGCAATACTTTCACTTAAAGAGGCTATGGTGTGATTAAAGCCACAATTATTATAAAAAAATTCAAATGGAATATGGAAGGTAGGACCTAGAATGATAGCTATAAATCTCACTATTGCATCTCAGATGGTGAGAATGATAAATTATCCTATTTCAAATTATGGGAAGCAAACACTATGCTCATAATTTGGCAGGGGGAGCAAGTCAGTTACATGATACTTGGGGGTACTAACAAAGCCACAAAACCTACCCCAACTTTCCCAAGAGAGCAACATAAGAGAGAGAACATCATTGGCACCAGATATTTTCTATTCTAGCAGAGAACCCTCTAATCAACCCCTAATCCCTTGGATCTTGTTGTTATTTTTGTTTGTTCCTTTGGGAGTCACACCTGGTGAGGCTCAACACTTATTACTGGTTCTGCACTCCAGAGACCATATGGAATGCCAGAGATTGAACCTGGGTCTGCCGGATTCAAGACAAGCACCTTGCCCTCTATTTTCTATCTCTAGCCCCTTGTCCATTCCTCTTGATGAGAAAAGATGAATAAAGAAAATGAAAATATGAAGTGTGGTGTGAAAATTCCAGAAATGTTACAAAAAGTCAGAACTAAGGGTGAATGTAATGTGGCAATGGCTTTCTCAACATCCTCAAACCTTGTGATTTTCTTGATTCCTTGCTGCCACTAATTGAGCCAAGTTTAGTCCATCTCCAAGAATTCCTGGACAGAGTTTTTGAAGGATACAAAAGAATCCTTCAGTTCTACAAAGCTGCCATTTTATTTGAAAGGATCATGATCTATAATTTTTGTGACTATAAATATAGACCTTTGAAAATGTGGGAATGGGTAAGCTTAAAGCACTGTAATAATTTCATTTTATTAATCCAAAAAAGAAAATGACTGTAATTAGACTGAGATGTCTGCCAAGTTTCAGCCTGGAGGGACTATTTTGGCCAAGATATAAACCCCTGGGAATAGGAGGCTTATAATGGACGCATCAAATCACACTTAACTATGGCAGAACAAGTAGTTGCTTTCTAATGCAATCACTCATTGATCATGTCTTCTGTTAGCATTTTAATTAAAATAAAGAATACTTCTCCTTTTTACTATTTCCCCTTCTCAAATATTATTACAGATAAAACTTAGAATAACACTCCCATAACAAAAGCATACCCTTTAAATGATAAAAGTGGGGATAAAACAGCAATTTTGTCATACCCTGGCACACAAGATACAACCACCAAGAAAGAATGAAAATCAAGCATATAAGTCAGGCAAGATGATCTTCAAGAAATACCAAGCATTGGTATATTCATGCCTTGTTCTATTCAGTGTGGACTTCAAATTCCACTAGGGATATAGATAGTTTCATTATTAGGGAACTTGAGTATAGTTTAATTAATTATAGCTACAGAGCACTAACTGGAACCTCAATGACTCGAGAGAATGAATTTATGTCCCAATGAGTCTAACTTCCTCTCAGGGAAAATTTACACTGAGGGAAAATCAAAATGATTATTAAATGAAACTACTCTAGGCAGCTAGAAACTGTAGCCACGTTAGAATTTCATATACAATCCAATGGAGATTTCCAAGCAGGCTAGTGTCTCATACCAAATCTAGCTTAGATGAAAGTTCACAGTAACAGCTAAGCTTAGCCTGAAAGGAAATCACATCTTGATATCTGAGCATAATTATATTATGAGCCAGGTAATATTAAGATTATTTGTCATCCCGACAAGGCTCTAACCAACCTAGAGAGATTCTGCCTGTGAACAATTCTAATGGTCATAATGAAGGCTCTGACTAAACAAGCTTCAGTTTTACAGAAAGTGAAATGGTTCTAAAACATATCTGCTCAAAATTTAGGAAATGAGCTTTATAAGGCCATTTGGGGCCATCAGGAAAGAGGGAGGAAAAGATTGTTCCCACTACCACCAATCTGTTTCCTGGTCTGAAAATGTGGAATCGATATTTGTGAAAGGATGTGATATTCACCCATCTTCTGTATTGCTTGTAGCTCTTTCTGAGGTTGTTGGGGAATAACACCCTGATTTCTACCTCATCCCAGTCTTCACAAATCCATAAAGAGATGAACAGTTGAAGAGGACAGCTACACAGAAAAGACCTGAATGAATGTGCATGGTGTAATGTTGATGGCCTTCTTAAAAATGTCCTTCCAAGCAGAGCACTGCAGTCAAAGACACAGAATGAGTCTAGGAATTGCATGAGAGAGGAATCATTCAGATATTTTATGCAAATTCAATAAGACAGACAAATGTATAGGGAATATGTCTCGATGTCAAAGAAAACATCAGTAGAAAGCCTGAGAGGACAGGAAACTAGTACAAGCACTGAGCATAGCACTTTGCCTTCCAACTGAGATCCAGGATCCACAGAGTGGGCAGAGATCAACTCACACTTCCTGCTGACAAGCATTGAGATGATATAAATCTAATTTTTACAATGATAAATTTGTACACTCAAAAGGGCCTATAAAACAATCAAGGAGAAATAGGTATAGACAATGTTCATTGAAAATGATCTACTCTAAATCTGAAATGACTCTTGTCCCTGAAATGGGCTTCCACAATAGTGCAAAAAACCTCAGAAATGGAAAAAAACAAGATTGTCCTAAGAATAGACTCAAAAGAAAAATTGAGATTAAATGGGCAAGGACTGAAATATTACAAAATACTTAAATAGAGGTATAAAATATTTGCTATCCATGCAAGATTCTGAACACATTTTGAACAGGATGACTGTAACTATAATACAGGAAAGCTACATTAATGGTAAAGTTCACCACTGATATTTATCAAGAACTCATATTTTAAGGCATTATTCTAAGCATTTCATAACTTGTATATTGCCTAATAGTAATTTCTAGAGGTATAAACTACACTACCCCCCATTTTCAAGTGGAGGCTCAGGAAGTTAGGTTGTTGCAGGACTCCTCTTAAGAGCCTCTGCATCTGCTCTGGATTGCCTCCTGCAAATCACTTCGTAGATAAGGGGTAGTCTAAATGTGGAAGTTTATCTGACCATGTATTCTGTACTGGCTGGTATAAATGTTCTCTCATGCTACAACAATTATCATGGGACTAGTTAAATCTTACCAGCATATTTGCCTGGCCACATTGGATCTCTAAGTAATTAGTCCAGAGAGAAATGCTGTTTGCCTCCAAGCAAGCAAGCATGACTCCCTGATAACTCAAAGACAACTAAAATGCAAAACTACCGTGAAGTAGATTAGACTCTTGTGAAGGCTTGGAGAAATATTTAACTGGCATTAGTATTAGTCTTTGGTACAGAGACATGCCATCTCAGAAACCCCCTTCTCTACCCTATAAAGGCATTTCCAGGCAGATCTTGGCTCAAAACATTAGCATATAATAGAGCCTAGGTGAGGTGCTGGGAGAAATTACCTAAGGGCATTTAACCCTTCCTGCTTCCCATAATAGTGGGAGGTATGAGTTGCAGGGGTATAAAACCAGCCAGCTTCCCTCTCTCTCTCTCTCTCTCTCTCTCTCTCTCTCTCTCTTTTCTCTCTCTCTCTCTCTTTGGGCTCCCTCTTTGTGAGCTCGCACCCTTCTTGGGAGTCTTGTCTTTGTCTCCTCTTTACAGGGCATTAACACATGGTGGCCGCAATCTTGGCCTACACATGGCTAGGGTTCTAGCCTGGAATCCTAAGTACAGGGTTTTTCCTATTGCTGATTTGTATGCCTAAACCTGTGATAAGTAAAGCCTTTTAAAACTGCATCGGATTCCTGAGTCTTCATCCATTCCCCACCGGCTTTGGAGGTAGAAGGGAACTCGCTTCCTGGCACTGTTGGGGACCCCTGCAGTGTTCCCGACATTAGGTAACTTATCCAAGATCACATAATAAATGTGGTCTATAATTACTGGTCTATTTTATAATAACTGGTTTAATGTTAACTGGTCTATTTTTTGCGATTTCACGAACTGAACTATTACCCTCAGATAGTCATCTGGATTTATAGAAATGGATTAGAAAGAAAGCAGATAAGCTATAAAGGGCTGTGGTGAAAGAAACCATCATGTAAATTTATGCATTTACATTCTTTCCTCCACACAGAGAAATAATACAATACTATATTGAGCAGGAGTAATATTCTCCAGGCCAAATAAAGATGCCGATATATAAAATATAAAGGAGAACCATTATTTTTTAAAACAGGATAAGTAAAGAGATGAACTCATATATACATTTTGGTACAATTTATAAACTATAAAATTAAAATATCTGTATGAACATCTATAAAGCTAAATGAAGTTTATTAGTCAACTAGGGTTGACAAAACAAAATCTCAGAGTTAAGTGGCTTAAACTCAAAAATATATTTTTTCACAGCTCTGGAGGCTGAGGATTCAAGGTACCATCTGACTTGATTCCTAGCAAGGGCTAACTTCCAGCTTCTAGGCAGCTGACTTCTTTCCTTTTTTCCATACTTATGAAAGTTTCAAAGCTGAAGTTGCTCTTCTAAAATTACTTTAAGGGTCAGAGCAATAGCACAGCAGATAGGGAATTTGCCTTGCATGCAGCTGACCTGGATTCTATTCATGGCATCCCATATGGTCTCCCTAGTACTTCCAGGGGTAATTCCTGAATGGAGAGCCATAGGTTTGCATAGTGTGGCCCAAAACAACAAACAAACCAAAAGGGCCATTAGAACTGGACTAAGAGGACTAGAGAGACAGTACAGGAGTAAGGAATTTGCCTTGCATGCACCCAACCCCATTTCGACTCCTGCCACCACAGACAGTTTCCCAAGCACCACTAAGAGTCACCCCTGAGCAGAGCCAGGAGTAAGACCTGAGCAAGACTGGGTGTGGCCCCAATTCCTTTTTTAAAAAAAAACTGGACAAAAAATGTAAAAAAAAGTCCAGAGTCACAAATGTTTAATAAACACATGAAAGTCCTATTCAGTCTTATTTGTCACTAAAGAAGCATAGCACAAAAAGTATAATGAGAACAATATAGTGATGCAAATCTATTAAATGTGTGATACTACAGAAATAAAGTTACTACATGGTGGGGGCAGAGACTGCGGGAATGAAGAAGGCAGGTATGGTGAGAAAGGAAGAGCAAACCTTAAACGACACACGGAGAGTAGTGGAAGATCATTGGCACTTTGATGATTGCATTCATCAAACAATTTTGTGCGCCAAAAGCATAAACTGTGTAAAATTACAATGGAATGACTCGTCATTGCTGCAAACATGACTATAATTAAAAGAACATTCACTTAAGAGATCACTCTACATGAAGGAACACATACTTTGTGTGAAGAAGGCCTGGCCTCCATCGCCAACACCGCATGATTTCCTGAGCATTGCCAGGGGTAACCCCTGAAACTCCACCGATATAAAACCCCACCCCGCCTCCAACTCACACACAAAGGACACACTGTGAAGAAATTGAAACTCGTCTATTGCTAATCAAAACATTTAATAAGGTAAAAGCACTTTGCAAAATGATTCAACAGTTTCACAAGTTGGAAAGACAGACAGAGTTAATTTAATTTACAAGTGTATTCCATGGCATCTCCCAAAGGAAATGAAGACATGCCTACCCAGAACTTGCATAAGAAGGTTCAGAATGCCATTATCCATAATTGCCAGGAGGTGGAAATGAATCAAATGTCCATGAACAGTTTGATAACTGTTCGGAAGAGATCAACAAAATGTGGTTGATATAAATTATCACTTGTATCACTTGTCTTCCCTTTGTTCATCTATTTGCTCCATCAGGAACCAGTAACATCTCCATATGTCCTGTCACAAGCCAGTGTAACCCAAGGGCATCTGCTTGTTCCAGGGACAGGAAGAGCCTCAAACCATTCTTCAGGTCCATAATTGTTACTGGTTTTTGGCATATCAAATAAAACATGGGTAGCTTGCCAGGCTCTGCCGTGTAGGTGGTAAAAATTATAGAATATTTTTAATATTCTATTATAGAATATTATTATAGAATATTATTCTATTATAGAATATTTTTAAGCAGGAAAAGGAATAAAACAGATATATGTTATGATACAGATCAGAGATACATCCAATATTGATTTTCCCTTATGATTTATTAACAGAATCTCAAATGAGATGCTGTTAATAAAAAAAAACTGCAGCAGTTTTTTTCAATCCGGCCCAGGTATGCTGAACCAGAGACTCTCAGACAAGGGGCAGAGCTGCTACTTGCTCTCCCTGTGCCGAGCTGCTCGTGGGGCACCCGGGAGGCATGGAGGGTTCTAGCCCTGGCCTGCCACCCCAGCTGAGCCTCACAACAAGCCAGACCACCCTCCCCTACTCCATGGGGCCCGCCATTTTCCACATCCGGACTTCCCTCTCGTCACAACTCCACCCAGCAGACCAGTCTATCACAGCCCAGCTCACACGGCAGCTAGCGGCGCATGCATTTATCAATAAATGCTTTATTTAGAGGTGACTACAACAGGATGCCACCTCCACGACAAGCCTGGCATGCTGCTCGTGTAGTTTTTGATATGCCAAATACCAGTAACATTTATATTAGGTCATTCCTGTGACCTAGTACAATTGTTTGAGGCTCTTTATGTTCCTGGAGCAAGTAGATGCCTTTGGGTTCTACTCGCATGAGACGGGACATATGGAGATATTACTGGTGCCTGCTCTAGCAAATAGATGATTAACGGGAAGATAGTGATAGTCATAGTGAAATTCACTTGTATCACTTGTCTTCCCATTGTTCACTGATTTGCTCAAGCGGGCACTATTAATATCACCATAAGTCCTCTCACGTGCTAGTGTAGCCCAAGGGCATCTGCTTGCTCCAGAAAGACGAAGAGCCCAAATCATTCTTCAAGTCATGGGCATGAGGTTTATCATTGTTACTGGTTTTGGCATATCAAATATAACATTGGTAGCTTGCCAGGCTCTGCCATGCGGGTAGGATACCCTTGGTAATAGGCTCTCAGTTCGTGCATTTACTGATAAACCGTGAACAATAGGAAGAGATTCACTTTTCTCTTGGGTGGAGCTCCGACAAGCTGTGGAGTCCAGATGTTGAGAATGACTGCCCTCATGGTGAGGGATTTCCTCTGATTTCTTGCTCTATTGGGATGGTGGCCAGGGCTAGAACCTGCCTATCCTCCTGAATGCCTCATGATCAGCCGAGCACAGGGAGAGCCGGTAGCAGCTCTGCCATGTGTATTGTGTCTCTGGTTCAAGAATACCTGGGCTTAGCTGTAGGGTGGGACTATGACGAGCAGGGCTTGAGATCAGCTTTTCTCTACAGTGGAGCTCTGACTAAGTGTGGAGTCCAGATGTTGAAGATGGTTGCTCTCATGGTGCAGGGGGTTCCTCTGGCTTCTTGCTAGGTTCTAGGTCAGGGCTAGAACTGGTCTTCCCTCCCGGATACCCCATGATTAGCCAAGCACAGGGAGAGCCAGTAGCAGCTCTGCCCCATGTATCTTAGGTAAGAATAAAAAAACATTTGAAAACCTGACTATAAAAAATAAGGATGTAGAATATCCTCCAGTGATAAATATATATAAAGTGATAAATATATATAATTGTTTAATGCATTATTATTGTATTTTATTTCCAAATCATAACTGTGTTCTAAGATACAGTGAAAGGCACACAATTTTGTAAATATTCAATAAATTAGATCAATTGTATCACTTGTATTGCTTGTCTTCTCATTGTTCATCAATTTGCTTAAGTGGGTCCCAGTAACATCTCCATTTGTTGGGAATGAGGTCCATTGTTGTTACTGTTTTTGGCATGTTGAATACATCATGGGTAGCTTGCCAGGCTCTGATGTAGCTCTGGGTTCATCCCAGGGGGCCCAGTCTTTTTCTATGTCAGACCATCAACCATCCAGGGCCCACGGGCAGAGCCCTGGGTAAGGACAAGCCTGTCTCCTGTCTGCCAACTGCTGACACAGCTGGCACTACAGCCACACCTGCAACACCTCTAGGGGCAGAATAAACAAGATAGTAAAAAATATTGTACCCAAATCTCAAGTATTAATATAGATGAAGCAAAAGAAGCATATAACTATAATAAATTGAAATTTAAGAATGTTTTTTAATTATAAAATATTCAAAATTTATTCCATTCTTGAATAATATCAAAGAAAAACACAAGTCAAATTTTTCTTGTAAGATATTTGTATAAATTTTAAAAAAAAAATAAAAAGCAAAGAAAATGTCCTTTATATATTACCAAAAGTGAGAGAAGCGTAATGAGACTGCGAAAACAAGATACATTCGGAGAACTGTAGATAACGCAATGGCAGACTCTGCCTTTCAAGCACGAGCCCTACCCCACATGTGTTGAGTGCAATCTCAATGTGAACAAAAGTTTAGAGTCTCTGATACATAACAAGCGTAACTGCAGCCAAAATGTATGTCCAAATACCACAGCTAAAAAATGCAACTTCAGGCAAGCATGCATGCAAACACTATAACCAAATGTGCAATCCCTGGGAAGCACCACAACCAAGTGTGTATGCCTCAGGTCAACACAATAGCAAAAGAAAGAGAAATAAATACATATTTATAGGTAACAAATTATAATGATAAATTTAAAACATGGGTGATAAATTCAAAATGGGTGGAGGTAATTGTGTATGCTAAGTAGAGCTGATCAAAATTACCTGGTTAACCTTCCATATTTTTCCACTTACTCCTCTGTGTTCTTTGCTATCGTTTACTACAGACACAGACACTGGCAGCCATTCGTGGTTGTGCATTATAGTTCTAGTCAATAAAGTGAAGCAAAACGTGGAGTGTGAGATGTCTGGGAAAGCTTAAGTTTTTCAGATAAAAGTAATGAACTAACATTGCTAGTGTGACACTTCTTTTCTGACTTAGAAATATTTTTAAATGATAATATAATTGTAATAGAGGCAACAGAAGTCTTGCAACAAGGCAAGAAATCAATAGTTAAAGATAGATAGTATTATGAAAGGAGCCTAAAACTTTCAGAAGTCGCAAAGAAAAACAAATGAGAAAAGCAAAAGAGACTGTTTATTTGTTTAAACTCTAGTTAACTTTAATTTCTTACTTGCAGCTTTCCCAGTAATATTTACAATATACATAAAACAATCTGACAGGAAGCATTTATAAGCAATACATTACATGAGGCCAAGCAAAAACATTAATGCTAATGAGTATGAAGTATCTCTGTGTTAATATGAAACCAAATAAATGACAAAAAGGTTGGGGAAAATGTTTTTATTATACAGATACAGGACAAATTCCAAAAGACAGAATTGAGTTACAGAATAATTTTAAAATTACAAAAAAATTATCAAAGATTTAGCATTTTAGTACCTGAGAAAGTCTTAAGTATAAATAGAGAAGGGGAAATAATAGAGTAAAGCAGACAAGGATAAAGAAGAAAAATGTCTGGGGGCTGGGGAGGTAAGGAGCAAACAAATTATTTAGAATGTTTAATATTGAAAAACATGAATATTTAAAAATATGTTCTGCCGCAGAGCACTGGTTGTATGTGGGAGACATCAGGAGGCTTAACCCATAGCACTGCTCCACACTGCTGAGTGCAATCCCTGGAACTGCTCGATGATTCATAAGTGTGGCCCATAGCACAATAACCCAATCATGTGTACGAAAACACTGAGACCAAGTGTGTGAACAAACCCCAGACATTATGACAATGACAACAAAAGGAAGAAAAATAAGTATTTTGCAAGTTAAAAAAAGAGCATATATTTAGAACCATAATAAGGAACAAGGCAATGGACCAAATGGCTAGACTGTACACCTTCCATGTATGAGGTGCCGAGTGAGATCGTTTACATTACGTGGCCTCACAGTATCACTGGGAAACTTACTCTGGTCAAAGAAAAAATCATGGGAAACTATTTCTGTATGCCAGCAACTATTAGAAAATTTTACATTCTGTTAGTGAATGCTGCCGTGAGGAATCTATACGAAATAGCTCACTTCTTTTCTTTTTGTTCAGAACTTCAGGATGTCCTCTGAAACTTAGGTGTGATGATGTGGTTAAGTTCTGTCCAAAAGAAGGAAGCAGAATAGTGGGGGTGATTTGTCTAAGGGTTTACTTAGAGGAAGCACCTTACTTGAACAAACATAGGTTTTATCATTTCATCTTTCCTTCTTTATTCTGAGATTTAGATATAAAAGCTGCAGGGCCTTGAGTCTGTGTATAATACAAATAGAGCTTGCAAATAAAGTATCAGTAATTCAAAGGGGAATTTAGAAGATAATCATTTTGGTCATTATGCAAAAAAAGTTATACAACAGAAAATAATTATTTGTAAGTTTAGAAACATCACAAAAAATGCAGCACTAACAGAAATTAAAATTAATGACATTTAGAAGTTGGTGTCAATAGAGAAAAGCCTTAGGAGAGTTTAGGATACAATACAGTCATAGAATGGTGCTTGCAGTCATAATATTTGTACAAAACTATAAAAGTAAAACAAAACAAAGAAAGAATGGAAGTTGGGAATATAACGGGAAAGGAAAAATTATAACAACAATGGAATCAATAAATTAATGCAACAATTGTTTACTTAAGAAGATCAATGAAATACACAAACATAATGAGTACAAATGATAAAGAAGATATAAATATGCAACACAAATAATTAGTCTACATAAAGAGACTATAACAACCAGAGTAAATAGTAGCTGTAACTCTTTGAAAGTAAACTAAAATACAGAAAAAAATGAATAATTTTATAGGAAAATGTAAACTTCCCATTCTAACAAAGAGAAACACTTTAAATACATAGATAATTGTGGAATAAAATGAAATATTTTATGATGATTACTTAGTCAATAATGGTTTTAAGGAAAGGACATTATATAGTGAAAAAATTTGATAAATTCAGGATCAAAGTGATAGAATAGTGGGTATAGCACATGCCTTGCGTGCACCACACCCAAGTTCAATCCCTGGCTCCCCATTTGGTCCCCTGAGCCCAGAACCAGGAGTAAATCCTAGTAGATCCAAGGGTGGACCCCAAACCAACAACCAAAAAAAAAAAATGACACATTTAATACATGGTATTTATCCCAGACATAACAAAAAATGAAAATTCTTCAAAGGATACTAAGTTAGAAAAATCTTATTATTACATACTGATTTTATTTTTTTAAAAACATTTTATTATACCACCGTGTGATATACAATTACAATGTTGTTCACTTTTGGAGGTTTCAGTCACACAGTGCTCCAGCACCCGCCCTCCACCAGTGCCCATCACCCACCACCCAGGTCCCCAATTCCCTCCTCCCTCCCATGTCCTGCCTAAATGGCAGGTTCTTTATCTCCTCTCTCTCTCCCCTCTCTCTCTTCCTTCTCCTACACATTGTAGGTTGCACTGCATACACTTAGAAGCCATCATTTCCATTTTTTTTGCCTATATTTAATGCTCAGTTCTATGTTGGTATCAGACCTTTTGACATTTATTCACACATGTTCCCTTCTCTATCTTACCTAACCTCTGACTCCCACGCGCTTGTGGTAATTTCCACTTTTGGTAAGATCACCTGGTATATTTATGTCATGCAAATAAATGCAGTCATTCTATGTCTCTCTCTTTCCTTCTGACTAATTTCACTCAACATGATTCTTTCCATGTCCATCCATTTATAGGCAAATTTCATAACTTCATTTTTCCTGGCAGCTGAATAGTATTCCATTGTGTAGATGTACCACAGTTTCTTTATCCAGTCATCAGTTCTCGGGCACACTGGTTGTTTCCAGGTTCTGGCTATTGTGAATAGTGCTGCTATGAAAATAAAAGTGCGGATTGTGTTTCCGCTGTGTGTTTTTGGCTTCCCAGGGTATATTCCCAGGAGCGGTATGGCTGGGTCAAAGGGGAGCTCAATTTCTAGTCTTTGAAGGAATGTCCATATTGTTTTTCAGAAAGGTTGTACAAGTCGACATTCCCATCAACAATGGATGAGGGTCCCCTTTTCCCGCATCCACGCCAGCACTGTTTGCTTTTACCCTTTTGGATATGGGCCAGTCTCTGTGGTGTGAGGTGATATCTCATCGTTGTTTTGATTTGCAGCTCTCTGATGATTAGTGATGATGAGCAAGTTTTCATATGCCTTTTGGCCATTTGAATTTCTTCCTTGTCAAAGTTTCTGTTCATCTCTTCTCCCCATTTTCTAATGGGGTTGGCTGTTTTTTTTCTTATATAGCTGTACCAGTGCCTGATATATCCTGGATATTAAGCCCCTATCAGATGGGTATTGGGTGAATATTCTTTCCCATTCTGTGGAATGTCTTTCTATCTTGGTCACTGTTTCTTTCGAGGTGCAGAAGCTCTTCAGTTTCATGTAGTCCCATACGTTTATATTTTCTTCTAGTTGCTTTGTAAATGGTGTTTCATCTTTGAAGATGTCTTTAGCTTCAATGTCGTGGAGGGTTTTTCCTATATTTTCTTCAACATACTTTATGGATTCAGGTCTGATATTGAGATCTTTAATCCATTTTGATCTGATTTTTGTGCAAGGTGTTACGCACAGGTCCAAATTCATTTTTTTTACATGTAACTGTCCAGTTTTCCCAGCACCACTTGTTGAAGAGGCTTTCCTTACTCCAGTTTGGACTCTTTGCACCTTTATCAAAGATTAACTGATCATGTCTTTGAGGGTGGGTGTCAGGATACTCAAGTCTACTCCATAGGTCCACAGGACTGTTTTTATTCCAGTGCCACACTGTTTTAATTACTGCTGCTTTGTAGTACAGTTTGAGGTTGGGAAAGGTGATGCCTCCCATCTTCTTCTTCCCAAGGATTGCTTTAGCTATCCGTGGGGGTTTATTATTCCATACGAATTTCAGGAGTGTTTGGTCAATTTTTTAAAAGAATGTCATGGGTATCCTTATAGGAACTGCATTGAATCTGTACAAAGCTCTAGGGAGTATTACCATCTTGACAATGTTAATTCTCCCCATCCATGAGCAGGGAATGTGTTTCCATTTCCTCATGTCCTCTTTTTATTTCTTGAAGCAGTGTCTTGTAGTTCTCTTTGAACTCTTTCTTGTAGTTCTCTTGAAGCAGTGTCTTGTAGGTCCTTTAACTTGGTTAAGCTGATTTCCTAGGTATCTGATTTTCTGTGGCACAATTGTGAATGGAATCGTTTTCTTAATATTCCTTTCTTCTCTTTCATTATTTGTGTATAGGAAAGCCACAGACTTTTGGGTATTGATTTTGTACCCTGCCACTCTACTATACATATCTATTGTTTCTAAGAGTTTTTGGGTCGAGAGTTTAGGGTTCTCTAGGTATAATATCATGTCATCTGCAAATAATGATAGTTTGATTTCTTCCTTGCCTATCTGGGTGCCCTTAATGTCCTTTTCTTCTCTGATTGCTATGGCAAATACTTCCAGTACTATATTGAATAAAAGAGGTGAGAGAGGGCAACCTTGTCGTGTTCCTGATCTTAAGGAGAAGGCTTTCAAATTTTCCCCATTGAGAATGATACTTGCTGTGGGCTTTTAGTAGATGGCTTTGACTACCTTGAGGAAGATAGTCAAGATATCTTGACTATCTTGAGGAAGATAGTCTTCGCACCTCCATGATTATGCGAAGAATGCTGAGAGAGAGAAAGACACAAAAGCACACTTGTCTTCAGAAACTCTTGAGCTCATTCACCAACGTGGCAAGGCACGAGCCTCAGGAGACCAAATGCTACCATCCAAACTTGCTAAATGGTGGAGAGAAGCGATAAAAGAAGACCTCAAAGACAGAAGAGCAGAAATACTGGAAGATGCAGCAGAAGCCGGGAAAAGCATTCGCACTGCCCGCCTGTCCTTCGCCAACTATAAGACCAAGATGACTGCCCTCCGACGCCCTGATGGATCTATCACATCTTCCAGAAAGGTAATGGAGAAGATTATCCAGGACTTCTACTCAAATGTCTTTGATAGCCACATCCACCTGCCCAAATACCAAATTCCACAGGATGGATATGTCATTCCCAACGTTCCCACTTCTGAAATCTGACATGCCATCTCGTCGGGTAAAGAAGGGAACAGCACCAGGCCCAGACAAAGTCAGACCCAAACACCTGAAGAATCTGCCGTCGGTACTCCATCAATACACTAGCTCGGCTCTTCACATGCTACCTGTCTGAATGCAAGGTGCCCTCCCAATGGAAAACCAGCAGGACAGTTCTACTGTTCAAGAAGGGAGACATTCACGACATCAGCAACTATCGCCCCATCTGCCTGTTGTCCATCATCTACAAGCTGTTTACACGAGTCATTTTGAACAGGATTAGCAAAGCACTAGATGAAGGACAACCATGTGAGCAAGCAGGCTTCCGAAAAGTATGGCACAATCGACCATATCCATACAGTAACCAAGCTCATCAAGGTTTGTAGGGAGTACAAAATGCCGCTCTGTCTCATGTTCATTGATTTAAAGAAAGCCTTTGATTCTGTGGAGACTGAAGCAGTCATCAAAGCCCTAGCCAAACAGGGTGTTCAAACCCAATACATCAAGATCCTTCGTGAGCTGTATTACGGATTCACCACCAGGATCTCACCATTCTACAAAGAAGTGATCATTAATGTGAAAAGAGGGGTTCTACAGGGTAATACCATTTCACCAAAACTCTTCAGTGCCACCCTCGAGAACATCATGCAACAATTAGAATGGGAAGGAATGGAAGTGAAGATAGATGGTCGGCAATGACACCACCTTCGCTTTGCTGATGACATCGTTCTAATAACACCAAACATTAGCCAAGCGGCACAAATGCTGGCTGACTTCGACCGAGAATGTGGAAAGATAGGTCTATAGCTGAATCTAAAGAAAACAATGTTTATGAAGAATGAACTAGTTCCAGAGCCCCCATTCACGCTCAATGGAACAAACATCTCTGAATGCAGCAGTTTTGTGTACCTAGGTCGAGAAATCAGCATGATGAATGACCTAAAACCTGAGCTGCGCGGGAGGAAGGAGAGCAGCATGGAATGCCTTCAAAGGCATCGAAGAAATAGCTAAAAGGACAAAGAACCTCTGGCTCCGGGCACATCTCTTGGACTCCACCGCTCTCCCTGCATTAACATACGCCTCAGAGACCTGGGTCCTACGAAAGCAAGATGAGAATGCTATCTGGTCTCCCAGAGAGGAATCGAAAGAGCTATGCTTGGAATATCACGCCTCACTCAAGTGAGAGAAAGAATCCGGAGTTTTGACCTCTGTCGCTATTCCAGAATCAGGGATGCTGTCCTCGTTTGCCAAGGCATTGAAAATCAGATGGGCTGGACATGTAATGCGATTTGGAGACAACCGCTGGACTAGAGCCATTACCGACTGGATCCCACAGGATGTCAAAAGATCACGGGCCGCCCACCTACAAGATGGTCAGACTTCCTTGTCAAGACACTGAAGGAACGGTTTGAGGCTCTTCATATTCCTGAATCAACCAGATGCCATTGGGCTACATTGTCACGTGGATAGGGTCCAATGGAAATGTTACTGGCGCCTGCTCGAGCAAATCGATGAATAACGGGATTCAAGTGATCAAGTGATCTTGAGGAAGCTTCCTTCTATTCCCATTTTCTGGAGGGTTTGAATCATGAATGGGTGCTGGATCTTTTCAAATGCTTTTTCTGCATCTATTGATAGGACCTATGATTTTTATTTTTTCTCTTATTGATGTGATGTATTGTGTTGATTGATTTGCGAATGTTGAACCATCTTTGCTTTCCCAGGATGAATTCTACTTGGTCATGATGTATGATCTTTTTGATGAGTCTTTGGATTCTGTTTGCTAGTATTTTGTTGAAGATCTTAGCATCTGTGTTCATCAAGGAGATTGGTCTGTAATTTTCCTTCTTTGTGTTGTCTCTCCCTGCTTTGGGTATCAGCGTGATATGCGCCTCGTAAAAGCTATTTGGGAGTATTTCTGTTTCTTCTATTTTTTTGGAAGAGCTTGAACAGTACTGGCAGTAGGTCCTCCTTAAAGGTTTGGTAGATTTCGCCAGTGAACCCATCTGGACCTGGGCTTTTGTGTTTGGACTGACTTTTTAATTACTGTTTCAATTTCCTCGATGGTGATAGGCTTATTCAGGTAATGGAGGTCTTCTTGTTTCAATTGTGGGAGGTTATAGGACTTCAGGAATTTATCCATTTCTTCTAGGTTCTCATGTTTTGTTGCATACATGTTCTCAAAGTAACCTCTGATGATCTTTTGGATTTCTGTTTTTTCTGTTGTGATGTCAACATTTTCATTACTGATTGTGTTTATTTGGGTTATCTCTTTCCGTGTTCTTACAAGTCTTGCCAGGGGGCTTGTCAATCTTGTTTAATTTTTCAAAGAACCAGATCTTGGTTTCATTAATCTTTTGGATTTTTTTTTTTTTTTTTTTTGGTTTCCAGCTCATTGATTTCCTCCCTAAGTTTCACTATTTCCTTCCTTCTGCCTGGGTTGGGCTTCCCTTGTTCGTCTTTTTTCTAATATTTTTAGCTGTGAGGTCAGGTTATTTATGTGGGCCCTTTCTTCTTTCCTGATGAATGCTTGCAGAGCTATGAACTTTCCTCTTAACACAGCTTTTGCTGTGTCCCACAAGTTCTGATAGTTGGTATCTTTGTTGTCATTTGTTTCTATGAATCTATGGATTTCCTGTTTGATTTCTTCTATGACCCATTTGTTGTTCAGCAGTGAGCTGTTTAGTTTCCAGGTGTTTGGTTTAGCTCCTCTACTTCTGTGTATGGTTCACTACTATTTTCAGTGCATCGTGATCTGAAAAGATAGTTGACACAATTTCAATCTTTTTTATTTTGTTGAGGTATGCTTTGTGGCTCAGTATATGGTCTATCTTGGAGTATGTTCCATGTGCACTGTTGTGTATTCAGCTTTTTTGGGATGAAAAGCCCTGATATATCAACCAGCTCTCTTTCTTTCATTTCTTCCTTCAGGTCCAGTATTTCCCTGTTGAGTTTCAGCCTCGTCAATCTATCCATAGTCGATAAGGCAGTGTTGAAGTCTCCGACTATTATTGTGCTACTGTTAATATCTTCTTTGAGGTCTATTAATAGTCGTTTTAAGTATTTTGCTGGCCCCTAGTTTGGCGCATATATATTTAGTAGTGTGATTTCTTCCTGGTATACATACCCCTTAATTATTAAGAAATGGCCTTCATTGTCCCTTTTAACCTTTTTCAGCCTGAAATCTGTATTGTCAGACATGAGTATGGCCACACCCACCTTTTTGGAGAGTTTTTTTGTGTGGAGAATGGTCTTCCAGCCTTTGACTTTGAGTCTGTGTTTGCTCTGGTTATTCAGATGTGTTTCTTGTGGGCAGCAGAATGTTGGATTCAGTTTTTTAATCCATTTTGCCACCCTGTGTCTCTTAATTTGTGCATTTAGACCATTGACATTGAGAGAGATTATTGTCATTGGATTTTGTGCCATCTTTCTGTTTAAACTTGTTGTGGTTTTGGGTTGTCTTATTTTACAATAGACCCTTCAATCCTTCTTTTAGAGTTGGTTTTGAGTCTATGAATTTCCTGAGTTGTTGTTTATCCATGAAGTTGTGTATCTTTCCTTCGCATCTGAAAGTAAGTCTAGCTGTGTAAAGAATTCTTGGTGAGGCCTGAAGTTCATTGAATCTTTTCACAATATCCCACCATTGTTTTCGGGCTTGGAGTGTTTCATCTGAGAAAAGTCTGCTGTAAATCTCAGGGATGCTCCTTTGTATGTGATTTCCTTCTTTGATCTTGCTGCTTTCAGTATTCTATCTCTGTCTATCATTTTTGTCATTTTAATAAGGATGTCTCTTGGAGTATTCTTATTGGGGTTTCTTTAGCTGGTATCCTTTGGACCTCCTGTATCTGGGAACATGCTTTCTTCAGTTCAGGGAACTTCTCAGCGATGATGACTTTGACAGTTTCTTCTTCATCAGGGTTTTCTTCTTGCCCTTCTGGGACCCCAATGATGCGTATGTTGTTCCTTTTTGGCTTCATCCCGATTTTCTCTGGTAGTCTGTTCACTGATTGTGAGTCTTTTTTCCATCTTCTGGTGTTGTCTACAGAATCTCTGAACCTCGTCTTCGAGATCACTAATCTTTCTTCAGTAGCTGTTACTCTGCTTTGGAGGCCTTCTCCTGTGTTTTTCAGTTCACTTACCTCATTTTTGATATCTGTCATTTCTGCTTGTACTTTGGTCTGAAATTTACTCAATTCTGCTCTCATGTCCTCCTGTATTTTATTGACTTTGTATTCCATTGTTTCTTTTATTTCCTTGTACATCTTTAAAAGTTGCTTCCGAAATTCCTTTTCAGAGAGGTTATATAGTTCATCGTTATTGCTGGACTCATCTGTATTAGTGACTTCAATCGTAGAGCTTGAAGGACTTATGCGCTGCTTTACCATAATGACTATCGTAGGTTGAAAATGTGTGTTCTGGGTGACTAGTCACTAGAGTTAGTAGGTGCGTGAATTTCTTTGCAACTAGGGACGTATAGCAAAGAGTGTAGGGGCCAATGCTCAGTGGTATCTCAGGTAGATAGACATCGCACGGACACCTACAGGTCCGTGCAGTTTTGAATTCTGGGGTGTCGGGGGTGGTTCCAGAGTCAGGGGGTCATGGTGGGGGCCGTGCAGTGGAAGGTCCGAGGACGCTGAGTGGAGCTTGGTACCCTCCTCAAAGCTGGAGCCCTTTATCCTGGAGCAGAGTGGCTTGGGGCTGCCCGCCGCTGGAACGCACTTGGTGGGAAGAGCGCGGGGATCTGCTGGGCGTTGGGGCTGGATGGCGCCAGGTGGGTGGTCCGAGGACGCTGGGTGGGGCTTGGTCCCCTCCTCAATGCTGGAGCCCTTTATCCTGGAGTGGAGTGGCTGGGGGCTGCCCGCCATGGGAACGCACCTGGTGGGAAGAGTGCAGGGATCTGCTGGGTGACGGGGCTGGATGGCGTCAGGTGGGAGGTCCGAGGACGCTGGGTGGGGCTTGGTCCCTCCTCAAAGCTGGAGCCCTTTATCCTGTAGTGGAGTGGCTCGGGGGCTGCCCACCACGGAACGCGCCTGGAAGTGAAAAGATGACTTTGCTGGTTAATGGTGGGTTGGAACTGCTGGTTTGGGAACTGCAGAAAAGGCAAATCTATCAAAAGATGCAGGCCGGGGAAGTATTGCTTGAGATGGGGAGAGATTGAGAGCTCACGACAAAAGTTGTTGAGTTGAGAACACCTTGCCACTTATTACCTAAGTACTGATTTTAAGTAGAGTTCCAAGCTTTAGTAAAGCACCAGGAATAATGAAAAAATGAAGACAATTCAGCCATGTTAATGATTACCGAAAGCAAGCAGAGACATCTCAGAAAAGAAAAACTATACCTACTCCTAATAAACATAGATGCAAAGATCCTCAACAAAATATTAGCAAATTGATTTTAATAGTACTTGAAAAAATCATAGACCATGACCAATAATTATTCATCCCAGCCCTGCAAAAACAGTTTAATATATGTAAGTCAATCAGCATATGACACCATATTGATAAAAAGAAAAATAAAAAATTCATATGATCACATCAATAGATATAGAGAAAACATCTGACAATATCCAACACCATAAATGATAAAAACTCAATATAATGGGAGTTAAAGGAACTTTCTTTTTTATTTTATTTTATTATAGCAACGTGTCTTTCTCTCGGCATTCTTCACACAATCACGGAGGTGCTGAACCAGTCAGTTGTATTCTTCATCGATGTCATCAATGATGTTATCTACCCATGTTTTAGCAATGGTGCCAAAGAGTTCCCAGTTGGTGGTCATTCTGGGAGTTCTCTTCTTAAACTTTGCAGCCTTTTCTCCCCCATTGGGTGAAGTAGAATTTTGCACCTAATGAGACGATGGTCCAATCCTGTTTGGAATTTTATGACAACAGAGACATAGGTCAGGCAAAGCCGTCGATTGAATGTGATTTGGTCAATTTCATTGTGGAACTGTACACCAGGAGATTCCCATGTCCAACATTTTGCTTCAGCCTTTTGGACTGTGAGTTCCCTTGAATGGTCTTGGTGGACATGATGAACTCAGGTAGATTCTCACCCTGTTCATTCCATTCTAGGCCATGGGTCCTGATGTGGTGTTCTTTAGCTAATCTTCTCGGTCCTATCTTGGCATTAAAATCAAGGACTATGATCTTGTAGAAGATGTGATCTTATTTATAGAACTCCTCCAGCTCCATGTAGAATTTCTCAATTTCTTCTTCCTTGTATGTGGATGTTGGTGTGTAGACAACGAAGATAGAAATTGCTGGCAGTGGGCCACATCTCTTCAAGTGTAATCGTCCTATCTGGATCGTTAGGCATTCAAATGAATCAGTGCTCACGGCCTGCTCGTGATGACAAGGACACCAATGCCACCAATGCCTCTTTTGTCACATGTTGCAAGGAACAGTTCTTCTCTGGTGTCAAAAATGGCGTGATGCTATTGACACCTCCTCATCTCAGTCAGACCAATGATGTAGTACTTGATCTTTTCAAAAACTCTTGAGAGTTTTTGAAGACACAAAGGACACCTATCTTCAAAAACTCTGGAGCTCAATCACCAATGTGGGAAGGCGCGAGCCTCAGGCGACCAAATGCTAACATCCAAGCTCGCAAAGCAGTGCAGAGAAGCGATAAAGGAAGACCACAAAGAAAAAAATTAGAAATACTGGCCCATGCAGCAGACTAGTGGGGTTTGCAAATGCTTTTCCCAGCTTCTGCCGGCCTGTCCTTCACCAACTATAAGACCAAGATAACTGCCCTCCAGCGTCCTGATGAATCTATCACATCTTCCAGAAAGGCAATGGAGAAGATTATCCATGACTTATACTCAGATCTTTTGATAGCCACATCCACCTACCCACATACCAAATTCCGCAGTATTGATATGTCATTCCCAACATTCTTCCTTCTGAAATCTGACATGCCATTTCATCAGTAAAGAAGCAAAGATCACGAGGCCCAGACAAAGTCATACCCGAACACCTGAAGAATCTGCCTTCAGTACTCATCAATACACCGGCTCGGCCCTTCACACGCTACCTGTCTGAATACAAGGTGCCCTCCCAATGGAAAACCAGAAGGACTGTTCTATTGTTCAAGAAGGGAGACATCCACAACATTGGCAACTATCACCCCATCTGCTTGTTGTCCATCATCTACAAGCTGTTCACTCAAGCCGTCCTGAACAGGATTGGCAGAACATTAGATGAAGGACACCATGTGAGCAAGCTGGCTTCTGAAAAGGATTCAGCACAATCAACCATATACACATGGTAAACCAAGCTCACTGAGGTTTGTAGGGAGTTCAAGATGCTGCTCTGTCTGACGTTCATTTATTTAAAGAAAGACTTTGATTCTGTTGAGACCAAAGCAGTCATCGAAGCCCTATCCAAACAGTATACATCAAGATCCTTCGTAAAGGATACATCAGGATCCTTTGGGAGCTCTATTACAGATTCATTCCAGGATCTCACCATTCTACAAGGACGTAATCATTGATGTCAAAAGAGGAGTTCGGCAAGGAGATACCATTTCTCTGAAACTCTTTAGTGCCATCCTCGAGAACATCATGCTACAATTAAAATGGGAAGGAATGGGAGTGAAGAGAGATGGTCGGCAACTATATGACCTCTGCTTTGCTGATGACATCGTTCTAGTAACACCAAACATCAGCCAAGTGGCACAAATGCTGGATGACTTTGACTGAGAATGTGGAAAGATATGTCTATAGCTGAATCTCAACAAAACAATGTTCATGAAAAATGAACTAGTTCCAGAGGCCCCATTCACTCTCAACAGAACAAACATCTCTGAATGCAGCAGTTATGTGTACCTAGGTTGAGGACTCAACATGATGACCCACCCTGCAGCAGTCTTTTTCAAGCCCAGCCCAGATACGCTGATCCAGAGACTGACATACACGGGACAGAGCTGCTACAAGCTCTTCCTATCAGCTGATCACAAGTTGCCTGGGAGAGATGACAGGTTCTAGTCCTGGCCCGCCACACCAGCAGACTCCGCAAGAAGCTAGAGGAACCCAACCCCACACCATGAGGGTCAACATTTTCCACATCTGGACTCCCTCCTCATCTGAGCTCCACCCAGCAGAAGAGCTGATCACAGCCCAGCTAGTAGCCGCAGTTCATCAATAAATACTTGAGATTAGAAGTAACTACAAAAGTATCCCACCCACACGGCAGAACTTGGCAAGCCTGGCAACCCATGTCATAATTGATATGCCAAATACCAGTAACAATTAGAGACCTCATTCCCATGACCTGATGGAATGGTTTGAGGCTGTTTATGTTCCTGGAGCTAGTAGATAGATGTCCTTGGGCCACACTAGCATGTGACAGGATGTATGGAGATGATACTGGTTCCCGCCGAGCAAATCGATGATCAACAGGAAGACAAGTGATATATTTATATCATGCAAATAAATGCTGTCATTCTATATTGGTCTTTTTTAAAGGAACTTTCTTTTTTTTTTTGCTTTTTTTGGGTCACACGCAGCAATGCTCAGGGGTTACTCCTGGCTCTGCACTCAGGAATTACTCCTGGCGGTGCTCGGGGACCATATGGGGATGCCAGGGATCGAACCCGGCTGGCACAGGCCTGTCGCGTGCAAGGCAAATGCCCTACCCTCTGAGCTATCGCCTCCAGTCCCTAAAGGAACTCTCTTAAAGTTGAAGACCATTTACTACATGGAGAGCAGAAAAATAGTACAGTGGGTAAGGTGCTTCCCCTTGCATGTGACCAACCTGGTTCGATCCCCAACACCACATATGGTGCCCTGAGCCCTGTCAGCAGTGAACCCATGAGCCAAAAGTTAGGAATAAGGCCTAATGGGTATTTTATTCACAGCTAGATGTAACCCCAAAACAATATAAAAAGAATAAAAAAGTAAAGTTAATAGATGAGAATACTTTCCACTTATGGAAAACCAGCAAACAAATTTCTTCACTCATTCTTACCAGTTGATGTCTATGAGAGGTGGCTATGAGGGGGCAAATGTGGTTGTGTTGACAGTATCCATGTTCTACAGAATTTTATAATTGAGTCCTAGATTCTACACTGAGTTTGGGGCTGAGGAGAAGCAGTATATATTTTACAAATGCCACAGCTTCAAGAATAAGACAAGTTTATTTTCATGTCATTGTTAAACATTTTCTGAAGATTCTACCTAGAAAGAAGTGATAAAAACTTGAACATAATTGCCAATGATGCTTCTTAGTTTGATGCTTACATTAGGATGATATTAAGTGTAGAACAGTCACTATAGTAAGAGGTTAAAGGTTAGCAAAGGTCTGCAGTAATGAGTTTCCCACCTAACGGGGATTAGGGAGCAGAACCTGATAACGAGCAGAGGGAGCTCACCCAATCCCTTTTCCCTGATGTTCATCTACCTTGGAGAGTGAAGCACCTCCAATACTAATCTAACCCCATTGAAGTATATTTCCAAGGAGTGGTGGACTTATGGAGCATGAGAATATCCAAAGATTATTAAGGCAATCTATTGTTCTATTATGCTCGAGTTTTGAGGTGACTACAAGATTATCCCACCTTCACGGCAAAGCCTGGCAAGCTACCTGTGTCGTATTTGACATGCCAAATACCAGTAACAATTATAGACCTCATTCCCATGACTTGATGGAATGGTTTGAAGCTCTTAATGTTTCTGGAGCGGGCAGGTGCCCTTGGGCTATGTCACATGTGACAGGACATATTGAGATGTCACTGGTGCCCGCTCGATGATCTATGGGAAGTCAAGTGATCAAGCGATTGTTCCAGGAAGAAATAGAGCCAGAAAAGCAGGGCAGTATTCCGCGGCTGGCTTTTCCAGAGAATCTTGTGAATATCAGTTGGTTTTTGTGATCATCACCTATGGCAGGAAGCACCTTTAAAAAAAATAGATGCCTGATATATCATCCTTTTCTATTATATAACCGTATTCTTCATTTGCAGAAATAAATCTACTCTCTAATGAACTGAATCCAGAAACTGTTTAATCCAAAGGTCACCAAATTACTATTAATAAAATCACATTATCCTCAATAAAATAAAAATAGGATAACAGTTTCAATCTCTACTTTTGCTAAATAAAGAATTTTAATACGATCTGCACTAAAATGTGTTGAATGCTGAGCTTTTATCTGACCGGAGCTCTATTTGACAACTGGTTTAGTCAACCATTTCACAATTTGTAAAACATTTTTTTTCTGGTTAAGTTGATAGTCTGGCTATAGGAAATTTGCTTTTAAAAACCATGGAAGTGACACCACCTTTTCAATTCCTAAATTAAACATCACAGGTTTGAACAAAAAATGCCCATACAAGAAAACAGGTACAAAAATATATTCAATTTTGGGGAGAAAGGTAAGAAAAGTCCCCTCATAAATTACCATATTCTACTCATGAGGTAGTACTTCCATCATCATTTTGTGATGTGTACCCTTTAGAAATTATCTATGACCTATTTAAAAATACTAAATACATGAGCATAAATTGATTTTAAATGACACTCATTTTGTTTTTAGAAGAGAAGGTTGAGAAGATAAAAATTCTTGAACAAAGAAATAATATTTCCTTTATTAATAAATAGAATTTAAGAAATAATATTTTAGTTCATTGTTAGAATTGATATCTGATTTTATGTAAATGTAAAAAGTGGTGAAAAGCCAATTTGGGAAACAAAATTCAGTGCTTCCACTTACTGTCCTCTTTGGATCTGTTTTCTCCCCTGCCAAATGATTAAAAATGGCATAATTTCCTGTAATTGTTATTAATAAAGGTTTAGGGAAGCACTTAAGACCGTGCCTAAATGACAAATACAAAATGCTCTTTGTACTTCGCTTCATTCTCCAGACAGCTCTAAAATATAAATCGGAAGTTCCTCCTTTTTACAAATTGAGAAAAAAATGCCTATTAAGTCATCACTAGAGGTCACACAGCCTTTGAGACTGACTCCAAACTAGACTATTCCTTTGAGTCTATGCTTGTAGCCACTGCACTTTGTCGTTTCCTGTGTAGTCCTCCTGGAACAGTCATGAGATGGAAATGCAGATGGCAGAAAAGAGGTCTTTTACCCTTTTTTTTTAATTGAATCACAGTGAGATACACAGTCACAAAGTTGTTCACCACTGGGTTTTCAGTCATATGATGTTCCATCACCAGTCCCTTTAGCGGTGGACATTTTCCATCACCAGTGTCCCCAGTTTCCCTCCTTTGTTCCCTCTGCTTGGTTCTATGACAAGCACTGTTTTCTCTCTCTCTCTCTCTCTCTCTCTCTCTCTCTCTCTCTCTCTCTCTCTCTCTCTCCTTTTGGGTCTTATGGTTAGCAATATAAATTCTGAAAATCCCCTTTCCCTTCTGAGGTTCTTTTTTGGACTGGTCAATCCATCAAATTAGCATCAGACAAATTAATATGAGAAAAATACTTATAATTACACATGTTTGGGGGCCAGAGCGATAGCACAGTGGGTAGAGCATTTGCCTTGCACGTAGGCGATCAGGGTTCGATCCTCGGCATCCCATATGGTCCCCTGGGCAATGCCAGGAGTAATTCCAGAGCAAAGAGCCAGGAGTAACCCCCTGAGAGTCGCCAGGTATGACCCAAAAAAAAAAAAAAAAAATTACACATGTTTGGAGAATCTATAGGGATGTAAGTTCTAGAGTGAATAGGATAAGTCAGGTTTTTTTTTTAAATCCTAAAGTATGGAATTGGGGCCTCAGACTTCAAGGAGAGGGAAGGCTGACTCATGATAAAAATAAAAACTCAGGTGCTCTGTATATCTCTACAGTCCCAGAGAGTTTTCCCAGCAGTAAGATTATCTAGCGGTAAGCCCAGTCTTCATTCTTTCAATAATTAAGGTAATGGTGAAAGTTTCTCTTGAAGCCTGGTTGGGTGGTGAGACGCAGGCTGTTCAAATTCTTTTAAGTAGAGATAATTTACTGGCCAAGATGATACACTTACTTTTGGTTCTGTTCTGTTCTGTTCTGTTCTGTTCTGTTCCGCTCTGTTCTGTTCCGTCGCTCGCCCGTCCGCTCTGTTCTGTTCTGTTCTGTTCTGTTCTGTCTGCCTCGGTTCTGGTCGCTCCGGTTCTCGTCCGCGTTCTGTTCTGTTCTGTTCTGTTCCTGTCCGCGTTCTGTTCTCGTTCTGTTCGCCCTCCTGTTCTGTTCCCTGTTCTGTTCTGTTCGCCTGCCTCCTGTTCCGCCTGTCCTGTTCTGTTCCGCCTGTTCTGTTCTGCCTGCCTCTGTTCCGTTCTGTTCTGTTCCGTTCTGTTCTGTTCTGTTCTGCCTCGCTCTCTCCTTCTGTTCTGTCTCTGTTCCGTTCTGTTCCGCCCTGTTCTGTTCCGCCCGTTCTGTTCCTGTTCTCGTTCTGTTCCGCTGGTCTGTTCCGTTCCGTTCCGTTCCGTTCTGTTCTGTTCCGTTCCGTTCTGTTCCGCCCGTCTGCCTGTTCTGTTCTGTTCCGTCTCTGTTCTGTTCCGTTCTGTTCTGTTCTGTTCCGCTCCGTTCTGTTCCGCTGTCCTGTTCTGTTCCGTTCTGTTCCGTTCCATGCCACACTCAGCATTGCTCCTGGCTCTGCACTCAGGAATCACTTTGGGGGGTTCCTCGTGGGTCAGCTACATGCAGGCAAGTACCCTCCCCGCTGTACTAACACTCCAGCCTCCAAGATGACATGTCTCAGAAGGCCTGTTCTGGACATTTTAGAAAGGGGGTCTGAAAGTTTGGATATGTCTTTAAATAATAACATAAAGGAGAAGATTCCAAACTCACCTGGCTGAAAACTCAGGTCACAAATGCTCCACTTTATAACAAGAGTTTTTTCAGGCATGCATAGATCAACCAGATACACTAAGCAAAATATTTTGGGGTGGCACCTGTGCTAAATGTTAAAAGATATAAAAAGATCACGGCCTGAGGTGACTCATCTAATGGAAGATAGATATGTCAAGACAAGCCAAAAACAATTGATTGTACTGCCATGAATAAACTACAGAAAATATATCTATAGGGGAAAAACTATTGGAAAATATGTCTGATGAGAAACTCAAAGATTTTAAAGCAGCAATGACGTCAATCTATATAAAGCAATAAAACTCTGGGACTGGAGAAATGACACAGGGGTTAAGACACTTGCTTAGGTACCAAACCAGGGTCTCTACTTCACCATTATCCTTGTCAGGGGCTTTAGCTACTTCCTTGTGGCTCTATCATATCTTATATGTTTCCTGCCTGTTCTCTTTCCATCACTGCAGTTCTTCTACTGCAAGGAAGATGGGTTTCAGATGACAAAAACAATCAGTTCTTACACGTTTTGAATGTCTATCCCCCCAGTCTCACAATTTGTATTATCACCTTATTGCACTATAAATGAGAGCAAAAGCTTGTCCAATAAGATATACTCATGGTGGAATCATTTCTGAAAGTTTGCATGAATTTTTTGTTTTATTTTATTATTATTATTTTTTTTGCTTTTTTGGATCACACCCGGCAATGCTCAGGGGTTTCTCCCTGGCTCTGCACTCAGGAATTACTCCTGGCGGTGCTCGGGCGACCATATGGGATGCCGGGTTCAACCCGGCCGGCACAG
Source organism: Cryptotis parvus (assembly GCA_021461705.1). Lineage (NCBI taxonomy): Eukaryota > Metazoa > Chordata > Mammalia > Eulipotyphla > Soricidae > Cryptotis > Cryptotis parvus. The sequence continues at coordinate 12,117 of JAJIBD010003136.1, read as the reverse complement.
GCCGGCCGCAAGGCAAATGCCCTACCCACTGGGCTATCGCTCCGGCCCCTGCACAAATTTTTAAAACCTAAAAAGTGTGTGAAATTCTGAAAACTATATGCAAGCCAGACTTATGTTGTATTAATCTCCAATCTTTTTCATAAACAGAAACTTGACCCTTTAGCAAGTCTTTTGTTCAAACCGTCTCCTTTGACTGCATCATTCAGAAAAAGAGTAACCCTAGAGTAAAATTTTCTAATAACTCATACCTTATTAGAAAATGATACAACTTCGTGAAGCAGTAGCATCTGTTTTGTTGTTTTAAAGGCATTTCCTTTTTTAGACTTTAATATTTTTATTATACCACTGTGAGATATACAATTACAAAGATGTTAATATTTGGATTACGTTCATACAGTGTTCCAGAACCCATCCCTCCACCAAGTGTCCATTTCCCACCACCAATGTCCCCGATTCCCTCCCTCTTCCCCTAGCCTGTCTCTATGGCAGGTTTATTATCTCTTACTCTTTCTCTATCTCTCTTTCTCTCTTCCTTCTCTTACACATTGTGGATTGCAATACATACATTTAGAGGTTATCATGTGTATCTTTTTGTTTGTATTTAATGCTCAGTTTTAGGTTAGTATTAGCACTTTTGACAATTATTAGCACTCTATTCCTGTCTCTGTCTTACCTAACCTCTGACTCCCCAAATGTTTGTGTAATTTGACTTAGACAAGACCTCCTATCCATGTTTCGCCTGACCTTGGATATTGGTATGAGAATATGTATGTCTTTGTATTTATATTTATATTTACATTTATATTTGTATTTATATTTATATTTAATGTCATGTAAATAAATGCAATCACCCTATATCTTTTTCCTTCTGGAGCATTACACTCAACATTTTCCTCTCTATGTCCATTCACTTATAGACAAATTTCATAACTTTATTTTTTTCTAACAGCTGCATAGTATATCATTGTGTAGATGTACCACAGTTTCTTCATCCAGTCATCAGTTCTTGGGTACTCTGGTTGTTTCCAGATCTTGGCTATTGTGAATAGTGCTACTATGAAAATGAAGGTGTAGATGGTGTTTCTGCTGTGTGTTTTTGGCTTCCCACGGTATATTCCCAAGAGTGATATGGCTGGGTCAAATGGGAGCTCAATGTCTAGACTTTGGAGTAATGTCCATATTGTTTTCCAAAAAGGCTGTACCAAGTCTTCCTGGAAAACAATATGGACATTCCTACAAAGACTAGAAATTGAACTCCGCATTTGACCCAGCCATACCACTCCTGGGAATCTACTATGGGAAACCAAAAAATACGCAGCGAAAACAGCATCCCTACTTTTATGTTCATAGCTGCATTATTCACAATAGCCAGAATCTGGAAGCAACCAGAGTGCCCAAAAATCATTGACTGGATAAAGAAGCTTTGGTACATCTACACAATGGAATACTATGCAGCTGTTAGGAAAAAATGAAGTCATAAAATTTGCTCTATAAATGGATGGACATGGAGAAGATTATGTTGAGTGAAATTAGCAGTATGTTTTATCTATTCTCAGGGGAGGAGATTAATCTTCCCTGGGCTCATTCTTCATGTATTAATTTGTGTTTTCCCAAAACATCTTTTTTTTAACATTTTATTATACCACCGTGAGATATACAATTACAATGTTGTTCATGCTTAGGGGTTTTGGTCACACAGTGTTCCAGCACCCCGCCCTCCACCAGTGCCCCTCAACCACCACCCATGTCCCCAATTCCCTCCCCGGTCCCACATCCTGCCTAAATGGCATGTTCTTTATCTCCTCACTCTCTCCCTCTCTCTCTCCTCCTTCTCCCACACATTGTGGGTTGCACCACGATACACTCAGAAGCCATCATTTGCATTTTTGTCTGTATTTAATGCTCAGTTCTATGTTGGTATCAGACCTTTTGACATTTATTCACACATGTTCCCTTCTCTATCTAACCTAACCTCTGACTCCCACGGCGCTTGTGGTAATTTCCACTTTTGGTAAGATCACCTGGTATATTTATGTCATACAAATAAATGCAGTCATTCTATGTCTCTCTCTTTCCTTCTGACTAATTTCACTCCAACATGATTCTTTCCATGTCCATCCATTTATAGGCAAATTTCATAACTTCATTTTTCCTGACAGCTGCATAGTATTCCATTGTGTAGATGTACCACAGTTTCTTTATCCAGTCATCAGTTCTCGGGCATACTAGGTTGTTTCAAGTTCTGGCTATTGTGAATAGTGCTGCTAATGAAAATAAAAGTGCGGATTGTGTTTCTGCTGTGTCTTTTTTGGCTTCCCAGTGGGTATGGCTGGGTCAAAGGGGAGCTCAATTTCTAGTCTTTGAAGGAATGTCTATATTGTTTTCCAGAAAGGTTGTATAAGTTGATATTCCCACCAACAGTGTATATGAGAGTCCCCTTTCCCCACATCCACACCAGCACTTGTTGCTTTTACCCTTTCCCCAAAACATCTTAATTTCGTTTGATGGTATTTCCTTCACCCTAAGTGTCTGGAGGTTCAGGAGCTGAATCTTGCCTCTGCCAGCTTTCCCCATGTGCACAGAGGATTTTAGATTTTTCCCATGTACAGGGAAGAAGAAACTGGGCCCCACAGGAACATGCGCTGGCGGGTTGTGGGCAGGATCAGGACAGAAAACCTTTAGGAATGGGGTCATCATGAGGCGGAAAAAGTTACTATTATTATTGGTTATTTGGGTCACACCCAGTGATGCTCAGGGGCTTTTCCTGGCTCTGAACTCAGGAGTTACTCCTGGCAGTGCTTGGCCAGACCATATCGGATATTGGGGATTGAACCCGGTCGCCATGTGCAAGGCAAACACCCTCCCTGCTGTGCTATGGCTTGGGCCCCATGCAGAGGCCATTCTGCGGGAGGGACCTGCCTCACCTTAACCAACCTGTTTTCAATCTGTCAGACCTTATTCGGTCCCTGAACCCCTCACAGACATGGGGCAGAGTTGCTACTGGCTTGCCCTGTGCCAAGCCGCTCACGAGGTGCCCGGGAGGGGGGATGGCAAGTTCTAGCCCTGGCCCGCCACCCCAGCAGAGCCTCGGAACAAGCCTGACGACCCCCACTCCATGAGGGCCTCCATTTTCTACATCTGGACTTCCCCCTCGTCAGAACTCCACCCTGCAGACCAGCCTATCACAGCCCGGCTAGTGTGGCCGCGGTTCATCAATATGCGGGATTTAGAGATGACTACAAGAGTATGCTACCCACACGGCAGAGCCTGGCAAGCTACCCGTGTCGTGTTTGATATGCCAAATACCAGTAACAATTATAGACCTCATTCCCATGACCTGATGGAATGGTTTGAGGCTATTTATGTTCCTGGAGCAAGCAGGTACGCTTGGGCTCTACTTGCATGAAACAGGTCATATGGAGATAGTTACTGGTGCCCGCTCGAGCAAATCCATGATGAACGGGAGACAGTGATACAGTGATACAGTGAAATTAGCAGAAGGAGAGAGACAGATACAGAATGACTGCATTTATTTGCATAACATAAATATATATGTATATATTATGATACCAATATCCAAGGTCAAGTGAAACATATCAGGAGGTCTTGTCAACGGTGGAAATTATCACAAATGGTGGGAGTCAGAGGCTAGGTAAGACAGAAAATGGAACAGTGTGCTAACAGTTGTCGAGGGTACTTTTATTTATTTATTTATTTATTTATTTATTTATTTATATTTATTTATTTTTTTTTTGCTTTTTTGGGTCACACCCGGCAATGCTCAGGGGTTTCTCCTGGCTCTGCACTCAGGAATTACTCCTGGCGGTGCTCAGGGGACCATATGGGATGCCAGGGATCAAACCCGGGCCGAGCACAGGTCGGGCGCGTGCAAGGCAAACGCCCTACCCGCTGGGCTATCGCTCCGGCCCCAGAGGGTACTAATGCCAACCTAGAACTGAGCATTAAATAGAGGCAAAAGGTACACATGACAACCCTTTAATGTATGTTCTGTAATCCATAGTCTGGAAGGGAAGGAAAAGAGAAAGAGAGAGAAAGGGAAAGAAATAAAGAACCTGCCATGGAGGAGGGCTGGGGGAGGGGTAGGGAACCGGGAACGTTGGTGGTGGGAGATGGGCACTGGTGGCGGGATGGGTGCTGCAACACTGTATGACCAAAAACCCAAATATGAACTTTTTAATTATATATTTGTAATCGTAAAAATAAAAAAATTTTAAAAAAGAAAGAAAAAAAAAAATAAAATAATTAAATAAAAGAAATTAAAAAAAAGAAAAAAGACCTGCCATGGAGGCTGGCTGGGGAGGGGGAGGGAACTGGGGACGTTGGTGGTGGGAGATGGGCACTGGTGGAGGGACGGGTGCTGGAACACTGTATGACCAAAACCCAAATGTGAACTTTTTATTTGTATATCTTTGTATTTGTATATCTCACAGTGGTATAATAAAATACTTTAAAATTTTTTTTAAAAAAGGCTGTACCAGTTGACATTCCCACCAACAATGGATGAGAGTCCCCTTTTCCCTGCATCCATGCCAACACTTGTTCTTGCTCTTCTGGATATGCGCCAGTCACTGTGGTGTGAGATGATATCTCATTGTTGTTTTGATTTGCATCTCTCTGATGACTAGTGATGATGAGCATTTTTTCATATGCCTTTTGGCCATTCGAATCTCTTTCTGTCAAAGTATCTTTTTATTTCTTCTCCCCGTTTTCAGATGGGGTTGGCTATTTTCTTCTTGTAAAATTCTACCAGTGCCTGATATATCCTGGATATTAACCCCTTATCAGATGGGTTTGGGGTAAATATTCTTTCCCATTCTGTGGACTGTCTTTCTATCTTGGTCATGTAGTCCCATATGTTTATCTTGTTTCATCTTTGAAGATGCCTTTAGCTTCAATGTCGTGGAGGGTTTTTCCTATATTTTTGTCAATGTACTTTATGGATTCAGGTCTGATATTGAGATCTTTAATCCATTTGATCTGATTTTTGTGCATGGTGTTAGACTCCATGGGGCCCTACTCCATGGGGCCCGCCATTTTCCACATCCTGACTTCCCTCTCGTCACAACTTCATCCAGCAGACCAAACTATCACAGCCCAGATCATCGACAGCAACCCTGCAGCAGTTTTTTTCTCAATCTGGCTCAGGTATGCTGAACCAGAGACTCTCAGACATGGGGCAAAGCTGCTACTTGCTCTCCCTGTGCTCAGCACCTCATGAGGCGCCCGGGAGGCATGGCAGGTTCTAATGCTGGCCTGCCACCCCAGCAGAGCCTCACAACAAGCCAGGCCACCCTCCCCTACTCCATGGGGCCCACCATTTCCACATCCAGACTTCCCTCTCGTCACAACTCCACTCAGCAGACCAGACTATCACAGCCTGGATCATCGACAGCCACCCTGCAGCAGTTTTTTCAATCCAGCCCAGGTATGCTGAACCAGAGACTCTCAGACATGGGGCAGTGCTGCTACTTGCTCTCCCTGTGCCCAGCTCCTCATGAGGCGCCTGGGAGGCATGGAGGGTTCTAGTCCTCGCCTGCCACCCCAGGGTGTCAGGATACTCAACTATATTCCATAGGACCACAAGTCTGTTTTATTCCAATACAACGCCGTTTTAATTACTACTGTTTTATCATAGAGTTTGAAGTTGGGAAAGGTGATGCCTCCCATCTTCTTTTTCCCAAATATTGCTTTAGCTATCCATGGGGGTTTATTATTCCATATGAATTTCAGGAGTATTTGGTCAATTACTTTGAAGAATGTCATGTTCAGCACAAGTATTTCTTGAGTGTTTATATAGGAAATACTGAAATTAAGGTCAGGTCTTTAGAACTAAAGACATGAGTTAACCCATGACAGGTATTTTAACAGTGACTGCCAAATGCTTTAAGGCATATTTCACAATTGTTCCAGAGCTGCCGCATGGTGTTGGGAACATTTCAGCTGGAACAACTTGTCTCCATCACTTCCTATGAAAGATTTGAAGCTGATGTGATTTTAGCTGTCCAAATGAAAGTGTTTTTCTTATACAGGGTAGCCCCTCCTTCACTTACTCTTTTCCTCCATTCCTCTTTCTACCTTTCTTCTTTCATTTTTTATTTGTGTATTATTATATTAATTTTTCCTTTGCTTCTCTTTTTCAGCTTTTTTTGTGTGATACATGTTGTGGATGAATAGGTTATCACACATGCTCACTTGTGAAACTCCCATACAGTGTTTGGTGCTTTTTGAATCTCAAGTGCAGTATTTGCATACAGATATTGCACTTATCACACTCATTAAGCTGTAGTGCAGGTGCACATTCTGGTTGTTGCACTTTCTGGGGTCAAGCATAGATAGAAGATCGCATAATCCTGCCATTTCAGCGGTACCATAGAGCACAGCTAGCTACAAAACATGCTCAGGACATGGGACAGCATTGGGATTGAAAGTACCAGCAGTATTTTTAATCACTGAGCCATTTGTAACACAAATTTATCAATTTTCAATGACAAAAAAGCTACTAATTAAAATATTCAATATGTACTTAGTCACAGACTGGATCTGAAAAACAGAATTTATACTTCTCCAAAAAATTAGTATTTGAGTTGTTTTAATAGATTCATCAAGTTTCCCTTTTCTCGGAAGACACTGCTCAAGTTATCATTTGGTATTAAAAATACCAGATAGGCTGGGGCCGGAGTGATAGCTCAGTGGGTAGGGCATTTGCCTTGCACGCAGCCGGCCCGGGTTCGATCCCTGGCATCCCATATGGTCCCCGAGCACTGCCAGGAGTAATTCCCTGAGTGCAGAGCCGGAGAAACCCCTGAGCATTGCTGGGTGGGTGTGGCCCAAAAAAGCAAAAAAAAAAAAAAAAAAAAAAAAAAAAAAAGCTTACTTTGGAGCGGACAATAGCCCAGCGGGTAGGGCATTTGCCTTACATGCGGCCGGCAGAGGCTGGCCTGGGTTCGATCCCCGCATCCCATATAGTCCCCGAGCACTGCCAGCAGTCATTCCTGAGTGCAGAGCCAGGAGTAACCCCTGAGCGTCGCCAGGTGTGACCCAAAAGCAAAAAAAAAAAAAAATACCAGATAGGGACCAGAATGTTAGTAGAGTGGATGGGGCATTTGTCATGTGTGGGCTAACTTGGGTTTGATGCCCAGTAGCCAATGATTCCCCGAGTCCTCTAGATGTGATTCCTGAGTACAGGGGCCAGGAGTAAACCCTAAACACCGCCAGATGTGACCCTACCTCCGCAAAAAAAATACAAATAAAATAAAATAGTATATGTGTGTGTACACACACACATACCTACATACATACATACATACATACATACATACATATATACATACATACATACTTTTGAATTTTACTTCAATAATGTAAAGTGAAAATTTAAGAAGCATTTTTGAAAAACAATGAAAAATTACATGACTTTCAGGTTTTTATCATCAGAGACAGAAATGAACAGTTGGTGTGCAAGTCTGCAAACTTTGACTTCATTATATCTGTAAATGTATCTGAAAAGCCATAGCTGTGATATCAAATAGTGGAGGATCAAAAGCAATAGCTAATAAGAAAATCCAGGATCATATGGATAAAGAGATTGAGAGAGCAAGTCTGAGGAGTGGAAGGAGAAATGATTCTCAGAAAAAATGGTGAGAAAGCTAAAGCTCTTTTTCACATCTTACATACTACAGATATTGGTGGGGGATCAACTAATACTCAGTATCCAGACACGTGATCTATGATAATCATATTCTAATAATGACACAAATAACTAACAGTTACAGAGAGGGATAAAATTAGATGGCAACCCTTCTAGAAAGGCACTAGAGCTTGAAATCCAAAAAGTTTAGGCCTGGGAAGTATCCATCAGAATGTGAAGATAACCAGGGTCACACAGCCAGGCCAGCCTGGTAGATGACTTTACCTTGGACTCCAAGCTCACCCAATTCTCAGTGAAAACTTGAGCTTTGCTACATCTATTGTACCCATTTTATCCTGCTCCAGATTCTGTGGGAGCTCTTCTAGGACAATAGCATAGATACCCAGGCCTTCCCCAACTCTGTGTCATGTTCACAATTCACTCCACCTCTGAGATCATGTGGAGATGGTACCTCTCATTTCCATGGACCGTGTGTGATATTTTAGCTGCCACATGGTGCTGACTTCTGCTCCCAGTGTCTTAGAGTTCTTGGTTCCCTCTCCGATTTGTTCTTTACTTGATATCTTCTCTAAAGTCTTAGGCAGAAGTCATGAGAATGAAACTTGGGTTATAGAACTGTCTTCCTTATGGATGCCTTGCTAAAACCAGAATCACCCATCTCCTTGCCCAGCAGTTCAAAAAGATTCCATACTCTTCTCTCTTGGGCTCTTGTGATCAGTTCTTTCCTGGGAAAGCCCCTGCACAGACCTACAGGAAAGTCTCTGAGATATTATGACCACTGACTTTCAACTTCTGTGTCAGTCAGTACTGAATCTCACATGCAGTTTCATACTTTATTGACAGTCTTTTGGGATGAAAATGATCCCTGTTGGAAACACAAGGAAAACTGAGACTCAGAAAGTTAAAGGCCTGGTCCAGCATCTGTCAGTCACTAAGTCAGAATTTATACTCAGGTATTCTGTGCTCTCTCAAAGAACCATCTTAACTGCTTCCTGGAAGCAAAAATCTTCCAGAGATGGCTCAGCCCACTCATTCACTGCTTAGAGCAGGATGTGGTGCTGTTCCCTGCCTAGGTTTAAAGTTCCTCTATCCCTGTAAACTTTCCATCCAAGGAAGATGACCGATGATTAATTTGCCTCAGACCTTATGGCATCCTCTAGCAATTTTTTATTCCTGCAACCTATTTTAAATACCTTTGATGGGAAAGGTCAAAGACTACAGGCTAACAAAAATTTTGTATGAAGCAAAAAGAAGATATATTTGTCAAGTCAAAAAGTCCCTAAGGTTGATATTAGCACAATGCATGCATACCTGCAATATGTATTTTCTTTAAATAATAGTGTGCAATCATGTCAGAATTTTTTTTAATATTTCAGTTTTACAAGACAATTAGCTACAAGGAACATGGTTATAGGAAATTAGTTGTCATTGTTTGATGCTGCCTTATGAAGTGGAAACTGTAAATTTTAATTCAATGACCCAAGTGATTCTAAGTAAGACAGAAGACAATAGTCATTCTATTTGATGTTCGGAAGCAACTAGACAAGTGTTGGAGTGTTTCTGACTCTGTAAGAAACGGAAAGTGACAATGTGCAAATGCTTGTCTTATATGTAAAGGAAAAACAACTGGCTATGCAGATTTTAGGTACAAACTGGCCAGGATGGTCATGGATGGGTAAATTCTCAAACAAATCTATTGCTCTTTCCCAGAGATTCTTCTCTTCTCAGCCCCGACATCCAGGATGTTCTCACTGATAGAAGTCAGTTCTACTCTCTAAACTGTCCACAAAACTCCAAGATTAAAAACTCTTTTAGAAATATATCCCAGGACTGGAAAGACAGTACAAAGTGCAGAACACTTGCCTTGCACTAAATCCAGCCACCCTAGGTTCAGTCCCAGGCACACCATATGTGAAATGACACTGTCTGCTAGAGTAAGTGTACAGCATTTTGTACACACTTACTGAAGTGTGAATATTTGCCCTTATATTCATACCTCAGAAGCAGTTATCTTCTTTGGTGATCACAATGGGGACCTGGTGGCACCAGCACTGCCACCCTAGCAGTGTGTTTTCCTTTTTCAGGCTATGAACCATTTGGCCTGGCTGGTTGAGTATTGGCAGGAGTAGCCCCACATCTTGAACACTAATTGGAAGACCCCCTCAAAGCCCTCTCTAAATATTCCTGAGGAAGAAAGCTGTGCCAAATGTTGGACTTACCTCTTGGCGTTTCTTGTCTTCCTATGGTCCTAAGTCTTAACCCCTTAGCTATACCCTGACTCATTCAAAAGTGCTTTGATACTTACATATACTCTGATACACACACTACATACACACAGATATATGTCTATGTCTATGTGTAAGTATACGATATATGTATATGTAGGTATATATGCATATACATATATTTATATATGGATATACATATATATGTGTATATGCATATGTATATATGTATATATACCCTGAATTTGCAGTTCTTGTAGGTGACAGAGACAGCAGAGCCTGGAAAGCTACCCATGTCGTATTTGATATGCCAAAATGCCAGTAACATTTATAGACCTCATTCCCATGACCTGATGGAATGGTTTGAGGCTCTTTATGTTACTGGAGCAAGCAGGTACCCTTGGGCTCTACTAGCATGAGACAGGACATATGGAGATATTGGTGCCCGCTCAAATCAATGATGAACGGGAAGACAGTGATACAGTGATACATAGGTGACAGACTTTGCCTAACAAGTTAACCCATCACAAAATCAGAGCTGGATTATCTGTATAGTTGCATTTTGGAAAACCCCTTAGTATTTGTGTACTGGGACCAAAAGTTTACCTATATCAAACTCAATCTACCTCCGGATGAACTGTATAACCCTAAGAGCAGCATTAACCTCTCTAGATTGCATCTATCAGGTATAGTATTCACCCACATGATCTCTCAGATCTGTTCTAACTATAACATGCTATAATTTTGTTCTACTCACTCAAGGGACTAATTGGATATGTGGGACATGTGACTCCCAAGTAGAGTTCAGAGTCCCAGGCCATCCTGGTGATACTCAGGCAACCAAGTCAGAGAGTTCAATACTCTGGCCCGAGCTATTATGCTGACTGGGTCCAAAAGTGCCTGTGGCGAAGGCCACATCTGGTGGTGCTACAGGATCTCAACAGCTGTACCAATGGTACAAGGAGGCAAGGAGTGCTAGGGGGTTCAATCAGGGTCCAGTGCATGTGGAAGGGATCCCTACCCCTTTACCTTCTCTGGCCCTTAATCATGTATTAGATATATAATATAAATTTGTGTGTGTGTGTGTGTGTGGTATATATATATATATACATATATATATATATATATATAATGAAACACAACCACAATTCCAAAGCCACTACTTAGGAAAATTAGACATGATTTGCCTATCTTACATTTAAAACTTCACTAATCTCTTGAGGAATTTCTGCATAAAGACTTCAAGAACTACCTTTGAGATTTCTCCATTTGTTCAGACCACAGTAAGGGAAATGCTTGGTTGTAATTATTCTATCAATCCACCAGTCGGTTATTATTATTTATGTCCTGGAAAACTTAGTCAGGATATTTAGCATCTAGTATTCACGTGGCAGGTTGATCTATAGTTCTCCATCCTCATTCTGTCCTCTGTTTTCTACATCAAGTTTCTGTTCTGGCCTATATAGCTCATTTATGCTGAAAGGGCCAAGCAGGATCATTCTTGTTTTATTATTTGGAATAAGACATAGATGTGCTTCCTTCCTAGATGCTCCATTAAACTGGGTTTGAAGTTTTGAAAAGTGGATTTTCATTAATATCCTAATTCTTAAGGATATTAGTAATTTCAAACTCATTTTCAAGCTAACCTGGCAATTTTCCCACTTTATTTCAATTTTAAGATTTATTGGCATAAAGGTTTCCAGATACTCTCTGAAGATTTCTTTAATTTCCACAATAGTCATGACCCTTCTACAACTTTTTGTCTGTGACTTTTACTCTTCCTTTCTTTACTCATTTTTATTTTAATTTTTATGGCATTGATTTATAAACAGCATATATTTTGAAAGTTAATCCTATATTGTTTCTCTAATTTGAAGTATCTCAAATCTATGAATTTCTTACAACTTTTGACTAAAAGAAAAATGTATCACTGTCTCCTCGCTCATCGTCTATTTGCTCGAGCGGGCACCAGTAACATCTTAGTGACCTGTCTCATGCAGTAGAGCACAAGGGCACCTGCTTGCTCCAGGAACATAAAGAGCCTCAAACCATTCCATCAGGTCATGGGAATGAGGTCTATAATTGAGACTAAAAGAAAATAGTTATCATTATTGTTCGTTGTTTGTTTGTTTTGATCACACCTACAATACATAGAGATTCCTCTTGGCTCTGTGCTCAGGGATCACCCCTGGCAGGGATCAGAGGACCATATGGGATCCTGGG
>JAJIBD010003135.1:0-165912 GCA_021461705.1 Cryptotis parvus | reverse complement strand
TTTTGGCATATCAAATACAGGTAGCTTGCCAGGCTCTGCACCGTGGCTCTGGGTTCATCAGGGCCCAGTCTTTTCTATGTCAGACCATCAACCACGCCATAGTGCAGGCAGAGCCCTGGGTATTGCAAGTCTATCTCCTGTCTGTCACCCACTGACCCAGCCGGGCTTTTTCTTGCGGGGTGTGAACTGTACTTCTGGGTTAGGAATACGGCTCAAAGCTGTTTGGCACTTATGCTTTCCTTATCTGAGGCCCTGAGTTTGGTCCTGGACACTCATGGTTCCCAGAGCACCACCATATCAACACCTTAAGACACTGAACCCTCAGGTCCTACCAGAGTTGAATATGCTTCAGAAATGATGTCCAGGTTTTTCCCAGCACACTGGACACTGGAAGAGAGCCCAGACACTAATGGACATGCAGAGAGGCTCCATTCACTCAGGACACAGAATGATATATCCTTTGACCTGATCTGAAACTATTACAGGCTGGAGAAGTTACATGATTTTACGATCTCACAGTGGAAGGAGGGGGGGGTCTCTGATATCATATCATTACCAAATTAAATGTAATGACCTCAATGACGAAACCAAAAATACCAAGAAAAACTGTACTGCTCCTTTGGAAGCTCAGTCAGACCACTACTTCACTGACAGAGAATTCAAGAGAGAGTCCAACGAGTCTTGACTAAGTTTTACCACTCTGACACTGTACAGCCCAGATATTACCTTCTCAAAACCAAACAAGGCAGCCACATTTCTCACGAGCGAGCAGGCTTTTCTGAAATGTTTTCAGGTGGAATTTTCACTTGATTAGCCCCCAGAGATAAGTACAATGGCTGGGATGCTCACCATACACACAGGCAAATTGGGTTTGATCCCTGAGTTAGACCTGTATTACACACCATCATGAATTCAGTAAGAGGCAAGGTAAGCCCCTGAATATCTACATTTCTCCCCAAATCCTAGTATATCATAATGATAAAAGATATATTCCACTTAGGTACATCATTAGGGCAGAAAACTGCAGAGATCAAAATCGTGTAACTACTTGACCTTTTGTAACCAGTTTTCAGATGAGGTCAGCTGAATATCTTCATGCGTCATGAGTAATGGAGCTCTCTGCATGTCCATCAGTGTCTACGTTCTCTCCAGTGTCCAAGATAATGCACTTATAATGTGTCTGTCTTCTTTACTTTGGTCATTTTTGCTTCCATTTTTTTTTTGTTTTGGGCCATATCCAGCGGTGCTCGGGGGCTAACTCCTGGCTCTTCCCTCAGAATTACTCTGGCAGGCTTAGGGACCATATGGGATGCTGGGATCGAACTCTGGTGGGTCCGTGCAAGGTATCTGCTATGCTATTACTCTAGCCCTTTCGTTTGTTCTTGTGGCTAAGCATTTATTAACTGTGTTATAGATACACTGCTGATTCTTTTGCAGTCTGGGTGGAGAAGAGTTGTAGCGTTCTCTTGGTGCATGTACTCAACAGAAATGTCAGGTGGACACTTCCAGTTGTGTACATGGAACTGTTGCCTGACAGGACCTGAGTCTGCTCTCTGCTTTAATGTATTTTGAAAATAAGTTTTCCTGATCCAGAGAGATGAGAGGGAGTAACGGACTTGTTTTGAATGTGGGCAACTCTGGTTCATTCCCCAAAGCACCGTATGTGGTCCCTGAACTTACAGCAGGGATGGTCCTTGAACACAAACCCAGGGTAAGACTGAGCACTGCCAGCTATGACCCACAGCTGCTCCCCACTGCCGGCTCCTACCTATCTGCTTGGCTCGCACTGGGACTGCACAGCACAAGGCCTGAGTCCTGCTCTGCCTTAACCGCCCTCCTCTGCGGGTGGAGACACTGTAGGGGTGTGAGGCGGGCACCGTGCACAGAAGAGGACCTGGTGTCAGCCTACCTCTGTTGGCCAACCTGGTCACCGAGCCAGCTCTTTGGTGTTTTGTTTGTTTTTCAGTTTGGGGACACACCCAGCTGTGCTCGGGGCAGTTTGAGGATCATAAAGTGGTTATCTTCAAAATGGTATACCAGGGATTGAACCCCTGACCAGCACATGCAATGGCAAGTGCTCTACCCACTATTCCCTCTCTCTGGCCCCTGAACCTCTCTTGGGGATGTAACACGGTTTACATGGAACATTCTCTGGAGCCTCTGTGTGTCCACACCGAGGATGTGAGTGGTCTACACCTCCAGCCTTACAGGAGCTCTGCCCTTCCTCTTGTATGAAAACCTACAAACACCAGAACAGCCCTTGTCTGCTAGGATGCCACCTGCGCAGCAGAGCTGGACAAAAAGCTACTTGTGTCTTATTTGATATGTCAAATATCAGTAACAATTATAGACTTCGTTCCCATGACCTGATGGAATGATTTGAGGGCTCTTGATGTTCCTGGGGCAAGCAGATGCCCTTAGGCTCTACTAGCATGAGACAGGACATATGGAGATGTTACTGGTGCCGGCTCAAGCTTAAATCGATTATGGCTTGGAAAACAGTGATACGTCAACTATTCATTAACTTTCCCAAATACATTGATATGGCTTTAATACCAAGGAGATGGTCTTGGACATCATATAAGGGCACTAAGTCAGGGAATATGTATTGCTTCTATCTTTGCCAACTAAGTGATATTATATCTTTTTTTTGCTTGTTTGTTTGGGAGATATAGTGGATGAACTTGGTGGCTATTCCTGACTCTGCACAGGAGTAACCCCCTTGCAGTGCTGTGGGGACAGTGTGTGGGGTGCGAGTTTCAGTGTTGAAGGAAGGAAAGGCAAAGTTGAGCTCAACCCCCCACTACACTGTTTCTCCTTTTGTAAAATTTCAGCAAAGAATAGGGTTGAGTGAAGACTAAATGAGCTGTTGTAGAGTCCAGCCAAGGCAAGTTAGATTCAACATGGCACATAGCTTTTTCTCTCTCTACAGAATTTATATTTTTTTAGAAATCACAAAATCTGGGGCCAAAGCGTGCACAGCAGTAGGGTGTTTGCCTGCATGCAGCCGACCTGGATTCAATTCAGCATCACATATGGTCCCCAAGCACTGCTTCCAGGAGCAATTCCTGAGTGCAGAGCCAGGAATAACCCCTGAGTATTGCTGGGTGTGACTTAAAAAGCAAAAAAAAAGAATTACAAAATCATGTTTACTATGGAAAAACTTGCAGAAAAGTTGGATGATTGTAGATAACAGGTATAATAGCAAGGAAGCATGGTGAACTGATGCATGGACATTTTGATTTGTTCTCTTCTTAGATAATATGAATGTTTATACATTCCTAAGGCCATTCTTAAAATATAGAGAAAGGTACTAAAGAGAGGTGGAATCATCAGATCAATCATCCACTATCTGAAAACTATAACCAAAACCTCAGAGAAGTGAAATACTCTCCATGACTTCACAGGATTATGGGATCTATGCAGCCAGAACATGGGCATTAGTGCTTGTTGTTCAGTGTGTGAGCAACTGATAAATAGACCTAAGTTAGGCTTTTAAGCAGTCAGGAAAATAACTTCATATATCTACTTATTGCAATTTCCAAATGGTTCACCATAAACCTCAAAGATTTTTGAACAATGTCTCCCCAGATGACTTAAAGTCTCTGGAAATTCAATTGGAAACTTATTTACTTGCTTTTGATTTAAATGGTCTGTAAAGTGGGATGGGGATGGGTTAGAGGTTTGTTACCCTTTCCAAATTAATAAATAATGATTATTATTGAATGCATGAGATACCATAGCACCCACTCCCCTGCCCCCAGCCCAGTGTAGCTGTCTAGGAAGAGGGCAAACCCCTTTCCAACTTCCACATTTGGCAGCATGTTATAGTTAAGCTAAAAAACAAGCAAACAAGTCAAGAGTGTGATTTGTCAATAAGGGAAAACTTTTGGCCATGGTCATTGTAGTAGGAGAACATCTGACACTAGGAATAAACTTGTGAGAATAAGAAGCATCCCTGAAAACATGCCTGCCCTAATTGATAGAGCTCTGCAACAATCCCAGTGCAGTGAGGGATGTTTCTGAGAACACTTTAATGGTTTTCCCACATGCCACTCCAGAGGTTCTGCAGTATGCCCTTTGAAAAGCATTCAGGAAATTTAATTTTCAGTTTCCAAGTTTGTAAATGTTTGTGTTCTATAATCAGGAGTGATTTTGTTGCTTATAAAAAACCACTAGTGAAGGGTAAGTCCTTGGAATCTCTAAAGGTTGGACTTTTGCGAATAGGAAAACCAAGCAGGTGTTTAGATATCAGAGCTAAGACCATGAAAGCAGTTGGTTTGATATGTAACCAGAAAAAAAAAATAGAGCAAAAAGAGTATCCACCCAGCTAGGAACAACACTACACAGACTTAGCATCAGGAAGCCCACAGGAGAACTATATTTTAATAGTATATCGTATTTCTGCTTTTAAAATCTCTAGCACAAGTAAAATATGTATGAGTGAATTGTCGCTCATCTTCATAAGATATTCAGAAGGGAGTTATCCTTCTGATTTCATCAGAAATGGAAGAGCAAGGTAGACAATAGATAACCCGCCCCTTAGTTCTGCTCTCCTACACCGAATAAGCTCTAAAAGTGGCTTCCCCCTCCCTGGGAGAACAGGCAACTCCAGGTCTAGAGATTGAAGCAGGAGGCTCATGCCAGCTGCTTAAAACATACACAAAATACTTGCCTTCACTTTTCTTCATATCAAACTAACGATCACGATCACGATCTTCCCGTTGATCATCTATTTGCTAGAGCGGGCACCAGTAATATCTCTATATGTCCTGTCTCATGCCAGTAGAGCCAGGGCATCGACTTGCTACAGGAACATAAAGAGCCTCAAACCATTATATTAGGTCATGGGAATGACCTAATATAATTGTTACTGGAATATGGCATATCATATACAACACGAAGCTTGCCAGGCTTGTCGAGCGGGAGGCAAACTCTTTTAAACACCTCCAAATAAAGCATTAATTGATGAACCGCGTGGCCGCTAGTGGCCACGCGAGCTGGGCTGTGATAGTCTGGTCTGCTGGGTGGAGTTGAAACAGAGGGAAGTCGGATATGGAAAATTGCGGGACCCATAGAGTAGGGGACGGTGGTCTGTCTTGTTGTGAGGGCTCTGCCGAGGTGGTGGGCCAGGGCTAGAACCCGCCATGCCTCTCGACTGCCTCATGAACGGCTTTGCACAGGGAGAGCAAGGAACAGCTCTGCCCCATGTGTGAGTCTCTGGACCAGCACAGAGAGACTAATTATAAAATTTCAATTAACTCACAAGAGAGCTGAAGTTTAACTCTAAAACTTTATTTCAAATATTTTCATCTTATATTTAAATTTTTTGACAAATCCCATCTTTGTCCAAAGAAGAAAAAAAATAGTCCATAGTTGGTGAGTTGAATATGCCTGGAACACTGTTATCAACCCCCACCTTCCTATTTACAAATAAAGTGTTAGTATGTTTAACATTACAAGGAAGGAAATCTATCCTTATTACGTTGGTCTGATAGTATGTTCTATCTTCTAAATCCATGAAACCTCCAGAACTAATATTTTGAAAGAATTATTTTCATTTAGTTACTGTGAGCTTTTTAGAAAGTATTCTTTAGTAATATAGTCATTACTATTTTTTCTTTTACTCACAGTGTAATGGTCTACTAATCCCTTTGTCATGAGATTGGCAGTGAAATTACTGACAGTCTGTAAGTTAAACTATTCCCTACCATATACCTATGCAGGAAATGTTACTGGTGCCCGCTAGAGCAAATTGATGAATAATGGGATTCAAGTGATCAAGTGATACCTATGCAGTGTTTTTGGCCTGTTTTTAAAATGCCTGGGGTTCATTTTGCAATGTAAACCTTTTAAATTTGATGTGGTCCCATTTATTTATTTTCATTGTCCTTTCTACTGAGTCAAATCACTGAACATAACTCTGAGGTCCATATCCTGGAGAGTTCTGTGTCTTTTTTCCTCAGTGTATTTTATTGGATTCTTGTCTAATCTTGAGGTCCTTAATCTACTTTGAGTTATCAAAGTAGTGATTGTGAATGGTGAGAGATACTGTTTCAGATTCAGTTTGATTTGGGGCCACACCCAGTGGTACTCTGGGCTTACATTGGGATCTGTGTTCAGGGATCACTCCAAATGAAGCCTCAGGGAACCCAGAGGGGTGCCAGGAATCAAACTCAGGTCAGCCGAGTACAACGCAAATGACTTACCCACTGTAGTATCTCTCCAGCCCCAAATTCATTATTTTGAAAGTGGCTATCCAGTTTTCCCAGTACCATTTGTTGAAGAGACTTTCATCTTTCATTGCTTCATTTCAGGCATCTAACTCCTTTATCATGGATTAACAGCCTATAAATCTATAAGTCTATGCGTTTATCTCTGGGTTCTCTATTCTCTTCCATTAATCTGAGAGTCCATCTTAATTGCAGAATTAAGTTGTGATTACCATAGCTTTCTACTATAATTTTAAAAAAAATGAAATATTTCTTTATTTTTTCCTAAGTTGCTTTGGCTAGTTGAGAAGTTTAGTGATTACATAACCATCTCAGTAGATTTTGCTCCGAACCTTGAATCTTGTTGGAGATTTCATTGAATTGGTGTCATTCTTTAGGTGGCTCAATTATTTTCACAATATTTTTCAGTACATGAATATGGGATAACTTTGTATTTCCTGACATCCCTTCTTTTTCTTTCAATATTGACTTAACTGTTTTCAAATTAAAATTTGGTGGCAAATGAAACTCAGATTAAAATAGAGAAATAAATGCCCCACACATAGAGGGAAAACATTTGCATACAGCACAACAGATAATGGGCTACAAATCCTGGATTTGTAGAGTCACAAAGCTTTTCAACAAAAACAACAAAAGCAATAATCTCATCAAAAAGAGATATGAGCATACACTTAGCCAAAGAAGACATATAGTTGCTAAGTAGACATATAAAAAGACTGGAAACAGCCATCTTCAGGGATGTGGTGACAAGGGACCCCCATTCTCAGTTAGTAGGAATGTCCTTTGGTTCAGCCTCTATGGGAAACAGTATGGAGAGCACTTAAAAAAGTAAGAGTAGAACTCATAAAAACCAGCAGTTCTCTTTCTTGGGATCTGCCCACAAACCCCAAAGTATTAGTTTGAAAAGATATTTAAACACTGCTAATTGCTAGTATGTGGAAATAATAAAAATGTCCATTGAACAAATTGCTCTGGATCGGAGATGTGGGCGAAAGTGGGTAGGGACAAAATATGACCGCTCTGTATTGCAAAGCATAATGCCCGATAAGAGAGAGAGAGAGACAGACATAGACACTGGAAGAAAGAGATAGGAAAAAAGAGGAGGAGGAGGAGGAGAAGAAGAAGAAGGAGGAGGAGGAGGAGGAAGAAGAAAAAGAAGAAGGAGAAGGAGGAAGAGGAGAAGAAGAAGAGGAGGAGGAGGAGGAAAGAGAAGGAGGAGAGGAGGAGGAGGAGGGAGGAGGAGGAGGAGGGAGGAGAAAATGAGCTACCATAGAGGCAGGCTGGGGTGGGTAGTGGTCTGAGAGATACTGGGAACATTAGTGGTGGAAAATATACACTGGTGGAGGGATGGGTTGGAACATTATATGACTGAGACCCAATCATGAAAGCTTTGTAACTGTGTATCTCACGTCATTCAGTTAAAAAATATCCCAGTGATAGATGAATGGATAAAGAAGCTATAGCCTTTGTATATACTGGGATACTGAGCTGCAGCAAGAATAGATAAGATCATACAGTTTGCTGCAATGCCAATGGACTTCAAACCATCATGTTAAGCAAAATAAGTCAGAGGGAAACAAATGAATTCTGGATTATTTCACTCACCTGCTGAACATACAGAGAAATCTAGGGAATAGATAATATCAAATGATAACAAACACTTGCCTTCGATTACAAAACTGAGATCAGGTGGGTGGAGGGTGTGGGTGAATGAAGATCAGACAGAGAGGAGGGCACAGGAATAGTGGGGGGAAAGTTTTGGTCACTTTGCTGGCAGAGGGATGTTATAGCTTTGTACATCAATGCCATAAATTTCAATGAGACTAACCATGTCACCTAAACTATAACAAAATAATGTCTGGAAATTATAGATAATAAATAATATTGTACTGTTAAAGTTGAAATTTATTGTCAGCATGTACACAGCAGGGTAACTCTGTGGGCGGATAGGTGTCAGTTAACATGACCTGGCTATATTACACAACTTGCATACATAACAAATAGTCACAGTTCCACAATATAGTGTGTTTGTGAAGTACACCTCACAATGCTAGGGGAAATAAATGGAAATTGTGCTCACTTTGACACAAATCTCCAACATTTGCTGTATACTTATTTGAACAACTAGACCTTTGGTGTGATCAGAGAGTTCCCTGTCCTGGCAAACGCTGTGTAGAAAGAGTCTATGTTTATTTCCCTCTCCCGTTCAATGCCTGGATTTCCACAGAAAATAATCTCTAGTCTAAGAACTTCACAGAAACTCAGTAGGGAGAGGGTCTAGTAACAGACCACCACCATTTCTAGGTGTTCCGCCTGCTGCATGCCTTCCCCTGGCCTGGCTTCAGCCTTTACAGCACTGAAAAAGGCTGAAGATCTCTATTGACCTTCATGCTCCCTGGGTCCCTCCATGTTAGCCTTAGGATGGCCTCCTTTGTCCAGAGAGGATATGCTCTGTCCTTGTCAGTAACCACTTCTAGGCTCCCAAAGCCTGGTGTGCCACCTTTGAACATGTATTTTAACTCTATCCCTTTAATTCATATGCCAATAAGGGTTTGAAAAGCTACCTGAGGAGCTGCTGAAATACAAACTTACTGAGGTCTGGGTTCTTACTGAGAGCTTAGAGATAAAGTGGTACATATTTTGTTTCTTGAAATTGAGGAAGAATAAAGTGATCCAGCTAGGCCAGAGCAGGCCCGCTGTTTCTCGATTTCTCTGTCCTGTTGCTGCATCGCCGTCAGTCTTTGTGCTGGTCCACCTGGTATAAAGGTCATAGATAGGATGAGTCTTTTTTGCTGTCTGCTGTGCAAGGCCAGAAGGATCGTCCTTGCCTGTAGCGTGTCTTTGCACACACGTGTCTTTCTACACAGAAGAAGGAAGAATTTGTTTATTCCTCCTCTTCTGGTATTCTATAAAAATGACTCAGCTCACACATGGCTCTTGTGCAACTTTATTAATGGCCAAAGGAAGTACTTTTTTTGGTTTGAAAATCACTCCCATTCTCTCATTTTAAAATTATTTACTTTAGTGGAGAAAAGAATGCTTGATGGTAGTGAGGACAGTTATGTGGAAGTAACCCTTATGAAAATCCAGCTGCATAGTTTCCCTTCTGACTCAACCAATCAAACCCCTGGTATTAATGTAAGTCTTTTTCCTAGACCAGCAGCATATTGTAGTCAGAAACCGTTGTATGCCCAGCCATAGGCCTGGGTCTGCCACATATTGGAGCTAATAAACATTTCATGAGCTGTCACCAGCTTATTTATTCTCCTCAGAATATTGTTGGCACATCTTAAAACACTCATCTGGAATGGAGGCTGTTCATTAGGCCTCATTGTATTATTATAATTTCTTTTTCATTTCCCACTGGTTACTGTGGCTTCAGTCTTAAAAGGTATTATTAA
The DNA here is from genome assembly GCA_021461705.1 of Cryptotis parvus. Classification (NCBI taxonomy): domain Eukaryota; kingdom Metazoa; phylum Chordata; class Mammalia; order Eulipotyphla; family Soricidae; genus Cryptotis; species Cryptotis parvus. Next base: position 156,278 of record JAJIBD010003135.1, on the reverse strand, counting down.
TATTGCCTGTTAGAAGAAATGTTGATGGAAATGAGCCAAATGGCATTATGGTTAGAAACTTGCCAGGTGTCATTTTTTGGGAGATTAGATAACTCCTATTTTGGAGTGAATTGCTTGTTTGTTACAAGTTAGGACTTTGCTGGACTGGTTTACAGGGCCAGGGGGAACGAGATAAGTGAATCTTCTAGTGAGAGGTCATCTGTTTTGAAAGCAAGGAAGATTCCACAAACCAGATCCAAGCGTTACAACATCGGAAATATCTCAGACTGTGCAGGGTAACACAGCCCCCAGCTGAACATTCAAACAAGAATTCTTTACACTGTCTTCTCTGGAAAGTGCATAAAGTCATACCTCTGAGACTGCTTAGATGTTATGAATTTACATTGTTCTAGTAATCAGTTGTATCCATGCTTGGTGTTGCTCCATCTTCCTCTCCTTTGCAAGATCCCTCCTTAGCCTGTTCTCCATCTCTATCTCCCCTCTCCTGGTTCAGAAAAATTGCCATTAAAACAGCCCAGAAACACAACACTGAGCAGCTCAATGGACTGTGTTAGAAGACAGGCAGAGGCTACAGAGAGCAATCTCCAGCTTATCCTTCAGATCGGGGTGGGGAGAGGACTGTTGAAGAGCTATAAAAACTCACCACAAGAGCACTAGAAGGTCAATGGGAGGAACACGTAGAAACCCACCAAGATCAATGAACAAAAACATAGAAGACATGAACAACTCCTCAGAGTGTCTTTACTGACACTATGATAAGCATGTTCAGTGAGTTCAAAGAAATGATGCTACAGGTTGTCAGCAGAACACAGAAAAGTTTGAGAGTCAAAATGAAAAATCTGGTAGTCAGATATGAGAGAAATGAAGAACATGGTAGGTGATATAAGAAAGTCAGTAGGAACTTTAAATAGCAGAAAAACAGAAGCTGAGCAAAAAGCTCAAGATGCTCCAAGATGAGGAAATGACCAGGAACAGCAGAAGGTGGAAAATAGTCTGAAAATAAATGAAAAGCATAACAGCACTGTGGGGTGAGTTTAAGAGAACAATATAAGAACCATCAGAGTCCCTGAAGAACACAAAGGCAAATGTGGTGAAGAAAAGAAATCATCAATTAGAGCTTCCCTTAGTTGAGGAGTACAGGCACAGAGATCTAAGAGGCCTGAAGGGTTCCAGTGAAAATAGACCCAATTAGAAAGACTCCAAGACACAAGTGTACTCAAAATGGCAAAATCCAAAGATAGAGAGAGAGTATTGGATACAATAAGATGAAAAAAAGAAACTTATATCTGAAGGAAAACCCATAAGATATCCAGCAGATCTATCAGATGAGATTCTGTGAGCTAGAAGAATATGGGAGGTTCAATGAAATGAGCACATCACAAAGAATACTCTATCCAATTAGATTCAGATTTCTTCTTTTTTTTTTTTTTTTTGCTCTTTGGTCATACCTGGCGATGCTCAGAGGTTACTCCTGGCTCTGTACTCAGGAATTACTCCTGGCAATGCTCGGGGAACCATATGGGATGCTGGGGATAGAACCCAGGTCAGTCGCATGCAAGGCAAATGCCCTCCCTGCTGTGCTATCACTCTGGCCCCCATTATTCAGAAATCTATACAGAGCTTCATGAACAGGCAACAGCTTAGGGAATTCATAGTCTTGAAACCAGTTTTGCAAGAAGCATCAAAAGAGCCCCTTTACAGGGCAGGAGGAACTTCCCATCTTGTGGCATTGGGTTTGGCACTCACTAAGGTGCATATGGCTGTCCTCTACTAGATTAAAAAAGGTTAAGCACACAGAGCAATTTATCATCACAAGTTGATTTTTATTTATTTAATCTGCCATTCTTTTAAGTTTTATTGAACCAAGTAATACAAAATAAATTTGTTCTATGCCTGACAAGGTGGCAGTCTAGAGGGTGGAATGGAACCTGGGCATATTAGTGGAGGGAAGGGGACGTTGGTTTTAAGAAGGGTCTTGGAACATTGTATGGTTGAAACCCAATCATGAACAGTTTTGTAAAAAAAAAAATAAGAAATTCATAACTCAGTGGGACTTTGACTTTGACTCTGACAAGTCCCGCCCCTACAGGGAAGCCTATATCAAGCCCAGGTATGCCTGATCCAGAGACTCAGATATACTGGGCAGAGCTGCTACCAACTCTCCCTGTGCCCAGCTGATCATGAGGCACCCAGAAGCAAAGGCGGGTTCTAGCCCTGGCTCACCATTCCAATAGAGCCTCGCAAGAAGCCCATGAGGGCATTCATTTTCAGCATCCAGACCCCCCACAGCTCATCAGAGCTCCACCCAAGAGAAAAGCCAATCTCTCTCCATTGCATGTGGCTGCAAAGTGGCTGCATGGTTCATCAGTAAATACACAAGATGAGAGCTTACTACTGAGTATATACCACCCGCATGGCAGAGCCTGGCAAGATACCCGTGTCATATTTGATATGCCAAAACCGGTAACAATGATAAACCTCATTCCCATGACCTGAAGGAATGGTTTGAGACTCTTTTGTGTTCCTGGAGCAAGCAGATGCCCTTGGGCTACACTAGCACGCAACAGGATGTATGAAGATGTTACTTGTGCCTGCTTGAGCAAATTGATGAACAATGGGAAGGCAGATACAAGTGATACAAGTGAAGTGATCAAACTTTCCTGGACAAACTGTGATTTGAAGTCAATATTAGAACTCTTTTCTTGCCGGAATTAATAAGCACAAAACAATGCAGTCATGTGTAATTACTTGACTCACTTATCTAATAAGTATATCTGTCTTCCAGGTGATCTGGTGACCTTTACTGGGAATTTGATCACTGTGTAGTATGTATTGGGCAGATAGCTCCATGACATCCAATGCTGTTAGAGAGTACTGCCTTGGGCACTGACAATGTGTTATAAGGACAGAACTTATACAATAATTTTTCTATTTTAGTAGGCAGACTGGCTGTTTTAATTTAGTTTTGCTTTGTTTTTTAAAAAAGTCAGTTCAAAGCATTCAAGTCACTTTAGTTCATGTTAGAAGTTGTTTACTGTCCAAAAAACTATGAGTGAGAGTCTATCTGCACCTACCTTTTGTGAAGAAATGATAGCAATTTACTTGGGTCATCTTTGTGAACGAGTCTACAACTCACCAATGGAATTTTCTCCCTCTGAGCCCAGTGGCCTTAACATAACCCTGAGCTTCTGATTCTAAGAGGTCAAGTACCCAAATTTCTTGGTATTGCCTTTCTGCTCTTGTACTCTCTCTTGGAGTGGATCAAACCTACAGTATGGGTGTGTTTTTGTTCTAAAGTCTAATTAAGGAGAATACATAAAGGAAGTAAATCCTGACATTGAAGCCATAGCTTAAATTACAGGGAAAAAACTTTGCTGTGGATCATTTGTGATTTTAAAATGTCCAGACTTGTTAATAATTCCTTCTGTGTTATTGGCAGAAAATGACTCTGTGACATCCCACACTCCTTCCCGTCAAATCTAAAAGCTGTTTCAGCGTGTTTTATTAACATCAGTGTATTTCAGATCTCTACCAGGATTTTGCAAATGCATATTGGACATGGAATGGACTAAATCATTAAAACTTGAGATAAAGTACTGTATTAGGTATAGATTGAGGTTCTAGACTTTTGACTGACTCTGGCATCACATTTCTGGACTTTAAAAATTGCAAAATTACGTGCTAAAGTGATGGTGCTGGTTGTGATATTCTATGATTACAAACTGGAAAACCATAGTGGACTTTCTGTGAATAACCATGAGTCTAAGCCATCTGTATTGTCATATATGGGTTCATAGTCACAGACAGATCCCTTAGGTGTGACACACTTGTTTGACTAGAGCCAAAGAGGAAAGTTAGAAACTTTCATCCCTTGAACACTGAACCCCAAGACCATTCTCCTTTTGGCAATAGTGGAAAGATCTGGTACTATCATGGCTGACAGCTGCTGTTTGCATGACTAGACTGCACTCAAAGTTGTCTCTTGTAATCTAGGCTCCAGTGTTTGCTGCTGCCATGACTAGTTTCAATATTTCAGTTTCTTACTTGGAAAGGCAAATGGCTCCTGGGACTGAGGGGTGTAACGCCATGGTGGAGTGCTTGCCTTGCTGGTATGCAGCCGCAAAGTTTGATCTCTGACCTTGTCCCACATCTCCAAGCTCAATCCTGGTGATAAACCAGGTGCTGTCCTGGGTGCCACAGCAAATCAACTTCTCTGTTGGTGTGCAATCCCATGGGAACTGAGTGTGTAAGCACAACAACCAAACAAATGATTCCTGATTATTGCAGCAACCACAAATAGAGAGCAACAGCCATGAAATCCAGTCATTCTCAATGCCGCATCAGATTATTCATGTTGTGTATTCTATAACTCTGTGTCATTTTGGTAAATGCAAAGAAAACTCACTTAGTATCTTTGATTCTACAAGTCTGTGATGGGTCCCAGTTATGCCCTGTCCCCATTGATAACAAGCTCCTAAGCATATTACTTGATTATCTATACTTCTTCGATGTTAAAGGTAAAACATGGCAGCAAAAATCAGTCTCAAGGGCCAGAGTGATGTGTCAAGTGCAGAAGGTAGGGTACTTGGCTTGCACATAGCCGACCTGGATTTGATCCCTGGTACCTTATTTGGCCCCCAGAGTCTCCAGAAGTGGAAAAACCAAGATTAAAACCTGAGCACTTTGCTTTTGGTAGCCCAAAAGCAACCAAAAAAATTCAAGCTTAGTTATATATCAGGTATGTACCATTTAAACCATGTGATTTAAAAACAATAATTCTATTCAACAGAACCACATAACTTAAAAATTACAAGTGAGCATGCCTAACACCATTCATTTCCGTTGAGGGGGAAAGTTGCTGTCACCAGAACATTCTGAAGCAGAACTTATCACCAATGCTCTGGGCACCAGTGCTGGCTCTTCCTCAGCCTTCTGTATTCTGAAGTAACAGTTCTTGAAAGACCTGTGCTGGTACTTGTTAGGTAATTAAGGTCTTGTTTGGAGAAGAACATAGATTAGCATGCAATTTGTGAGAAATAGTGCAGAGAAATTCTAGGATCTTTTCCCCACTTTCCCTCAGGGGATTCTCTTGCATGCACCCAACCATTCAGTGCTGGCACTGGCAGATGAAAGGTGCATCTCCATCATCTCTGCTTTCCTCTTACAGACAAGACCACAGCGGGAGACCTCAACCTTTCTCCAAGCAGCAGGTGCTGTGAAAGCACATACCTGAACATGTTTTCCCTTGCTTGAAATTCTGTCTGTAGCATCTTTTTTTATTTTTGTCTTTTTGGGGGTCACACCAGGGATACTCCTGGCCCTGCACTCAGGAGTTACTCCTGGCCATGCTTGGGAGAACCATATGGGATGTCAGAGATTGAACCCACGTCGGCTGCATGCAAGGAAAACCCTTACCCTCTGGACTGTCGCCTCCAGCCCATCCATGGCTTGTTTTGACTTTTAAAAGTGCAATCTAAAAATCTTGGCCCTGGGACTAGATCCTAGGCCTGGCTCTCATAGCTCCTTCCCTAGACTCTGACCAGCTTTGTAGCCTTTCACATCAGCTTTTCTTGCAATAAAAACCCAAGCCTCTAACACAGTGGTCACTTTGTCCATAATTTCACCCTGTCTAAACTGGTCTTCAGGGAATCCTGACATGTTTCTGAACTGGGCCAGATACCAGGTTTCTCTGACCTTCATAGCTATGGTCCCAGCTGCATGCCTGAACTACATGTTTCTGTGCTTTGGTGATTCTTTTTCCTCTTGAACTGTCAACTTTCTGGGGTATGTCAGAAAGTAATGTCAGTCCTACAGGCACCAAGTCCCTGGTCTCATGTGGTCCCTGAAACAATCTGACACTGAAATGACAGGACTGATGATAATAGAGCCAATGTATGTGAGTTAGTCACTGTTTTACAGAGAGTAGCAATTTAATTCTTATGCTCACCCCATAAAGCCGGCTCTTCTTATTCCCATTTTATAGATGAGGAAAGTAAAATAAGTTGCCTGAGTTACTCCATAGTGCCCTGGAGACAGTCATCAATAGCCATCCATTGAGCACGACCACATGCTTCCCAATACCAGACTCCATGGCTTGTACCACCAGTGAAGGTTCCTTGGATTAAGGATGAGGGGAGTTTTTATAGTGCTAAAAACAATGTGTGTTCAAAGATTTCAAAGACCTTCATAAAAGAGAATTTGATTCTCTGAAGTTTTTATTGTTTTGACTTTTTATTTTTATTTATTTATTTACTTATTTACTTATTTATTTATTTTTGCTTTTGGATCACACCCAGCGATACTCAGGAGTTACTCTTGGCTTTGCACTCAGGAATTACTCCTTGTGGTAACGGGAACTGTGTGGGATACCAGGGATGAACCTGGGTTGGCCGTGGTGCATGGCAAACACCCTACCCTACGCACTATCACTCCAGCCCAGTTTTGAATCTTTTTAATGTTTTAAGTATTAGGTAGATATTTGAATTAGAAATTCAAGATTATTTTCAAGTTAAACTGTAAAGTATTTTTTCAAATGTTACTTTATTTGTGGGAGGATGTGTGGAAGCATTCATTCAATGAAAAAGTACTGTGGGATTTTAGCCATAAAATTTACTAAAGAATTGTACTGTAAAATACCACAAACATCCGTCTAAATCTAAACACCCTCATTTAACCTCAAATCAACACTAAATAATAATTCAATACACTTAGCAGCAAGAAGGATACAAGTATATTTCTCATGGTAAAAGCCACCCCCAGTGAAAACTCATTTATTGTCACTTTATAAGATTCCCGTACCATAGGCACAGAAATATTGTTATGTATTATTTTTTGGTCTTGTGTTTCATTTGCAAATTGAACTAAGCTGGGTTCAGTATGGTGAGTGGTGGGGGTATGCTGCCCAATTTTGGACTGCTTTCAAAAGTAAAACTACAACTCCAGATACTCCTGCCACAGAGATCTGGGTCTCATTAGGAGCTTGGGGAGCTGGAGAAGACCCGTCTGGCCTCCCCCTGACTAACAGCCATGCTTTTTTCCAGTTGTTCTACAAACCACTTAAATGTTTTAGTAATCCTGAAACTTGATGTGCTTTTTCCATGAAAGGTAGTGTTCCCACATTTTCCAGAGGGAGGTAGCTAGTCTTGCTCCTTCAGCCTCCTGTTCCCACCCCTCACCCTTGCCACCGCCCACACAACATCTGTATTTCTAAAACTCAAAGCACAAATTATTGTAAAAGTTAATTGAGCTTACAAAGAAATGCTTGTGTAGAAAACTTTCTCAGCTTTCAGGAAAAACAATCTGGTTTGAGTGGCCGAAGAGTGAAAATTCTTCACTCTTTCTCTGTCATAAAGCCCCTCAGGAGGAAGTCCGTCTGCTCCCCCACCCCCTTCATAAAGACTTGGCAGTGTGCCACAGTAAACAGCCAAAGGATGAGCTCCACGAAGATATAAAACAGTTTTCACTTCTCTGGTTACTGGCTCAACCATATTTTGCTTCAAAAGCAAAAATCAAGTGAAAAAAGGAAGTGCTTTAGATTACAAATTGAAATATATCCCTGGTGGTAGACATAGGCCTCCTGCCATTAAAGGCTCTTGGACACCAACTTCACACAGATCCAGCCTTGCAGGGACATGCTGAGCCCCAGGATGCTAGGCAGGCATGACTTTATCTCCATCAGCGTCTTCTTTCTGATTGAATGGGACAGTCAAAGAAGCCAGGCTTGGCACAAGAACAAATGAAAAGATTCCCCCATGTCTTGGAGCCTGGGTTGGGTGCTTAGACATATTATGGGGATAAACTGCTTTCACTGTAGTAGTTCCTAGACCTGGGGCCTGGCTCCACTCTCAACACTTCACCACCATCTTTTAGAAACACTGCAAGTGGACAGAGCTCCCTGTACACTATAGAACATCCTAGTAACCTCTTTTAATGGTGTCTGCATGTTGAAGAAAATTTCTATCAGAAGCACCATTTGTAGTACCTGATGATTAATCTCTAATCATCCCCAAGGGAAAAATTCAAATAGTCTCTTACTTCAGATAAGGAAATCTCTTGCAGTAAGCTTTGACCCAGAATTACTCTGATGGTGGAAGATTCACCTTTGTCATTGTGTTTAAATGTTAAAGCTGTTTAAGAAGTTTAACTAAGTGGAGAATTACGAAATGTCGTAAATGTGAATAAATAAGATGAAAACATATAAAAAAATTGAAGCAGAATTTCTTCAAAAGAAGATAAGAAATTTGCCAGGTAATTACCCCTGTGGGTTCTTTTTCTATAATGAAGGCCAGACTAGGTTTTCCTACATCCTTCTAATAAACTCCATGTTTGGGGAAGAAATATGTCGTTTAAATATCAAATACATTCAGTCAAAAAATGAGTTTTTAATGAAAGAATTCTGTATCTACAGTTAGTAACAAATTTAATTCAATTAGGATCATAAGGTAAAAGTAGGAAAATCACTTCTATCCAAGCTTGAAAGAGATTTGCCATTGGCCTTATTACTGAGAGGTGCAAGTGGTAAGTCTGTTGTCACTACACAACTGCCTGTTAGTTATTTAAGGAATGAGTTGAGTCTGCTGAAAACTTGCATACAATGTTAGTGCAGATATTTCTATAATACCACAATATTCAGTGATTCCACAAAACTGCTGAGTTTTTCTGCATAATAAACTAAAGGAAAGCCAAAGAAAACAGCAGGTTTGTTCTCAGATGACATTCTTTGAAGACGGAGTACTGTGAAACAGAATATTCTCACCACCCAAGTATGAGCCAGTGTGCACACTCAGCTAGCACAGGTCCAGGGAAACTGGATGGTGAGTTTTTCCAGAGGATGTCACTGGGAAGGGAGGCCACACACGTGGATTCCCAGGAGCATGAGGAGGAGGGGCAGCTGTAGGAACTCTTGGTAGAAATTGTCATTGCCTTTGAGTATCTGCAGGGCTGAAGGCAGAAAAGAAGTAAGTTGTGTATGTATTAGTCCAGAGCTAATGACCAACCAGGGGACTGGATTGAGAGCAACATAAGTAATGATTACAAGTCGAATCATAAATACCAGAGCGACAGCTTCTCAAAACTCTTAATAAGATTACAGCATTCAATATTCAACATAACTGAACAGGACAAGAACCTCGGGTTCCCAATACCATGGGAGTGGGGGAGGTCCAAGATGCCTAGAAGTTCAGCACCCGACAGAAGCACACACACAAAACCATCCAACCTCTGCGTGTCCTGTTCATCTTAGCACTTATGTCTTCAGTTCCTCAGGAGGAAATATGAAACACCTATCCTGGCCTGGCTATGTCTTCTTCATATCTTGACTCCTTTTTCCTGATGATTCCTAACAGAGCTCCCTAAGGTTTGACCTCTAGAAGAAATGAATTTTTTTTTAATTTTTTTATTATACCACCGTGAACATACAATACAAAGGTGTTCATAATTGGTCTTGGTAATACAGTATTCCAGCACCCATCCCTCCACCAGTGCCCCATTTCCACCACCAAGTACCCCTCCCTCCCATCCCCACCCGCCTTAATAGCAGGTCCCAGTTTCCTCTCTTTCTCTCTCTCTCTCTCTCTGTCTCTGCATCTCTCTCCCTCTTATTTTACTTGTGGCTAGCCCTGCAGATAGTTAGAGTTAATCACTTAAGTCTCTTTGTGTATATTCAGTGGTGAGTTTTAATCTGCCATTACAATTCCCATTTATTAAAACATGGTATCTATATCCTATTAAGATGCAGTCATTCTATATCTGTCCTTTTCCTTCTGACTAATTTCACTCAGCATGATAGACTCCATGTCCATCCATTTGCAGGTAAATTTCATAATTTCATCCTTTCTGACAGCCCATAGTATTCCATAGTGTAGATGAACCACAGTTTCTTTAGCCAGTCCTCTGTTCTCGGGCATTTAGGTTGTTTCCAGATTCTAGCTATAGTGAATAGCGCAGAGATGAACAAAGGTACGATAGTGTTTCTGCTATGTGTTTTTCGCTCTCTAGGGTATATTCCCAGGAGTGCTATTGCTGGATCAAATGGGAGCTCAATATCTAGCTTTCGGAGGAATGTCCATATTGTTTTCCAAAAGGGCTGGACCAGTCGGCACTCCAGAAAATACCAGCTAGGGGCCGGAGTGATAGTCCAGCGGGTAGGGCGTTGCCTTGCATGCAGCCGACCTGGGTCTGATCCCCAGTATCCCATATGGTCCCCTGAGCACCTCCTGAGCATTGCCAGGTGTGACCCAAAAAAGAAAAAAAAAAAAAAAGAAGGAAAGAAAAAAGAAAAGAAAATAAAGAAAATACCAGCTAAAGGGGATTCTGATCATATATTTCCTGTCCTCCTGATAGGCCTTCTATAACAAAAGGTTCGCTAAGTGCAGCCCCCGGGTCAGATCTGGCCTGCTACCTATTTTTACACAGTTTTATTGGTATAGTATATAGTTGTTGGCAGAGCTAAGTAGTCAGAATATAGGATATATATATATATATATATATATATGATACTGGAAACTTTTACTCTGACTGAAGAAAGGTTTGTTTGCCTGCACTGGAACATCATAAGGGGATGTTCCAGATATTATTTCCTAGACTTCTGGCCTGCAGTAATGGAGGGCAGGTCTGGGTTTCCATCATCCACTCACTTCTTTTATGCAGCTGCTGAACCCATTTGCTACCAGATGGTCATGTCTGAGAACTATTCCTTTTTAACTGAGAGCTCTTCTGACTGAGGACAGTGTGCTAGAAACAGTACATAATGAGCCACAATTGTATGGCTCACAACACTCTGAGCCACAATGAATATTCTTCTTTGGCAGAAACTTGGCTTGAACTTCTGAGTCTGTTTGCTGCTGGTTCTTGACTTCCAGAGCCATCTCTCCAGTCTGTGAACCCAGACTGTGTCCTAGAACAGCCAGGAAAAAGAGGCTCCCCGGCACTTAAGAAGGCCAAGCTCTATCATTTGAACTGCATTCTTTGCCCTATGACTTCCTTTTGCCCATTTTGAAATGAAACCTAAAAGCGAATATTAAATTTAAGTAGGAGTAAGTGAAAAGAAAATGTTCATTCAAAAACAGTCATTAAATAAAAACACGTGTATACACATAGCCCACAAATCCAATTGTGTTGCAAAACTACCACTCAAAGGGTCAGGCAAGGCATTTTTTTTTTTAACTGAAAAAAAAAAAAGTAATAACAGTAGGAAATGTTCTGAGCAGCAAGCTGGGAGTTCTCTTAAGGGGAATTCTCCTACAAAGCACACATTAGGTGTGGCTTCCTCAGTATTAAGTGCCAGGCAGGCGCCTCACTGATGTAGGTCAGATGTAGGCCCAGCTGCCTTCCTATCAAACTCGTCCCTGGGATGAAGGCAGGCAGGTCATCCTAGGTCGGCAGCAGCTGTACCTCTCTTAGTAGCAGGAGACCCCAGCCTCTTGCCAGGCCACACACTATAGTGTAAGCAGAAGGGTAGAGGGGTCAGTCTCTGAGCATGCTTAAGAGGAAGGAAGCAATTGACCCCTGCTGGAGCTCATGCCAGATCTGACTCAAACTCCAGTCTCAGTGATACCGACCAAGGGCCCATGCCCATCATTTCCTTTATGAAGGATTCCTTGCCTCATGAATCATCCCCAGAGAAAACAGCCCTTTTGCTTAAAGGATATCAGACAGACGTGTCAGCCAGTTTTGCGTGTGGTGCCTCTATCTCTCCATCATGTTTGATAGGTGCCAATCAAGCATGTTGTGGCCCACTAGGTGAACAGTTGGGATTTGATTTTGGAACAATTGGAATTGAGGGAATTTTTTCTACTGTTTTTATTTTTACTTTTTAAGTGCTTTATGACACAGAGATGAAGTGTTGATTCTGAGGGCCTGACATCCATCTGTAGCTTGATAACAGACGACAGCAAATCTTATACACTGTAGAAATAAAGTCACTCATATTTTCAGGGTTATGATCTTCCTCTCACTGCCCCAGCTCACTAGTGAAATAAAGCCACTATTCTCTTTCGGGGAATGATCTTTCTTTCATTGCTTTTCATTTGTCCTAGCAAACAGAACAGGCGATATATATGTAGAGAAATTCCAGCCCCAAATGGCACAGAGCAAGTTTAGACTTCAGAAGTGGCTTATAAATCTTCCATGGGGCTGATTACCTCCACGTATCATGCACAGCCTCTCAACTCTCTTTTCTGAGGTCCTATAGCATAAGGGGGCTTCCTTCAGTCTTCCCATATTTTGGCTGTCCCCATTTTCCTGTCCTGTAATAACACGAGCTCCATGTTTGATGTGTGGAGGAAGCTCCTGATCTGCCCCTGCTTCTATGGGAAGCATCAGGCACCCTCTTCCTGTCGGGGAAGCAGCTGGGGTCCCCGACAGTGTCAGGACATAAGTTCTTTTCTACCTCCGAGGATGCCGGGGAACAGATGAAAACTCATGAGTCCACCACAGTTCTAAAAAGGCTTTTAATAGTACAAAAGCTCTTCCACAGCACGCCAATATAGTGAACAAACTCTAGCTCTTGTCTAAACTTAGACCATACAGAAGAGCCTAAGTCTCCCACCAAAGAGAGGGATCTCACCCAAGAGGTGTCCTACACAAAAGAAGGAGCCAAAAAGTCAAAGAGCAAAAAGCCATGGAGCAAAAAGCCAAGGGGCCTCAAGTCAGTCCCCTTATATACACCAAAAAGTAATCCACGGAGGGTCATGTCAACTAAGAACCATAAACAGATTATAGAAGGGTGGTACCACACCCTATTACAGGTATAAACAAAGGTTATGCCAAGGACTAATCCTGAGATTATCTCTTATGTAAAACACTGGAAGATGTGATAGATCCATCAGGGTGTCAGAGGGCAGTCATCTTGGTCTTATAGTTGGCGAGGACAGGCGGGAAGTGCGAATGCTTTTCCCGGCTTCTGCTGCATCTTCCAGTATTTCTGCTCTTCTGTCTTTGAGGTCTTCTTTTATCGCCTCTCTATACCATTTAGCAAGCTTGGACATTATGAATCTATCACATCTTCCAGGAAGGCAATGGAGAAGGTTATCCAGGACTTCTACTCAAATCTCTTTGATAGCCACATCCACCTGCCCACATACCAAATTCCACAGGATGGATATGTCATTCCCAACATTCTCCCTTCTGAAATTCGACATGCCATTTCGTCGGTAAAGAAGGGAACAGCACCAGGTCCAGACAATGTCAGACCCGAACACCTGAAGAATCTGCCGTCGGTACTCATCAATACACTAGCTTGGCTCTTCACACACTACCTGTACGAATGCAAGGTACCCTCCCAATGGAAAATCAGCAGGACAGTTCTACTGTTCAAGAAGGGAGACATTCATGACATCGGCAACTATCGCCCCATCTGCCTGTTGTCCGTCATCTACAAGCTGTTTACAGGAGTCATCTTGAACAGGATTGGCAGAACACTAGATGAAGAACAACATTGCGAGCAAGCTGGCTTCTGGAAAGGATTCAGCACAATCGACCATATCCACACAGTAACCAAGCTCATTGAGGTTTGTAGGGGAGTACAAGATGCCGCTCTGTCTCACATTCATTGATTTACAGAAAGCCTTTAATTCTGTGGAGACTGAAGCAGTCATCGAAGCCCTAGCCAAACAGGGTGTTCAAACCCAATACATCAAGATCCTTCGTGAGCTATATTACGGATTCACCACCAGGTTCTCACCATTCTACAAAGAAGCGATCATTGATGTCAAAAGAGGGGTTTGACAGGGTGATAACATTTCACCAAAACTCTTCAGCGCCACCCTCGAAAACATCATGCGACAATTTGAATGGGAAGGAATGGGAGTGAAGATAGATGGTTGTCAACTACACCCACCTCCGCTTCGCTGATGACATTGTTCTAATAACACCAAACATTAGCCAAGCGGCACAAATGCTGGCTGACTTCGACCGAGAATGTGGAAAGATAGGTCTACAGCTAAATCTCAACAAAACTATGTTCATGAAAAATGAACTAGTTCCTGAGGCCCCATTGACTCTCAGTGGAACAAATATCTCTGAATGCAGCAGTTATGTGTACCTAGGCCGAGAAGTCAACATGATGAACAACCTAAAACCTGAGCTGCGCAGGAGGAAAGAGAGTGGCATGGAATGCCTTCAAAGGCATCGAAGAAATAGCTAAAAGGACAAAGAAGCTCCGGGCACATCTCTTCGACTCCAAAGTTCTCCCTGCATTAACATACGCCTCAGAGGCCTGGGTTCTACGAAAGCAGGATGAGAATGCTATTCGGGTCTCCCAGAGAGGAATCAAAAGAGCTATGCTTGGAATATCATACCTCACTCAAGTGAGAGAAGGAATCCGGAGTTCTGACCTCTGTCGCTATTCCAGAATCAGGATGCTGTCTCATTTGAAAAGGCATTGAAAATCAAATGGGCTGGACATGTAATGCGATTTGGAGACAACCGCTGGACTAGAGCTGTTACCGATTGGATCCCACGAGATGTCAAAAGATCACGTGGCCGCCCACCTACAAGGTGGTCAGACTTCCTTGTCAAGACCCTGAAGGAACAGTTTGAAGCTCTTCATATTCCTGAATCAACCAGATGCCATTGGGCTACATTGGCACGTGATAGGGTCCAATGGAAATGTTACTGGTGCCCTCTCAAGCAAATCGATGAATAACTTGGGATTCAAGTGATTCAAGTGAAAGTAAAACACTGGAGAGAGAGAGGGCTGATATAAAGTAATACATCTTAATTTCATGAGCTTCATGTAATCTAGATGGTACCCACAAGGTCCTTCTTATTTATTATCTGTACCAGTATTTATTATACTCACCAGACTCTGAGTATCTTGTTCTCGGTATACTGAAAGGGTCACACTTGCCTGCTTGATAGCAAACTAGTATGATCCTTCCTATAGCCTTCCTATAGTCTCAATGTAGCTAGGGTGGTAATCTCCTGGTAAATTCTAACTGTCCCACGCTAGGTGCAGTGGGTATAAAGAGGAGCTGTGCCCAATCTAGAAAACATAGAAGTCTTAGTAGATGTATAAGTCAGAAGTTATTCAGTCAAGGTGACTTCTGTAAGTGTCACACCCTCTAGCAGTGTTTACTTAGAAGAGAGATATCATTAGAATGAACCTTGGCTTAAATAGATTAAGCTGTGAGTGGGCAAAACAACAAAGCTCCCAGATTAGCTAAATCTGTTATTCAACATCTCCCCAACATCAGCCTGGACTCTTATGATTCTGTAAATGCCACCTCCAAAAAGAACAAACTTGACCTTACAGTGGCAGGTGCCTTAAAGTGAGGGCGGGAGGGAGCTGGGAGTGGAAGGAAGCACTGGTGTGTTGGCCTCTTTTCAGCCAGTTGGTAATTGGTCCCTTGTTTAGATTTTTGTTATTGTCCTTTGCTTTGGTTTTGTAGGGGAAGAAGGGAACAGCTGTTTATATACTTGATTTTTAATTAATTTTTTGGTCACACCCGGCAATGCTCAGGGGTTACTCCTGGGTCAGTACTCAGGAATTACACCTGGAAGTGCTTGGGAGACCATATGGGATACCGAGAATTGAACCCGGGTCAGCCACATGCAAGGCAAACACTCCCCTCTGAACTATCACTAAATATACTTGAGTTTTAATGCTAATGGGTAAAGCAAATTAAATGTGTGTTTATTTAAACAGATAGCCTTAAAATACAGTTGTGCATTAGAGGCTAATTTCTTTTAAACATGGGGAAATTCAAAGAAAAAAATTTAAAAAGCATTAAATCATCTTGAAATTGAGATGGATACGTGCTGTAATCAGAACCCAGTGTCTCTACAGACAAAATCAAATGGCAACAACACAAACCAAACCATTTGAATCTGAAAATCTATTTCCTTAAAAATTTCAAATCTCTTCCAGAATTTTTAATAAGGGTGGATGAAGCTTTGCTTCTTATAGATAATGAGAGACAAATCCGAAAGGATGAGTTGTACCCCTAAAGTAGAATAAGAGCACAAATGCACAAGGGAAGCAGAGAATGATAGAAAGGTAATAAGTTCTAACTTCTTGAGTGGGCAATTGTGGGTTGAGATAAGGTCATCAAACATAGCACTTAGCATTTGTAGATCTTTCTGCTTTCATCTTTTAATAAAAAATTTATTATACCACCGTGAGATATAGTTACAAAGATGTTCATGTTTGGGTTTCAGTCATACAGAGTTCCAGCACCCATACCTCCTCTAGTGCCCATTTACCACCATTAATGTCCCCTGATTCCCTCCCCCACCCTTAGCCTGCCTCTATGGCAGGCACTTCTCTCTCTCTCTCTCTCTCTCTCTCTCTCTCTCTCTCTCTCTCTCTCTCCTTCGCCCCTTCTCTTACATATTGTCACTGCAATGCATGCATTTAAAGGTATATCCCTCTGCCTGCCTTAATGCTCAGTTCTAGGCTGGTATTATCATTTCCAACGATTATTAGCACACTGTTCCCTTCCCTATCTTACCTAACCTCTAACTCCCATACACTTGTGATAGATTCCACCTACTGACAATTCCTCCTGATCCATGTTTTGCCTGGCCTTGGATATTGGTATCATACTATTTTTGCCCACTCAAGCAAATTAATGAACTATGGGAAGACTTTTTTTTTTATATCCCATAAATAAATGCAGTCTTTCTATATCTGTCCTTTTCCCTCTGGATAATTTCACTCAACATGATACTCTCCATGTCCATCCATTTATAGGCAAATTTTCTCTGATCTTCAGTGTCCTGTTTTTATCTGCTTGGTAATAAAATCTATAGAACATTTCACTCCTTCTATGATGTCCCTATGTCTCTGTGATGCTTGTGTGACTTTGCAGTAGCCTATGATTATTTTTACACATTAACGCATCTGTCTAATATACTAGTATACAGGGACAGAGCGATAGTCCAGCTAGTAAGGTGTTTGCCTTGCATGCAGCCGACCGGGTTCGATCCCTGGCATCCCATATGGTCCCCCGAGCACTGCCAGGAGTAATTCCTGAGTAGAGAGTCAGGAGTAACCCCTGAGCATCGCCGGGTGTGACCCAAAAGGATAGATAGATAGATAGATAGATAGATAGATAGATAGATAGATAGATAGATGATAGATAGATAGATAGATAGATAGATAGATAGATAGATAGATAGATAGATAGATAGATAGATAGATAGATAGATAGATAGATAGATAGATAGATAGATAGATAGATAGATGATAGATAGATAATGAAATAAAGGTGATGTGTACTTCTGCTTTTCTGGCAACTGTCTTTATGCCACTTTATTAAATAGGATTTAGATGAATGCGCATGAAGGAGCAACCTTTAAACTCAGATACAGAGTGCAGAGAAAGGCTAGAGGAACCTCCTCACTCATCCAGCACTAAAACTAAGGACTCTACCAGCCATGATGCTTCTCACTAGGGGCACTTCCAAATGCCTTCTAGTAAGAAGGCAGCTGGTAAGCACACTGCCAAAAGGGCCACGCAGGGAATGGGAAACACCACCTTTGTCCTAGAGAATGAGTCATGTGGGCTCTAGCAGAATGTAAAACAAAAGGAATGTGAGCTGGGTGGAGGCTGAGCCAGGAAAGCAATCTCATCAGCCATGCCTCACTTTACCTGTACATCACCTTGCTGGGAACAAGCTCTGAGGTGTGTCTAGGAAGAGCAATATCCGGATGTGGGTCTGAGCTGTCCTCTGAGCAGCTGTTGAGAAAATAATAAGTTTGCACATAGCATACTGAGTGCTCTGGGCATGCTAGGCCTTGGACTCACACTACTACCTACCAGCATCTTTTCATATCTTCCTTCTGTTTCTGCTTACTGTTCTCTGCTGAACCACACAGTTCAGTAAGAGTCGAAAGATGGTGGTACACAGGGAAATATTAAGTCAAACCAGTCAACTATGGAGCTGCCTTCAAGCAGTGATCTTTGATGCCATCTCTCTTGTGGCATTTGTATCAAGCAGTGGTCTTTGATGCCATCTCTCGAGGCATTTGTATCATCTGTTCCCTCCTGCCTTCTCTTGGCTCACCCTATTCTTCACTCTGCCCATAATAACCCTTGTGTAGCCAGTTTCACCCTCCATCTGTCCCCTTTCTTCCCAGTCTTTTATCTTTGTTGTGGCCACTGACCAGCTCAGTGAGCCCATATCTTTCTCTAGATTCTTGTAGTAATCAGCAAGTGACTTTATATCCAGGTAACAGGCAAGTCCTAGAGCTGCCCTGTCAAGGAAGAGTTTGGGAAACAACTTTCAGCAGAACTGCTGACATAATTCTTGACTCAGCACTGCCCCTCACTGGTAGATCCAAGTACTAATCTGAGAAAGCAGCAAAACTTAGTAGGCCAGGAGCACCAAAATAGCCTTGCAGGTGAAAGAAAGCAATGATGTGGCCTACAGACTTTTGAAGGGAAGCAGCATTATTCACTCTAAAAGTATGTTTATAGGTGGAGAGAAAGCCTCTGAACATGAACAGGCAGTGTAGGAGATTAGAAAAACATAACCCTGGCTAGAAACAAGAAATTTACTCTCTAGAAAGGAAAAAGCAAGCACACTGAATCTGCTACCGTTTATGTTTTCACAGAGAGAATTAAGACAAAATCCAGTGTCTGCCCTATTCACGTTGTATATTGGCAAGAAATCCTTAAGGCCACAAGCTGACCAAATGAATAATGTCACAGGTTCTGCACAAAAACTGACAAAGATTATGAGATATGTGTGATCTCATTTACAAATTTCCACTGGGGATTTTAGTCCTGTATATGCCTATGATTTTGAAGTGCAGATAGAAACTTGACTCCAGGACAAAGTGTGTTGTCAGTGACATAATACATACATAACAGACATTTATTGGTTGTAGTGAATGACATCGTTCAACATTACTTTCTGATATCTGATTTTGGTTCAGCTAAGTTTCTGATAGTGTGATAAGAAGGTCAAATTCATTTATGATTTACTAGTCATTCAGCTATGTACCAAAGAATGGACTAAGTCTCCAGCCCTGTGAATTAAGGTTTTCAGTTTCCATCCTTAGGAAAGTAGAATGTTGTTATTCCTTCTTTGGACAATATGCTATAAAAAAGGAAAAGTGGTTTTATCAGAATTTTATCAGAATTTTACATTTTAGAACATCTCAAACTTAAACACATTCTCTCCATTTGGCTGACTTTGGTGTCTGGGGGGTATATGATTTTCTTTCTAAATCCTTGGTGGGGTGGAGTGGGGAATAGTGTTCTTAAGTAGCTTTGAGGATGCATGGACAGAACCAGATTGAAAAGTTTAGTGTTGAGAATGTTCCTATCGTCAAAGCCCCATGGTTGTACATATTATCATGAGAGAGCTATGTGATCTAGGAAGCCCTTCTCTGTTCATGATCTCATCACTTCCCACAACTCTCCTGCAATATACATCAAGCTAGTCCATTTAACCAGTGAAAAGTTAACCATCTCAACTCATGTGAGTTGAAATGCCTGGCTGGAAATCTTTCCAGAATGGTGCTATCACGACACATTCCATAGTGTCACTGGAAGCGTATTCCATATTCCCTTATAGAATTGCTCTCTCTGTGTACAGAAACAGTAGCAAACTCCCAGAAGAGAGAACATTGTCTTCAGGGTATCTTCTCAGTGCCCTTTAAAAAATCATATACTTGGTTTGGGATTACTTTAATGACTAGGAGCAAAATCATGGCGGATTGGAAATAACCATTTTGTTGTTCTATTCCTCAACTTAAAAATATGAGAAGCTTCAGTGTGTTAATGAAGATTTGTTTGCAGCTGTATTAGACATGTCCAAAGCTTAATATATTGAGTCTGGTACATATATCATAATGTTCATGGAAAGTTATCAAATATTTAAGAGGAATTTTGAAATATTTTATGTGAATTTTCAAGTTGAAATATAGATTAAAATTCACAGCTATTTTTGTGTGTGTACAAACATAAAATTTTGTTATGAAATAAAATATGATAAGAGGCTACTGATATAATTAGAAAGAGTTGGAAAATAAAGAAAAATACGATTATATTAGGGCTTTCCCATTCCATGAAACCATTTATTAAACCTACAATGAAAATTTAAATACTGCTTTGCATTTACTTTTATTGTCTCCCAATTATTTCACATGACTCGACATAGATTTTCTGCTTTCCTATTATTACAAACTATTGTGTGGGATAAATAACTTTCATAGGCTAGTTTAGTACTATGATCACAACTAATAACTGTTTAATGGGTTATATTTTCTTTATGCTCTACAAAACCAACATAAAAATATACTACTATATCAGGGGAAAAAAGCATCTTGGAAGTTCTTTAAGTTTATTACCATTTGAAACACATTCGTCTGTGTAAGAATCATATTTTCCCTATAAAACTATACAACAACAAGGTGATGAGTAAGTTCCTGTCTTCCTAATGCTTTTATGTAAGCCATCAGGTCCTTGTTCATACATATTTTTGTAAATCTTCCCAGTAATTTTTTGTTACAAGATAACAAAAATAGTTATCTGTATGATAAATATAGAAAATTTGAAAAATGCATAAAATATAAGAGGCAAAAAAAGTAGATTCCCACTTTTAATAAAGGACTTTTGTTAACAAAATGATGCATTTCTTCCTGCTACATCTCTTTTTATTTTTCATAGTTTATATATATTTTGTACACATAGATACAGAAACATTTAAAATTTGCTATATGACAGTTTCTGTGAAGCAAAAGAAGGTTGACCCTGATAGAATGAAGCCTTGTCTAACTATCTTTTCTGGGTCTGAGCAGAGACAGTTTATCATCGGTGACAGTGCTTTGTGGAGAGTCTCTGACGCACCGACCAGGCCGGCACACGCATTCATGCTTGACTCTGGCTCGCTGTTCATCCACTCCCTCAGCTTTGGTTGATGGTCGGTCTGTGTTTGAAGCTCGAAGCTTGTGCTGGGAACACAAAGGTTAAACAAAACCCTCTGTTCTACAGGAGACGTCTGGGTTTTCAAAGTTTCTGTGTTCCTAGCATTTGAGAAAATGCATATTTTATGCTGCGTGATAGAATAGTGGCCCTTGGGCCCTTGATCTGACTATGGTTTTCTCTCCAGAGTTTAGCCACCTCTGTTTTGTTTTTGGTTTAATGGTCTTTATTTATTATTTATTTATTTGTTTATAAATAAATAAGTCTCATGAGTCTCATGACTTACAGACATGGGGCAGAGCTGCTACTGGCTCTCCCTGTGCCCAGCCACTCATGAGGCACCCAGGAGAGATGGTGGGTTCTAGCCCTGGCCCGCCACCCCAGCAGAGTCTCACAACAAGCCAGACGACCCCACTCCATGAGGGCCTCCATTTTTCACATCCGGACTTCCCCCTTGTCAGAACTCCACCCAGCAGACCAGCCTACCACATCCAGGCTGCTTGTGGCCACACGGTTCATCAATAAATGCTGGATTTTTAGATGACTACAAGAGTATGCTACCCGCACGGCAGAGCCTGGCAAATACCCGTGTCGTATTTGATATGCCAAATACCAGTAACAATTATAGACCTCATTCCCATGACCTGATGGAATGGTTTGAGGCTCTTTATGTTCCTGGAGCAAGCAGGTGCCCTTGGGCTCTACTTGCATGAGACAGGTCATATGGAGATGTTACTGGTGCCTGCTCAAGCCAATCGATGATGAACGGGAAGACAGTGATACAGGGATATGTTTTAAAATCCATATGTAAATATTATCTGACTTGAGATTCTCTGAAATTTTTTCATTATGGAAGTGAGGTATGGGAATCCTCTTCTGCCTTTTAAGGCTTAATCAGCTGTGCTACGTAGACTAGGAAGATTTTATGTGAACATCAGAAAATTGTGAGAACTGACACTTTTAAGATATTCTGACTCTTTCTCCAACTCATCAGACATGGAAACATAAAAGACCATTTCTCCGCAATGGATCACACAGTCCACTGCTTTCACTCCTGAATTACCAATTCAGTTGTATCTGTGAGGACACTGGGACACTTGGGCATGGTTTGACCATGGAGCAATGGATGATGTGCTGTCTGCTTTAAAAATGGGGGATTCTGTGGAAAATAAGGAAAAAATAAAAGTAGAGATGACCCAGGAGGTTAAGTGGAGAGATTCACAAGAACCCATCTGCTTGGGCATCTGTTAGTGTGCAGTTAAGAAAGCATCAGATGAAGACAATTATTAATTTACTTAAGTGATTCCATGTTTAAGTGGATTTGGAAAAGTGTAATGGAGCCTCTTCATCAGTATTACAGAATTGCCTAGTTTTGTGGGCAAAAAAAAAAGGTGTAAAGGCCCTATTGGAAGACAGAGGGTACAGACTGCTTTATTTTCATCTATAGGTAGTTGAGTATAGGAGAATTTTCAAACCCTGGGTTAGCCCTAAACGTACAAGAATATGTAAATAACTCCTCATCAGATGCTCAAAAACATCACTGATTGCTAAGTGTAGTGTAATTCATTATTCTTGGATAACATGAACAAATCTCGAAATGCCTACTACGAAATGTCTCACATAAGGAAAATGCTGTGCCAGTTAAACAATATGAAATTCTGAAATAGAAAAAGTGGCTCTGAGATGCAGATGAGCCCAGAGTGGAGGTTGCTGTGGTGCGGGAACAGGGTTTATTGGAGTCTCTGGGGCGGCTACTGTGATGACTGTAGCATGATGCTCACTCCCCGTGTCTTATTCTTATAGTTGATCATCTCACAATTGTAGGTGCTGCCTCGGCTGCACCAACAACCATGACTAGATTAAGCTGCAGTCTTTGGCATGCCAAGGTCCAGGGTCTTGTTGCCTTTACCTTTCTTTAAAATGCATCAAGAAATATGACAAACACATATGATAAAGTGCAGGTAGTGATATCAAAGAATGCTCAACAGTAGAGTTCTCTAAGATTTTCTATAGATTCTTAAATATGTGTTGTCAATTTTGAGAGTCAAAATTAGTATGTCCTGAGCCTGCTGCTCTTGAGTCAGTTGAAATGGTTTTCAGATTTGTAACAGAGAGAACAGATTATTAGAATTTTGCATGGAGTTTGGCATACTTTTGTCTAGTCTTCAGATAGTCCTGGAATAAAATTAAATTTCTTTGAATAAATTTTTTAAACACCTAATCCTAAATACATATCTTAATGATTCTTAAACTACAAAATGTCTTTTCCTTCCTTCCTTCCTTCCTTCCTTCCTTCCTTCCTTCCTTCCTTCCTTTCTTCCTTCCTTCCTTCCTTTCTTCTTGCCTTCTTTCCAACCTTCTTTCTTGCAAACCTTCCTTCTTTCCAACCTTCCTTCTTTCCAACCTTCCTTCTTTTCTTCCTTTCTCCTTTCTTTCTTTCTGTCTGTCTGTCTGTCTGTCTCTTTTTGTTCTTTTTTTCCCTATTTTTTTTATTTTTGGTTTATTTTGGGATCAGATCTGCCTGTGTTCAGGGCTTACTTCTGACTCTGTGTGCAGAGATCATTCCTGGTTTGGCTTGGAGGACCATAATTGGTGCCATGAACTGAACCTGGGTTTGCCTCATACAAGACAACTACCTTACCCACTGTACTGTCTCTCTGGACTCTTAAATTTTCTATTTGATAAACACTTTAGGAGACAGGGATATTTACAGTGAGTGGGGTGTTTTTCCTGCTTGTGACCAATCCAGGTTTGATCCCCGGCATCCCATAGGGTCCCCTGAGCACCACCAGTAATAATTCCTGAGTGCAGAGCCAGAAGTAACTCCTGAACACCGCCAGGTGTGACCCAAAAAAGCAAAACAAATAAAAAAGTTTTATGGAAGTAGGCATGTTTGATATCTAATGTCTGAGTATTTCATCCACTGATCTGAGCATGCCCACCTCAAATAGTGGGCACCCAAATAAGCCTGGCACATTCTTGTATAAAACCATCACTTTCATCACTAGCTAAACTTAGTAACAAAAAAGCAAGTCACAAGGTTTTATATTTGCTCAATATTTGGCACTCTCATAAGAGATTAGTGATAGTTTCATCAGGTCTGTATTGCATACAAAAAGTTTAGAGAAACAATCAAGGTCACATAATGGACAGATACTTTTCTTGGATTAATTTTCACACTCCAGCTATTTTCACTTTAGTTTTAATTCTAACTAAGTTATTTTATTTTTCTGTTGTCAATCATATTAAAATCTTTATTGCTTTATATCCATAACCTGAGGTGTTTGGTATAAAGATAGAAAGAATATTAAACTGTGTTCAGTCAAGAAAGTGTGACCAAGTCACCCTAATACTCACCACAGCTTTTACGTAAATTTTTTGTTGAGTGGTAGAAGAAACATCCTTATGATAGTTTATTTTCATATTTTAGTAATTAACTCTGGGACAGAATTCAAGATGAACTCACCACAAATGCAATAATAGTAGGTTAACTGTTTTCATATTCTCAAGAATAGATTAGCTGAATGGTTGAGCTAATATATTCATAAAATGAATATATTTTATGATATTTTGCTGTTGTTACATGAAAAAAATGACAAATCACTCTGCACAAAGCTTTTTTTTCAAAATTTTTCAGGATAGGTTTTCCAGAGTGGATTTGTCATGATTTAGGATTTAAGGTTTTTTGTTTTTATTTACACAAATAATATAATTGCTTCCCAAAAATTGTATGTTTATATTTAATGTTTATATCAGTAATATGTAATGTTGCTATTATTTTCCAAATATAGAATATGTTTCCTGGATATAAAATTAAGTCACACTAATAATAAACAGTGAAGTTTTGTTTCATGTGGCCATTCCTCAAGTAAACACTTTAAGGCTCACAGTAGAATATTTGGATGCGTGAATAAAAGAAAGCTCAGTAAAGGTAAATTTTTTTTAATTTTGTGGTCACCCTGCTATGTTCAGGCCTTACTCCTGGACTGTATGTGGTGCCACGGATCCAACCCAGGTCAACCACGTGCAAGGCAAATCCCCTACCCACTGTACTAACCCCTGGCTCCTCAACTAAAATTTTTTAAATATCTTTTCCATAATTTACTTAGTTAAATTCAACTAGCACATTTTCGCTTTTCTCCCTTAGCAAAAGTTATTCTCTATTGGTTTATTTATTAAGAAAAATCGAAGGGTGGGCAGCGTAGCTGAGAGAAGCTGACAAGCTTTTATCTTTGATTACTTAAAATTAAAGAAACTTTTGTTTTTATCTCTATACTGGATAAAATCTCTTAAACATGCTCCAATCCAAGCTTTAGTCTGCTCATGTAGTGGACATAAAGGGTGTGACCAATCCCCGTACATACCTAAGAGACAGGGTCTGTCATCCTAGAGAGTGGCCTTTGTTCCATGGAGTGCCACCCAGAAGTTATGCCTTACTGTCAGAATCCTGCACAAATATTGGTGGCATCTTTAAAGACCATGGAATTGGGAAATCATCTGGTTCTGTTCCAGCATTGCAACAACTGTATACGACTGCAGTTTTGAGATTGAATGAAAACAGCCCATACTCCATGTGAAAGCAGACAGGAGATGTCAAGCTGACCCCAGTTATCACTGGAAGAATTAGAGTCATACTGTCCCAAAGCCAGTAGACAGAGACTCCGTCTAGCCAATGGTCAGTTCCCATATGAGAGTGTTCTTCACCCCAAATAGGACCACAGAAAGGAGAAGACAGAAACCCCATTGAGGAAAGCGGGTGTGAAGATTGTGTCACACTTAATGTTGGTGTAAATGTCTCAGGTTGATTATGTGGCATCTAAGCTGAAACACAAGAGCCAATGGTCAAATAAGATGAAATCCCACCAAAAAAGAACAAGGAAATCTAGAAAATAGAAGAGCAAATTCAGATAGAGTTCCCAGAGGAGGTGGCTTCCATGGACTTTGGCCTCATTTTTATGTTTAGCTACTTGCTGCTGATGCCTCTGTTGAATGGGAGAGACTGGAACAGTTCTAAATTTCACCCCTAAAGCCAGAGGTCATTATTTCCTCACTCTTAGCATAATTTTGGTTCAAAGGAGAGTTCCTTAATGAGCTTCCTGCTTCAAAAGCCCAAAATCTCTTTGGTTATACTTGCCTAAACATGCCTTTCAAAGAGCTAGGTTTGTAAATATGACTTTATTATGATCTTTACTTTTAAGTATAGGCTACCAGGCATATTTCCATAGCCTGTCTCCTCATTTAAAATGTTTTCTTGTATTAATTTTGATACATTAATTAAAACATCAGGGAGCTGAATTTGCCAAGTGTGTGTACTGGCAAGAGAAATAGTCACTTATGCCACGTGATGGGGTGGCTCTATCACACGTGCCATGCAACGGGTGGCTCTATCACACATGCCATGCAATGAGGTGCCTCTATCACATGCCATGCAATGGGGTGGCTCTGTCACACATGCCACACATTGGGGTAGCTCTCAACCACACATGCCATTCAATGGGGTGACTCTGTCACACGTGCCATGCAATGGAGTGGCTCTATCACACATGCCACACAATGGGGTGGCTCTATCACATGTGCCACTTGATGGGAAGGTTCTACATTGGGAGCATAGACTATGCAACCCAAAAGGACACATTCACATCTCAATTTCTAGGTGTGTTTTAAATGTTTTCATTTTTGTTGTTTTCTAAATAATGCTTTATCTTAAATTTATTTTCTCTTTGAAACACTCACTTATAAATGAATACTTTTGCTCTTAAGTCCGTTGGTTGGGGGAATCCTAAGCAGTTTTGGGAAATGTGGGAGTCAGCTCCCACAATTCTTGGCCCAAAGCTGGATAGATAAATGCTAAATCCTAAGAATGTGGTGCTGCCTGGGCTCTGGAGTTCTGAGAGCCACGAGGGTCATCCTAAGAGTGTTGGGGGCATCCAGAGTCATAATTGGGGATGCTTGAGAATATTAGTATAGTTAAGTTCATCCCTGGTCCTGAGTGAATTGATTTTAATTTACACTCTTGTCGTTGATTTTAAGTAAAATATTGTGATCTGTTGGATGACAGGTTTAGCTAGTCTAGGAACTTTGCTGTTTTACCCACTCACAGCTTAATCTATTTACATGTTCTTAAGCCAAGGTTCATTCTAATGAGATCTTTCTATGTAAACACTGATAGAGGGTGTGGCAGTTACAGAAGTCACCTTGACTCTGAATAACTTCTGACTTATTATACATCTACTAAGACTTGTATGTTTTCTAGATTGGGCACAGCTCCTCTTTATACCCACTGCATCCAGTGTGGGACAGTTAGAATTTACCAGGAGACTACCACCCTGGCTACATTGAGACTATCTTTAAAATTATAGGAAGGATCATACTAGTTTGCTCTCACGCAGGCGAATGTGACCCTTTCAGTATACGGAGAACAAGATACTCAGAATCACCCTGGTGCAGATAATAAATAAGAAGGGACCTTGTGGGTACCATCTAGATTACATGAAGCTCATGAAATGAAGATGTATTACTTTATACCAGCTCTCTCTCACTCTCCAGTGTTTTACATAAGAGATAATCTCAGTAGAAGGGATTAGTCCTTGGTGTAACCTCTGTTTATACCTGTAATAGGGTGTGGCACTGCCCTTCTACAATCTGTTTAGGGTTCTTTGTTGACATGACCCTCCCTGTCACAGATAAGATTACTTTGGTGTATATAAGGGGACTGACTTGAGGCCCCTGCTCCTTTTCCCTTCTCCTTTTTCCCTTCTTTTGGGCAGGACTCCTCTCGAGTGAGATCCTCTCTCTTTGGTGGGAGACTTGGGCTCTCTTGTATGGTCTAAGTCCTGACCAGAGCTAGAGTTCTTTCATTATATTGGATTGCAGTGGTAGAGCTTTTGAACTATTAAAAGCCTTTTGGAACTGCTCCGAGTCATGAGTTTTCAGTTTCCCCAGCAGTCTCGGAGGTAGAAGAGAACTTCTGTCCTGATAGTGTTGGGGACCCCAGCGGCTCTCCGACAGAGATCAGAAAATATTGTCTACTGTTATAATAGTTGTTAATATTTTTTGCTACACAATGAAATGGCAGACTTTCTTTGCGTAAAGCAAAAAAGTTCATTAGTTATTAATTCAACATTATAATATACTCTTTTAATACTTTATATATTTTTCTCTTAAGTTCTTGGAAGAACTTAAGAGAACAAAGAAGGTCATTTGCCTTAAAGATTTCATAGTATTTTCACCTACTTTTTTCTTGAACTTTCAACATTTTTTTTAGCAGTCGCATTGTAGGATATCAAACATGAGAGTGTGCATTTTAGATACCTTAGCATATAAACTTAAAAATTTTTGTTATCACTTTGCCTTTGGAACTTTTGGTTAGAATTATATCAAAAGTTGCTGGAAGTTAGACAAAACCTAGGAATCCTTTTATTTTTAACTTGGCATTTTAGGCGATTTATGTTTTCCCTTTGTTCCAGTTTGCCAAGGGACGAGTAACAAGCTGACCCTGCTTGGAACCTTTGAAGACCACTTCCTGAGTCTCCAGAGGATGTTCAACAACTGTGAAGTGGTCCTTGGGAATTTGGAAATCACCTACATGCAAAGGAAGTATGACCTTTCCTTCTTAAAGGTTAGTTCAATTAATTTGTTCTACCCAAATATAGTAGAACTAAATATAAGTTGATAAAGGACTATCAGATTTTAGCAACAAAAATTTGCTCTTGCAGAATTGTAATATTTATGGAGCTGCAAATGGGTATTTTATGAGAAGTTCATTTCACTACTCAGGATCAACTATAGCTCTAGAAGAATTATCAAAAAGACACAGATTAGCATTCTACCATCATCCAACACTGGTGTTATTTAATTTTTTACCAATGATTTCAACATGCTGGTTACACTGGCTCTTTTAATTTCTATTTTTTAAATGTTTATTTAAAGAACCATAATGTATAAAGTTATTTATAGTTGAGTTTTAGGTATTATAATATTTCTTTCAACACCCATCACACTACCAGTGTCAGTTTTCCTCCACCAGTGTTCCCCTATTCCATCCCTCCAGCTTTATCCCACCTGCCACCTAAAGAGGCACACATTACAGAGGTTAATTTGAAACTTAGATTTTGTGTTTTCATTTTTTGTTGAGTCTGCTTTAGATATATAAGCTATCTCTCCCACACCACTAACATAACCAAAGCTTCAACCCCTGTTCCCTCCTTACTTTCTTTTCTCATCTCCCTTCCCTCTTCAATTTATTTCTTTCTTGTTCTTCTCTCTAAATTCTGGATCCATGGGTGATCTAGGGATCCTCTCTTTACTATGTAGCATTACTTCATCCAGTTATTTTTAAGAGGTCCTGATGAGCTGGAGAAAGAGCTCAGTGAATTAGAACACAAACTTTGCATTCAGGAGGTCTGTGTTCAATCCTCCACCCCCACACAGTCTCTTAAGCATTGCTGGGAGTGTTTTTGAGCACCACCACATGTGGTCACCCCAAGGTAAAAAACACTAAAATAAAATCCTGAGTCTGGAAAATAGCTCAGCTCACCTGTAGAGAAATTGCTTTACATGCTGAGACCTTGGGTTAGAGTCCCCAGCACTACTGGAAAAAAAAGCCATAATACATATAATATATATTATATATGAAGTTCTGCTTGTGGAATTTGCCTAAATACTCAAACCATGGTTGAGAACCACATTATAAACCTTCTGAATATTTCACAGTGTTCTCTGGTTGGTGAGTGGGAAGGAGCAAGCTTAGAAGCTTATTTTGATTTTGAAGAACCTTCTTCAGAGGTTTATTTTAGTCTTTATTCCTTATTTCCTTCGAAAAAGAAAGCATGTAAGACCTGTATAAAATAACAGATAAAATATTTTACCTTAATATTAGTATTCTAAGCGCCAAGTAAAATGCAAGTCATAGCATTTCTAAATAAACCACTACATTCCTTAGTGCTGCCTAAAATCTCAGGGAGGCAGATATGTGCTGGGAATGTTGTAAATCTCAAGCAAAACCCCTCCAGTTTCACCTGCTTTTATCTGTGTGCTTCTCAGCCACTCATATACACAGCTTGTGAGGTGCACTGGGCAATCAGACCCATTCTAGAAAATTAACATATTCATATTTTACTTCTCAGACCATCCAGGAAGTGGCTGGCTATGTGCTCATCGCACTCAACACTGTTGAGAAGATCCCCCTGGAGAACCTGCAGATCATCAGGGGAAATGTGCTGTATGAACAAACCCATGCCTTGTCAGTCTTGTCCAACAACTTTGGAAACAACAAGACTGGGCTGAGGGAGCTGCCCCTGCGTAACCTACAGGGTAAGACCAAGCATGGCTTGTGAGACCTAATACCATTGACTGTGTGCCATAAACCTGTCAGTTAATATCACTCAGACTTTGTTTACCAAATGCACACGTTGCGTGCAGTTGTCTAAAAATGCAGCAGCAGAGTTGTGAACAAAATGATAGAGCAGAGGACATGGGAGAAAATACTGAGCCAATGCCAGCTCACCTGCCTATTCTCTTAGAACAGAACCAGAAATTAAAGAAATGACAACGGTGCTGAAGAGACTCTGTCACTAGGAATAATGTGACATCGAGTGAATGCACTTCCGGTCTCATTACCTAAACCTTAGGAAGAAGGCATGAGATTAACAATCAGCCCCTATTAGGAAAGTCTTGAAGGAATCTTTTAAGGATGGGTATTACAGTTGGAGAAGAAATTAGAATTCCTGTTAGTAGCTTGTGAGAGTCTTGTAAGAGGAAAAGAAAATGATAGAAAAGGCTGGACTTTGAATTTTGAAGATAAAATAATATTTTGTATATTTTTCCTAGAACTCTTTTAGCTGAGGTGCCAAATGTACCGAGCTCATAATGTCACTGAACACCTGCAATCTTCCTTCCAATACAAATTTGCTTTTTACAGAGAAAGAGTCAGCGCTAGTGACTCTCCAGTTCCCACATGAGTGAATAATGCCAAGAACTGTCACCAAATATCTGCCCAACACCTGCTCCTTGTGTGTTATTCTGGTTGGAGGTGGTTAAAAAAGAGCAAAAGAGAGACAGTAGAGGAGAGAAGACACTCGCTTCACTCAGCTCTGATGGCCTTGGCGCTGATTTCAGTCCCTCGCATCCCCTAGGTCCACTGAGCACCACCAGTGCTCACTCTTGAACACAGTCAGGAATGCCCTAAATTTTATTTTTATTGTTAATGATATTTTTTATTTTTTTTTAATTTTTTATTTTTACAATTACAAAGATATACAATTAAAAAGTTCATATTTGGGTTTTGGTCATATAGTGTTACAGCACCCATCCCGCCACCAGTGCCCATCTCCCACCACCAACGTCCCCGGTTCCCTCCCACCTCCCCCAGCCCTCCTCCATGTCAGGTTCTTTATTTCCTTCCCTTTCTCTCTCTTTCTCTTTTCCTTCCCCTCCAGACTATAGATTACAGAACATACATTAAAGGGTTGTCATGTGTATTCTTTTGCCTCTATTTAATGCTTTGTTCTAGGTTGGCATCAGTACCCTCGACAATTGTTAGCACACTGTTCCATTTTCTGTCTTACCTAGCCTCTGACTCCCACACATTTGTGATAATTTCCACCTTTGACAAGACCTCCTGATATATGTTTCACTTGACCTTGGATATTGGTATCATAATATGTACATATATATTTATGTTATGCAAATAAATGCAGTCATTCTGTATCTGTCTCTCTCCTGGCTAATTTCGCTCAACATAATCTTCTCCATGTCCATCCATTTATAGGCAAATTTTATAACTTCATTTTTCCTAACAGCTGCATAGTATTCCATTGTGTAGATGTACCAAAGCTTCTTTATCCAGTCATCGATTTTCGGACACTCTGGTTGCTTCCAGATTCTGGCTATTGTGAATAATGCTGCTATGAACATAAAAGTAGGGATGGTGTTTCCGCTGCGTATTTTTGGTTTCCTAGAGTAGATTCCCAGGAGTGGTATGGCTGGGTCAAATGGGAGTTCAATTTCTAGTCTTTGGAGGAATGTCCATATTGTTTTCCAGAAAGGCTGTACCAGCCGAGGAATGCCCTAAATTTCACTAGATGTTCTCCCACCAAAATTTTCTCACCCACTCTTCGTGCAACCAACCCCAAGGGCATGGTTCTGTGTTTCTGCTAATCCTACCTTATGTCCTCTGGGCACACTAAACAGTGATCTGCTCCCCACAACCTGTCTCACCTCACAATGTCCCCTCACATGGTGACAGGCAGATATCACGAGCATCTAGTGATAGTCCTGGGTCCATTGATGGCAAGCCCCTAGAACACTTTTCAGAGCTATTTCCTTATCTTCAAAACTAAGGACTGAGGCTGAAACTAAGGTACGGTGCTTGCCTTGCATTCAGCTTACTGGGGTTCAATTCTTTGCACACCATATGGCCCCCAAATACCGCCAGGAGTGATTCCTGAGTGCAAAGCTAGGAGCAAGTCCTGAGCATCTCCAGTGTGACCCAGAAACAAAACCAAAAAAAAATCAGGGGGTGACAATGGGAATACCCCCTCAATAGGGGTGCTGAGAAATTAAGTGAATTAAATGAGCTCTTAGAGATCATTTCTCCTTTTAGCATAATTTCTAGCACCTATATTGGGATTGTATAAATTCAGCTTACTTGCCATTATTATGTAATTATTAAATGTTGAATATTTGATATTAATTATTGTGAGTAATAATTAACCCATTGTCTCCGCAAAGGGATGTCATGAAATATTAAAATTAAAAATTAAAGGATAGTACCAGAATATGGCTCAGCAGTAAAGTACTTGCTTTGCATGTATGAATCCCTAGATTCAATCCTAGCACCATAAAAAGTAAAGATAAAACAATAAAATAATAGTTGTCTCAATTGGTTTTGTGGTTTAACATCAGATACCCTCCATCTCTGCCACCTCCAGTCTTGTTTTACCGTTGCAAATTTTGTGTGTTCTGTAAGTAAACCCCTGATTCCTATTCCTCTTCTTTTCCAGGGCACCCATTGCTCACATTGCTATATCCCTGATGTCCATTTTCTCCACTCCAGTTCCTGACTTCTCGCCAGAGTTTTAGCCACTTGAGCCTGGCTCCTTCCCAAGTATCCACTTTCCCTTGATTGCCTTACTGTTCTTTGATTTCACATGCAGAGATCCACAAGTTGGCCCATTCTAACCTTCTCACTTGCCTTTCATAGTTCTCCACCATTCTCTGAAGAAACTTCCCTGAGTTTTGCATCTGTTACTCCTTGATCTTCGCACCTGTCTCTGTCCACAGGAGACTTGAAACACCTTCCCCCCTGCCTTCCGCAGCAGCACTGTGATGCCAACCCTTCCACAGCTTCAGAAATCTCCCCAATGAACTGACCCTCCCTCACTGTGCTTATGCATGTCTGTCCCCACCTGTGGTGTCTGGTAGTCACTGAAGCAGCTGTGCTGGCACCAGACAGTCATCAGATCATAGTGAGCATCAATAGAGATTCCAAGCACAAACCAACTAGTGCACCCAAACGTGGTCCTCCAGTGTTGTGTCATTTCTCTGGGAGAACCCAACAGAGATCATCTTTTTCTGCAGACCTTCACGATCCATTACAGTATTTTGTACCTCTTATCTCCCGTCAAGGTCATGTATAATATGACTGATGCTGTACTTGGTTTAGGTCAATATTTCTGTATCACCTACTGCTACATACTCAACCTCCCTGGAGCCACCAGCTTACCATGTTCCATGCACTCACATTTGCTGCCGTGCCCTGACTGAGCATTATGCCTGTCCTCCCAAAACTTTTGTACTTTCTCATTTTCCAAAGACTCAATTCATGGGAAATCTTACTTAGCTACTCTGTGGTATTGTCATCAACTTGATTTTCACCTGCCACAACTGAAAATCTAAGGGACGTTTATCAAGAACATTTTGCAGAATGTAGAATATAAATAAATACACACATACTTTGAGAGAGTTCAGACAGGCAGAAGTTTGCTCACTCTGTTTCCTTTCTTGTGCAGAAATTCTACAGGGCGCTGTGCGATTCAGCAACAACCCTGCCCTATGCAACATGGATTCTATCCAGTGGCAGGACATTGTTGACATCAACTTTCTGAGCAACATGTCATTGGATTTTCAGAACCAGTTGGGTAATTGTAAGTACTCTCCAGTGTCCCTCTCATCCAATGATTGAGTGGGCCGAGCTACCAGTATGGGTTGGGTGAGGGCAGAGAAGGAAGAGAAATTGTCAAACCATTTTCATCCAAACAAAAATGAGTAATATACTAGTTGTCTGCCTCCAAAATTAAATGTGTGTAGGGGGTGGGGTGCTGGTGTGTGGTGGGGGGAGTGATGGTTCTCATCTTGAATCAGGGCAGCTGAGTGTGAGATGATGTGACCATCATGAAACACCCTCTGTCCTTACTTAGGGCTTCTCCATCCTACCCGAGTACATGAGACAGACTAAATATGCTTCTGGCTTACGCTTGAACTTTAGGGGCACCAGGCTTCCAGCACCATCACCAGGCCCTCCTGTGATGAACTGGAATTCCCACACTGAGAGCCATCAGCAAAACTGGGTGTGGTTGGTCCAGGTTTCCTCCAGTTCCCATGACCTATTCCATGCCACTCATTGGGAAAGGAGTCTTTTGAGCGGAGCGAGGGCCACACTGCAGGTCAGGCTGTGCACTCGGTCTGTCTTTGGGAAATTCAGAGATGCCTGCTTTTAATGACCAAGTTGCACTAAACTTCCCCTTCCTGAGCTCCCTGTTTTCCGTTAAAGTAAGACACCATTGCCATCTTCAGATCCTCTGCATATACAGCTCAGCGTCATTAAGTCGATTCACTTTGTTGTGCAACTATTGCCGGAAGTTTTCATCATCCAGACCTGAAATTCTTTCTTACTCATTAAACAATCACTTCCTGCTTTCCCTCCCCCCAGCCCTGGCAACCACCACTTTCCGCCTCTGTGAATCTGATTTCTCTAGGGACTTCTTGAGTAGAGTCATACAACGATTGTCCTTTGTGACTGACATTTTTCACATGCATGTCTAATATACACATGACAGAATAAGCCCAAGTAAATCAAATTCCTATAAATAAATGGCATTTCAAGCAAATGAAAAAAGAATTTATGATTTAACAATTGTTCTGTAATAATTTAACTGCTTGGTCATAAGTATCAAAGTTACCAAAATTAGTGGAAATTTTTAAAGGAATTAGCTATGGAGATGAAGAGATAATACAGAGGGGAGGGTGCTTGCCTTACAGCAGCCAATGTGTGTTCAATCCTAGCACCCCATTTAGCTCCCAAATGAGAACTAAATGGAGGACTACAAGGAGTGACTCCTGAGTTCAGAGCTAGAAGTAAACAGTTGTGTGTGGTATGAAAAAAAAAATCAATGGAATTAGCTGCTTACCTTTGGAAATTATAAAATCACCATGTCCCTCCACCTGTTTTTATTTTTTGTTTTTTTGAATAGTAGTTCACTGACTAGTGCTACTTGGGATATATCTTTACCTCCTAAAAGAGAAATCATCACCTCAAAGCTTTTTTTCAGAGCAATCAAAGTTTCTAGAACTTGTCTCATTTAACTTTATCACCTAAATCTCAAAAGCAGGTTTAAGTGTATTAAGGCATAATTTCTCAAGCAGGGATCATATGATTCCTCACTGGGAACCCAGGATTTTCCAGTAGGTTCATAGGTAGAAATCATGACAGTGAGGGGTTGCAGTATGAGGCTTAGTTGCCAACTGGTTGGATAGGGGCATAGGGATGGGACGGCCAAAGGAAGAAAACGAGGTCAGAGAGGGCCACAACTAGAAAAAGTGTTGAGAAACACTATTTTAACAGACAAAGGATTCATTCGGGATCAGAAAAACTATAAGCACATTGCAATGTTATGTTATTATTGCTGTCATTTGGAATAATAGCTAGGATTGAATGTTTACTTATTTTTAATTTTTTCTATTTTTCCCACTTTATTTAAACACCATGTTCTACACTGTTGTTCATGATGATCTGTAACAGACGTTTAGTATCCCAACACAATTCTACCACCACTGTCTCCTGTTTTCCCAACCTCTCCAGATTAACAATAGTTTATTTTATATTGGTTTTTTATCGCTAAATGGCTAACAGAATTATCAAAAGAGGGGCCGGAGAGATAGCCCAGCGGGTAGGGCGTTTGCCTTGCACACAGCCGGCCTGTGCCGGCCCGGGTTCGATTCCTGGCATCCCGTATGGTCTCCCGAGCACCGCCAGGAGTTCAGGAGTTATTCCTGAGTGCAGAGCCAGGAGTAGCCTCTGAGCATCGCTGGGTGTGACCCAAAAAAGCAAAAAAAAAAAAAAAAAAAAAAAAAAAGAATTATCAAAAGAATCTTTCCTTAGAAGAAAATTTGTGAAAGTTGTATCTCACCATGGGGACATTGAGTCCTTGTCTGAGGCTGTTCTTGCAAGTTAAGCCTCTGAGTTAGTGTTTTTGTTAGTTAAGATTGGTTGACTTCTACATTGCATCCCAGCCAATCAGGTTTGCTACTGCTGAGATGTCAGTGTTGTAAAGATTGGAGATATTGCTCCAGAAAACCAGAATATGTAACTGAGCATTTCAGCCAGAGGCATGGCAGCAACTTTGGAGAAGATGCCAGGGCTTCCAGAAGTATGGAGAGGAGAGGGAAGGTCTCCCATCCCAAGAAGACCTGGAGTTTTCAGCAAAAAAACCCTGTGTACCTGAAATCTTCAGCAGATCAGGTTTTGTGTGGCACTCAGTTGGATGTTTACTTAAAAGGAAATTAAAATAAATCCATTACCCAATTCATACATGCTATAAATTCTAAACACATATATGTAAAGAAAAGTACATGTGTAAGTGCAAGAAGATGCAAAGATAAATATTTATAAATAAAAATGAAAAGGTCATGAGTATAAAGCATAAAAATATAAAAATATTAAAATATTAATAACAAGAAAATATTTCACAATACCTGATTGCTTTCTAAAGGTATAATATTCTCAGAAATATGACAAAAATAGAGTGATAGCATTGAGTAGGGCTTTTGCCTTGTACATATCCAACCCAGAAATGATTCCCACATTACTATATGATCCCCAAGCACCACCAGGAATAATTCCTAAGTACAAAGCCAGGTATAACTCCTAAGAATCACCAGGTATGAACAAAGCAAAATACAACATAAAATATCTCTAAATCTCTAAGAAAAAAAAATCCTTAAAATAAAATGGGCCAATCCAGGATATATCAGGCACTGGTACAAATACACAAGAAAAAAACAGCCAACCCCATTAGAAAATGGGGAGAGGAGATGAACAGAAACTTTGACAAGGAAGAAATCCGAATGGCCAAAAGGCATATGAGAAAATGCTCATCATCACTAATCATCAGAGAGATGCAAATCAAAACAACAATGAGATATCACCTCACACCACAGAGAATGGCCCATATCCAAAAGGGTAAAAGCAACAAGTGCTGGTGTGGATGTGGGGGAAAAGGGACTCTCATACACTGTTGGTGGGAATGTCGACTTGTACAACCTTTCTGGAAAACAATATGGACATTCCTCCAAAGACTAGAAATTGAGCTCCCCTTTGACCCAGCCATACCACTCTTGGGAATATACCCTGGAAAGCCAAAAACACACAGAGGAAACACAATCCGCACTTTTATTTTCATAGCAGCACTATTCACAATAGCCGGAACCTGGAAACAACCAGTATGCCCGAGAACTGATGACTGGATAAAGAAACTGTGGTACATCTACACAATGGAATACTATGCAGCTGTCAGAAAAAATGAAGTTATGAAATTTTGCTATAAATGGATGGATATGGAAAGAATCATGTTGAGTGAAATTAGTCAGAAGGAAAGAGAGAGACATAGAATGACTGCATTTATTTGCATGACATAAATATACTAGGTGATCTTACCGAAAGTGGAAATTACCACAAGCGTGTGGGAGTCAGAGGTTAGTTTAGGTAGAGAAGGGAACATGTGTGAATAAATGTCTAAAGTTCTGATGCTAACATAGAACTGAGCATTAAATACAGACAAAAAATGCAAATGATGGCTTCTAAGTGTACCGTAGTGCAACCCACAATGTGGGAGAAGGAGGAGAGAGAGAGGGAGAGGAGAGGAGATAAAGAACCTGCCATTTAGGCAGTATGTGGGAGGGGAGGGAATTGGGGACATGGGTGGTGGCTGGGGGCACTGGTGGAGGCGGGTGCTGGAACACTGTGTGACTGAAACCCCCAAGCATGAACAGCATTGTAATTGTATATCTCACGGTGGTATAATAAAATGTTAAAAAAAAAAATAAAAACTAAAAAAAAAAATAAAATGGGCCAAGTATTTGGGTTCCACCATCTCTTCTCACATACTCAGTGATGGTTGAAAAATAAAGTAAAATGCTACTTTGTATTGTAATAAAGAGTTAAAATTAATTAAAGAAGCATCATTTTTGCCATTGCTAGAGAGTTGGTTCCTACCACACAAGAATAAGGGGTAATGATAGGAAATGAAAATTTGGAAAATATGAGGAAATATAGGACTAAAAAATCAGATATCACTATATAGACAAACTTCTTTTAGCATGTCTATATTTCACTACTGCTTCTTTACTCTCTGCTTCTTTCCTTGCCCGCTCACTTCTTTTCTTGGGATAGTTATAAAATTTATCAGGCATATTTCCAAGTATTCTGGTTCAACTATCAATTGAACCAGAAATTGTTATCTCTTTCACTTGATGTCCATTTTTCCCAGAGATTTAAATTATTCCCGACTGGGGAGACTTGGGGGACCTACACCAACTCCTTTTGTTTACTGTGCCTTTGCAGCGTCTTTTAAACAAATCTGATAGTCACCCTGCTCTCTATCGACAAATACATCACTTTGGTTTTCAGATTTCTCAATGCTGATAAGCACACACACAATTCACAAGATTAAAAGCCTTCGTGGCTATAATTTATAGAGGACCATTTATAAAACCTGCAAAAATTAATTGCTTGGATGCAGTTATTTCTAAGACAGCAGTGTCTTAGAAATTATTTGCTGAGGTTTCAGATACATGGCAGTGTGGTACACACTAGGAAACACACTAGGAACAAAATACCCAGCAGTGTGATATACACTGGGAACATTTCAGCCCTGGAGCTGCACTGGGGACTGCTTTCTGGCTTGCAATTTGGAGTTTGTATTTACCAAGACTACTGCCAAAACCAGCCCCTCCAGAGTGCCTGGCCCCCTCTCAGCTGCTGAAGACTGCACAGAAAAAGCAGGGTTGACCCAGTGCCCCTGGATTAATACCCCTACAGCAGTGGAGAAGCTGGAAACTTCTTCAAGCCTAAGCAGACTTGAAATTTATACCCCTGAGTTCATTAAATCTTGGGTTTTCTTTTGTGGGCCAGGTCAGTATTTGTTTTATTTTCCATAGTTGGAATGTAAAAAAAAGCAGTGCATAATTTAGTCTTTTTCTTATGAGAAACTTCTCAATTCTGTGACAAATCAAATTGAACAACTTGCACAGCTATTTCTCATTTCTAGATCACACCATTCCTCAGGGCTTGGAAAGGCAGAATGAACTTTTTACATTTATTGCTTTCTCTGTGATATGACTTGAAATATACTTTTTAATTTTTAGGCCAGAAGTGTGATCCCAGTTGTCCCAGTGGAAGCTGTTGGGGGTCCCGGAAAGGAGAACTGTCAGAAATGTAAGTCAGGGAAGCAGAACTCGAGTCTGTCTCCCACTTTCACTTGCACTGAGCTGATTGTTTTTCCCTCTAAGGACCTCAAAGAGCATTAATTTTGGAGTCAGATGTTAGCACCTGTGAGTGACAGACTGGCAAACTTACCATGTGGCTTCATTGACAGAGGCTATTTGGGACCTGTCCTAAGTAACAGCTGACTCCTGAGTATCAGCCACTCTCTCAACCATGCATCCTCACATTTCCCTAATGGGAAACTTGTCCATGTCACCGATACTTACATCCTCTTTTTGTCTCCTTTTCTTGCTCTTAATTGGGCACACACCTTTATAGAAACCTAACCAATGCTTTAATCAGGAGTCTTTATCTGCAGGAATTCTGCAGGAGAATGTATGTACGGGGCATCTAGGGACAGATACTCTTTAGTTTCATTGTGATGCACTCTATTTCCGGGGAGAACCTTTCCGTAGGGAACCATAAACACAGTCCTGGTACACATATCATGATTTAGCAGGTCTAAAAGTCTGAACTCCAGCTTATTCATTCTCATAGAGGATTAAAATAGAGGAACAAGTAAAGAAAGGCTGTGATTCCATTTAAATTGTCAAACTGTGCATGGTGGGAATGTCAGTAAGCTGGAGAAACGCAGAATCCATCTTTAGTTCTGTGCTTTTTATCCAGTGTAGGCAGGTGCTGGGAAACCCTTGGGGTGAGGCTTCTTTTCCCCAGCTCCTTACCTCACTGTCATCTCTGTTCCTTTTCAGTGACCAAAATCATCTGTGCCGAGCAGTGTTCAGGGCGCTGCCGTGGCAACTCCCCAGCGAC
This sequence comes from Cryptotis parvus, assembly GCA_021461705.1. Taxonomy (NCBI): domain Eukaryota; kingdom Metazoa; phylum Chordata; class Mammalia; order Eulipotyphla; family Soricidae; genus Cryptotis; species Cryptotis parvus. The sequence continues at coordinate 115,872 of JAJIBD010003135.1, read as the reverse complement.
TGCTGCCACAATCAGTGTGCTGCTGGCTGCACAGGGCCCCGTGACAGTGATTGTCTGGTAAGAGGACCATTTCCCCAATGCTGGGCCATTTCCCCCCAACAAGACCTGGTGTGCAGTAGTGACATGATATAAACTGCATGTTCATTACTCTATGTGTTGCTCATAAAGACCTCGTCTGTGCCGTGTCTTTGATTCCACTTCATGTTAATGCCTTAATCGTCAGACCCTTGGAGGTCTAGACACCCCAAATTAGACATACTGAGTTCTGCAGTCTAGAGCTTAGCATTCTATTTTTAGGTGGCCAGGCAAAAATCCCATCTAAGATAGATTCTAAAAGATGATAGTTTCAAGATGAAAAAGGTTTTATATTCCAAAGCCTGAAGTCACTGAAGGGAATCTTCTTGTGCAAACTGAACCTTTGATCAAGGTCACATTCGTATTTGCTCTGATCCTTCCTAAGTGGCACATTCCTCATCAAGTTTCTCGGTAGTTTGGAATTCTTTACCAGGGAAGGCCAGTGTAAATTGAGTTTGGAAACAATTTCCCTTCATAGTTACTACCCTTACGTGTGAATGCCTTCATCATTTTGTGATTTTTAATAAAGAAATGTATTACCTCTCATCCTATATTGTAAATATCCACGCTGGGACAAGCATATGTCAGAAAAGCTGTGCTTAGGAGGAAATGGTCTTCCCCACACCATGGAAGTGCTTGGCTAGATTTCCCAGCTCCAGTGGAGCACCTGGAACAGCAGTTGGAGTGAAGTACCTGGCTGTCCTTGCTCAGCTAATCCATAATGTGTCCCTGTGACAGGCCTGCCGCAGGTTCCGGGATGAAGCCACATGCAAGGACACCTGCCCACAGCTCATGCTCTACAACCCCACCACATACCAGATGGACGTCAACCCAGAGGGAAAGTATAGCTTTGGTGCCACTTGTGTGAAGAAATGCCCCCGTAAGTCCCCCACTGGGAAGCCCTTTCGTCTGTGAGATTTCCATTCCAGGTTTGGATCCGATGGTCCATCTTGTCTTGGATCTTCTGGGTTTGCCTCCTTGGCAAGCAGGTAGCAGTGCCGGTCAGAGCACATGGGAGTCAGGCAGTGTGTCCCATCAGTTTTGTGTGTGTCTACAGTGGCTGAAGCCAGGCCTGACTGGTTACAGCTGCGACTGTATGAAGGGTCTTCTGAAGAGCACAAACCCCAGTTTCTGGGTCATTTTACTGTTTAGCTCTTGTACAAAGTGAGTGTGCATTGGGCATGATGAGCATGTGCTGAAGGACTTAGCTTTGTCAATAGTTAACATTCTGGCAAAGTAACCCTTCAGGAATACTGTGACAGGTATAGGGGGGCCTTGTTAGGTACTGTTTCAATTATTTGGTCTTGGGTTTTGCTTATTTGTATTTGCATTCTACTGGAGGCTATGGTGTTTAGGGAAATGGTGACATGGATTATATCCTCATGGAGAAGACATCACAATCACGATCTTCCGTGATCATCTATTTGCTAGGAGCGGTACCAGTAATATCTCCATATGTCCTGTCTCTGCCAGTAGAGCCAGGGGCATCAGCTTTACAGGAACATAAGGAGTCTCAAACCATTATATTAGATCAGGAATGACCCAATATAATGTACTGGAATTTGGCATATCAAATACAACACAAGAAGCTTCCAGGCTTGCCAAAGTGGGAGGCAAACTTTTTAAACACCTCCAAAAAAGCATTTATTTTGGAGAAGACATAGAGTTGTCTAATTAAACCATGTTAGGAATAAAACCTGAAGGATTTTAACTAAAATAAACAATTCAAAACCATCATGAGGGGGAAGTTTCCCCTACCAGACTTATGACATAAGCATTTTTATATTCTGTACAGGAAAAGAAATAATAATAATAATAATAATAATAATAATAATAATAGTCATTAGATGGTAAATAATAATATAAAAAATTTGCGACAGTGATGACACAGATATAATCTTTGAAAGAAAACTTAATAAGTAGAGCTTAAAAATCCATAGGAAAGCTTTTCTTTTCAGTAAAACAGAAGAGTCACAGAAGAAAAATTTTACATGTCCAGTGTGTATCATAGATGTTTCACTTGGAAAAAATCAAAAGAGGGACACAAGAAGCTTCCATAGAATATTGTTATCTGTGTTAAAACTAATTCCATTACACTAGTTCAGTGGTGAGAGAAACTGAAATGTCACCTGGGTACCAGAATTAATGCAGTACCACTTGGTTTCACCACCAGCAAAGTGGAGAGGGAAGATGCTGACCAAGAGGATGGAAGCAAGACAGCAGCTGCAGCAGTGAATGCAGCTCCGCTGTAGCACCACCAGAAGTGTGTTCTCTTGTGGGCTTGGGTTTCAGTTTGGGTCCCTTCTGGTGGTGCCTGGGGAGTTTAGAGGGCAAGAGATCAAGCATGGGCATCCCTAATAGATTCACATGTTTTAATAAATATTTAAGCTTTTGTCCATAAGTCCTGTAGCTACAACCTACAGGAAGAAATGACCTCAAGGAGCCGCATTCAAACAAAGTTCCAAAAAATGGTGTGTTTTCCTATTGTATCTGTACCCTGCCCTTGGTAGGTACCCTATCTCTCAGTTTAGGATCTGGAAAGCTGTAAGAATTCTTGAACTTAATTCCTTTTCTGTTTTCTAAACATCTGCCTTTTGCCAGTAAATGAATAAAACCCAGAGGATGTGGCCTTTTCATCAGCCCTTTGCAGAAGGACGCAGGGTGTTCATGTGCAGTTCGGAATACCTGGGACCTCTTTCACCGCCTTCTTTATCTCATGCCCAGGGAACTATGTGGTGATGGACCATGGCTCCTGCGTCCGTGCCTGCAGCTCTGACAGCTATGAGGTGGAGGAAGATGGTATCCCGCAAGTGCAAAAAGTGTGAGGGGCCTTGTCGCAAGGTAGGACACCTGTCTGGGAGGAGAGGTCAAGTTCTGCCCCTGTCAGACTCTGGTGCTATGGTCCTCACTGGTCCACCACCTCTTTCATCACAGCATTGCACAATGAAGAGATCTGAGTAAATCTTTCAGGCTCAGACATTAGATTCTTCATTTATACTGTGTCTCGCTCTTCAGGGAGTTTATTCCTACTTATTCTTTACCCCAGCTTTCATTTGGAAGATTTCAAGTGCACAGAAATGCTGCAAATACAGTCAAATACAGTGCTGTAAATACCCATGTGGCTGCCGCCCAGATTCTCCAGGTTTACATTCAGCATGAACTCAGCATGTTGTTTTCTAGAACTCAATTTAATTCAAACTTGCCTTACTACCCCCCCCCCCACACTTTATGTTGAGCTGCTTTTTATTCCAGATCCTCTTGGGTTGGTTCTACTAGCTATCCCCCTGATCCTTTGGTTTCCCTGTCTCTGTTGTCCTCATTAATCAAAGCTTGTCCCTTAGCCTTTCCGCTGTATGTTTTTACCTCTTCCACAAAGAGAAATTTGTAGTTTCCAGCCAGGTGTTTCCCATTTCTTCCACATTTATTAGAAATGAAAATTAGTTTTAATTTTAAAGTGTAACTAGCATATATAAGATAAAAATAGTAACCTGTGAAGTTCTAAAATTTGATTATATTTCGTTTATTGTTATCTAGTCATGTCATCGTTCTGATAAACAAATAAGCTAGCCTGTGACTCTGGCTCCTGTGTGCCTTCAGCATGTGTCTCTATCTTCTGCTCAGAAGGTGCCACCACACTGTGTGCCTGCTTCTGAGACCCAGAATTCTAGAAACCACTCCAGACACATTCATTTTTTTTTTTTTTTTGCTTTTTTGTGTCACACCCGGCAATGCTCAGGGGGTTTCTCCTGCCTCTGCACTCAGCAATTACTCCTGGCGGTGCTCGGGGACCATATGGGATGCTGGGGATGGAACCTGGGCCGGCATGGGGCTGCCGCATGCAAGGCAAATGCCCTACCCGCTGGGCTATCGCTCCGGCCCCAGTCCAGACACATTCATGTGAATCTTCCTCATGCTTCTTTCATAGAAACTAAGCCCTTCAGATGCAGCTGCACATTCTCAGTCTCCCACTTCGCCTCTGCAGTCTTTCATTGTTCCCACTAATTTGCTCCTAGAAGCAACATCTCCGTGAGTAGCTGCTGAACTTCAATTTCCACTTTAGAATTCCACCTTCCTTATGAAGGCATTTAATTTCTAAGGAAACAACTGTCCCTGTGTCCTCTTAGGCAGTCTCTGTGCATCTCACAGGGACTATGGTAGCCAAGTCCAGGTTGGTGAACATCCTGTCAACCCTTCTCAGAGATCTGTGCTGTGCTGTGAACCCAATTTTTACAGAGGAAAGACAGAAAATGTAAAGTCCTTAAGAATCAAAGGGATAGAGTCAAGAAAAGCCCATCCTATTGGGTCTATGTCCCCTTGGCCTTTTGGCCACTTCAGGAAGGTGTGCTGCATCCTGAGAGACAAGTGACCTTGGCTTCCTGAAGAGAAGACGTAGGAAGAAGATAAGGAAAGGGGAAAGGTGAGCTTGTCTGGCATTAAGAGATAAAAAAGCTGGACCCTGAAAGGAGAAGGTTCCATCTGCAGTAGATGAAAGGATCCACAACTCAGAGGTTGTTTAATTTTCTTTTAGTTTGTGTTCAACAAATATTTTCATTTGCCTATAATCATTGTGCACTATTTTCTACCCAGTTTATATCTTTATATCCTGAGATGCGAATGAATTTGAGTTCTTCGAATGTAGGTTATACCCATCAAACAAGGAGAAGGTACCAGAAAAAACAAAGGCTTGATAACTGCCTAATTTGGTGTGCTTAGGGGAGAATAATTTTTAGTGTTTATCTCTGAATTAACACTTAAAGTAGCAACTGTCCTCCACTGAAACAAGAATAGAGGTAGAAAACCAATGTCCTCTAATGTACAGAATGCCCCAGACTAGACTCTGGCAGTGTCTACCCCAGAGCTTTCTTGCTGAAGGTCTCTAAGAAACATCAACTAACCTAACTACTGAAGTTTGCCACTCACTGTGAGTTCATCATGACATAGGGGGCCTGGATGTCCACAGCAGCTGGTGGGGTAGCTCACAGGCAGATGTGAGGTTTCTGTGTCATCAGCTTTAGGATGCCCTGGGCAGATTGGTACCCAGGGGTGGGGTGGGGGCACTGAGAAACTTGTCTATGTCTCCTGGAGTACTGAGAAAGTAGCTCAAAGGAGATTTTCCATGAGTATACTTAAGGTAAAGGTACAGTTTGAAGATGAATTGCATCATGAGTCTAGAATACATCAGAGTTAGGGTAGAAATGCATCGGAGATGGAAATTCATGAAGAACTTTAACTTCCAAAATGATCTCAGAGGCATTTGAGATTGCTCTAACGATAGAATACAGAGTGAAGCATTTGGCTCAAGGAAACAGTAGAACTGAATGTGTAGTTGAACGTGTAGCACTTGAATGTGTAGCACTTGAATGTGTAAAGTTGTTATTGCGTTTCTAATGATGCACTATCAGACAGCCATTAAAATATTTCTATGAAGCATAGAATGGTATGACAAATGTTCACAGCATGACAAGTTAGGACAGAATTCCAGCAACATATCTCATATGACATAACCATGGAGGACAGCTGGAAGTAAATGTTCTAAACTATTAAACACATATAGTGGAATTTCTGTTCATTTATTTTATGCATTTACAACATTTTAAATGAGCACATCTTGTTCATATACTAAAGAAGAACTGTATGTGCCTGATCTGGTTCTTGAGATTAGGGCAGCTGGAGGTCAGTGAAGGTTGATGAGAGCAGCTGTAGGATTTGTTGCTGCAGAAAAGGAGAGGGGTCAGGAGAAGATAAGAGATCCGGGACTGGGCTGGAGCGATAGTACAGTGGGTGGGGTGTTTGCCTGAGTACGCGGCCGGCCCCATGCTGGCCGGGTTCGATCCCTGGCATTCCATATGGTCCCCGAGCACCGCCAGGAGTAATTCCTGAATGCAGAGCCAGGAGAAACTCCTGAGCATCACCAGGTGTGACCCAAAAAAAAGCAGAGAGAGAGAGAGAGAGAGAGAGAGAGAGAGAGAGAGAGAGAGAGAGAGAGAGAGATCCTGGACTTCAGTACATGTGAAAAGGCATAAAAAATGGGTGTGTCCTGTGAGGGGAAACACCAGCAAAGGCTCCTCCTTCTAACAAGTGTAAGCCCAAAGCCTACAGCCGACTACCGTACCTGTTGGTAAACTCCCATGAGTTTGCTGAATGATGATTAGGCAGGCTTGACCTCTCGGCTTCAGTTCCTTTCCTGATCTCCTCTGCCTTAGCAATGTTCTGCTTCTTTTTTGGAGGAGGCAGGAATTGGGTATTGAGGTCACACCAGGATGTCCTGCTAAGTAACCTTCAGTGATATTCAGGGGACCATAGTGTTACCAGTGATTGAATCAAGGTACACCTAATTATTCTTAACCTGGAATATCTGAATGCAATAAATCTCTCCCTTGTTTTTACAGTTTGTAATGGAATAGGGATTGGTGAATTTAAAGGCACACTTTCCATAAATGCCACAAACATTAAACACTTCAGAAACTGCACCACAATCAGTGGAGATCTTCACATCCTGCCAGTAGCATTCAGAGGGTAAGCAGCGGATTAATTTTCTGTATAGATAAACAGAATATTCTCTGTTCCCTGGTAGAAGCTACTAACTGATAACTCTTGTTATTTCAGAGACAGCTACACACATACTCCTCCTCTAGATCCAAAGGAACTGGACATTCTACGGACTGTAAGGGAAATTACAGGTGTGTGTGCATATCACAAGGATCTAGTGGGAAGCTGGGGTTCACAGACAGAAAAGTGAATAATGAGTGTTCATGTTGAAGATGCTTGATTTAAACAGACTTGAGTTGTTCACAACTTCATGTATACATGCTTATTCCTTGTCACTGGGGCCCCATCCAAGATCAGTGTCCTGAGAGCCCCTGCATTCTTGGACAGAGGACAGGGATGTGATTGCTTTTGAGGATGTTGATTAAATAAGGAAATTAATAAAATTCCCTTGAATTAACGGGCTTGTACTGTACGGTTCAGGGTTATCAGACATGGAGCCCTACAAGGCTTAGACCCAGAACCCTAGGAAAACACACATGGTGAACACTGAACTCCAGGTGGATGCTGGAGATGCAGTGAGAAGTGGGTTCCATGTACAGTGATCGGTCATGGCCGAATACGTGACATTTGTATATACACCCAGTGAAGATGATCAAAAGAATTGTTGCAGATGTTCATATTTCCTGTTTATGTGGTCTCTTAAATCAGATTTTATATGAACTCAATCTACAAGCCAAATGTGTCTTAGCTTCCATTCTGCCTTACAGGGTTTCTACTGATTCAGGCCTGGCCAGAAAACAGGACAGACCTCCACACTTTTGAGAACTTGGAGATCATACGTGGCCGTACTAAGCAACAGTAAGCCCACTTCCCCAGAGTCTAGCAGATTCTTTTCCATGTTTTAAAGTTTGGGATAAAACCCCTAGAAGAGTGTAAAATGAATTTTGCAGAAGTTGCAAAGATACTCAAGAGTTCTCATACAGCCTTCACCTGCTTTCACTAAATTTAAAGTCTGACATCATCTACATATTATCAGAATAGAGAAGTTAATGTGTACAGTATAAACTACAAAGTGTTCTGGGAGTTGACCAGCTTTCCCAAACGCCTTTATTCTGTTTCAGCGTACCCCATGCTGCTTTCATCTGGTCTTTTGTGCTCTGTTACAGTCCTGTGTTTTTCCATACCTGTCATGGACTTGAGGCTTTTGAGAGGTTCAGGCCAGGCATTTTTCAGTAGAGATGATGTTTTATCACCATTAAATATAGATTCTATGCTTTTGGCAAGAAAATTACTGAGGTAATTATATCCTTACATCACGTTCTATCAGGTGTACCTAAGAGATTCTCTAGCATTAATTTTTTTTGAGGATTTCTACTTCAACAGTGAATATACATACCCACAAGCATCGCCAGTTAAGGATGTAATAAGTCTAGTGAGAAGAAGGAATTTAGGGATCTCTTGATCCAATTTTTCCTGGGAAAAAGAACTATTTCTCATAACTGAACCGAAAACACTGTAATATATATCATGTGATGTGAAAGGAAATCAGAACACAGTGTACATTGCTTTACAAATGTTTTCTGGGCTATTTATTTCTAGACTAGACATCAGTTTGTATTGCTTCCAGATAGATGCCTATGCTCCTGGTTCTCAAAATGCTTCTTTGGCCCAAGATCCATGCAGGGATGAAAGATTTAGATCAATTTTGGGGGTTCTATGTATATACCTCAAACTGCTCAGTTTGAGGCAGCAAACAAGATAAGGACTAATTCTTTAATTTCCCAGTGTTGCGGAAGGAGCAGGGTGATCCTGGTTCCAGGCTGTGGTCTGAAAAAGTCAGAACTTTCTCTGCAGGTGGACCCCAAATTTGTGCCAGTCCCTTGACTGAGCACATGCTAGAAGAAATTTTCATAAAGTAATGGTACATGTCACCTGCACAGGGATGCTTTGCTTTTTTTCAAAAGCCTGCTTATATACGAAGAGAGACAAAGTAAGGGTGTGGAGAGAAAGAGGAACACAGGAATATTCAAATTCTGCTTTAATTTTCTGAAACTCCATATCACACTCTCTGCTGCTGACACACATTCTCTGTCCTTGTGTCCACTGACCTCCCTCATAATGCAAATCTCCTGTTGGGTTCTCAGAATTCCTTGACTGCCTCACCTCCTCTACAAGGAATACAAATCTTCTGTGCTCTGAAATTTTCATCTTTTGTGTCCCCTTGAGTTCCCACCACCTCTGCAGTTTTGCTCCCCAGCTTCTACTTCTTGGCACCTATAGCATTAGTACCCATGTACTTCTCCAAGTGCCCCAGACATCCCTTCACCTTGACAGCTTTTGTTTTGGTTTCCTGTGAGCACACGTTGATTTCCCTGTAAAGGCTCCTTATTCCTCTTCTGGAGGGCCTCAAACTCATGCAGCCATTTTCCCCCCAGACTGGTTTAGATAGCCTTGTTTTTCCCCACTATCAGCCGTCTCCTGTTGGGTTAAAGTTCTCTCTTTGTGATTTTTCTCCACGAGACAAATATTCTCTCAAGAGTAGGAAACATATACTGATCCTATGAAAATTTGTCACAAATCTCAAGATTTGAGTAATAGGTGGGTGGATAGAAGGAGGAGCTCTTGACCTGTGACATGTATTTGCATATTTAAGAGATTGTTCTCTATTTCAAAGCAAAATGAAAGTGCAGTGAATAAAATAATGGCATTCAAATATTTACTCAGCTCCTCAGTGTGCCACTGGGTTAACAGAACCAAATAAAGTAGGAAGTAGCTAGAGGTTTCCCTAGAAGGCTTAAAGGGACTTGCAACTTTCAAAAGTGGCAATATCTATCTTTGCCCATGACTTTGCAATAATCAAAAGGTAGTTTGTAGCAGATCTAAAGTGGTCCAGTAAAAAGTTTTTTTGAGATAATATTTTTATATGTATTTATGATGTTATTTTTCTTCTCTCCAATATAGTGGTCAGTTTTCTCTTTGCGGTTGTCAGCCTGGATATAACATCTTTGGGATTACGCTCCCTCAAAGAGATAAGTGATGGAGATGTGATAGTTACAGGAAACGAAACTTGTGCTACGCATCTACAGTAAATTGGAAAAAGTTATTTGGGACCTCAAGTCAGAAAATAAAAAGTTTCAAATAATAGAGATTTAAATGACTGTAGTAAGTAATCTCTCTGGTTTAATGACAGAATGCCTTCTATGGATTATATGCTTGGATTTTAGAATAAAGAAGAGCCATTCCAAAATAACTGTTCTATTACTAACGAAGCAAATTAGGAGACATCTGTGTACTAATTGTGTTATCTTCTGATTCTCATCAGAATTGTTTACAGATAATTCTTATTTCTTAGGATAAAATTGCCTTGAAATTTAGGCGAGTAATTATTTGTAATTTATAGATCTAAATTTAGTACTGAATGTTTCATATATTAGCTGAAGGCCCCTTCCTCCTCATTCCAGCCTCTAATAGCTCTAACTACTCAAACATGGGGGCGTACACATGCACACATATGTACACACAAGTGGATGTACACACAAATGTTGCAATAACATTTCCTATTCTGCCTTTGGGGCCACAGTGGGCTCTTAAAATCCGACAGTTATTTTATGCCTGCAGAAACAGATCTGAGTTCAAATCAAGATCGAGTTCTTCCTAGAACTTATATGTGGTCTGTTTAGTTAATCACTTTGGCTTCAGGTTCTTCACCCGTACCTAGATATGAAAGTTATCCCCGTGCCATAGAGCTCAAAGAATTCTCTAGACATCAAATATCTATACAAACATGATGGCATGGAAGTGAGCACATGGAAGGCAACCAGAAACTTTCCCCATTGAGCTTTCAGCTGTGATCTTCATTTTTATGTGTGACTGCTGAGATCTAGTCCAGATGAGCCTGGCCACATTTTAAGGTCACTGTATGGGTTTGTAGCAGCCCCGCAGCCATTGTCCTAGGATATCTTTGCAGCTCAGGTTACAGAAAGCCCAACACCCCCTTTACAGGTGTTGGCTCTTCTGCTCACTGTTTCATAATGGATCCTGTGAACCCCATCTCTTCTCAGAGGCCATGGGCCATGTGTGTAATCCCTTATGTTCATCCGATGGCTGCTGGGGCCCAGAGCCCAAAGACTGTGTCTCCTGCCGCAACGTTAGCCGGGGCAAGGAATGTGTGGAGAAGTGCAACATTCTGGAGGGGTAAGAGGCTCCCTGATGGAAGGTGACACTGAACTTGCTTTTGTACATTTGTGGTTATTTAATTTGATTAATTTATCTTTTGTTCTTTATTTTTATTTGTTGGCAACAGTTGATCACAAAAAGAAATGAATCTACTTTTTTATTACTCATTATAGTAATTTGTAGCCTCCCATTTCTGGAAATAGGTTCTTTAAACTGCCCAAAGTTTTCTAGATACATTGAACAGTTGTGAGTGGTACCGAAGGTCCGGCCACAGTAGGTGACAAACATTGTCCTTCATGTGTCCCTGACTAGCCATTTGCTTTTCATTGTTCTGAATTTCTTAAAGGCAATTCACTTCACCTGAAGTATTAGTCAGTGATTAGTACCCGCAGTGTTGAAGGAGGATTTGCCTGTGGACTTACTGGTTTCCTTTCTCCTTTCAGAGAGCCAAGGGAATTTGTGGAGAATTCTGAGTGCATACAGTGCCATCCAGAGTGTCTGCCACAGACCATGAACATCACCTGCCGGGACATGTAAGAGACACATTGATGTTACTTGTGTGTCTGGAAAAGCCACAGACAAGGCCCAGAATCACCTCACATGACTTCCCAGAATGGTCATGAATGCTCCTGTCAGACAAGAGGCTGATCCATCTCATAGCTGTATCGTTCTAGTCAAACAACATCAAATTCTTGTTTTGTTTTTAGTGAAGAAAAGTAGTTTTATTTAAAGAAATGGAAGGAGATGTGAGGAGAAAGAGAGATTGACACATGTTAGTATGTAATTATCTGAGGTATAATTATACCTAGGTGCCTGACGGGAGAGGTGGGGGACCTGGCGCCGCCCGGGACTGGCCATGCGGGCAGCGTGGCACAGCTGCGGCGGCGGCTACAGTGAGGTTGGGGTTAGGGAGCCCCTCGGCTTGTGGCCCCGTTCCTGGACGACTCCCGCAGGGGCCTCAGACCTGGCCCTCGGACACGATTACAGACACTTGGCAGTCATCTTTCCTGAGAATCTTTGCCGCGGCCATGTTCTCTCGCGCTCATCAAGGACCGCCATTGGGACGACCGGGGCACAGGCCATGTGTCCCTACGGCTACATGGAGCGGCGGAAGGGTATGACCTGCTTGTCAGGGCGGAGAGCTATATCACACTCAGCGATGCTCAGGGGGTTACTCCTGGCTCTGCACTCAGGAATTACTCCTGGCAGTGCTTAGCCCAGCAAGCTACTAAGAGTATACCACCCGCATGGCAGAGCCTGGCAAGCTGTCTGATGTGTATTCAATATGCCAAAACCAGTAATAAAAAATGTTCATCTTCCTGACCCTGAAAGAGCGCTTAATAAGGCAGCACTAGGAAGGATGAACAGGGAGGACCTGATAAAATTTCAGGGCCATGCTAAGCTGCCAAAACGAAGAAGGACTAAAATGACAGTCTGTACTTTCAATGCACATACACTGGCAATGGAAGCATATATCGAGGACCTGATGGTGCAAGCACTTAAGATCAAGTATGACATCATTGGTCTGACTGAGATGAGGAGTCTGTCAGCATGATGTCAAAAACATCACGCTGTTTTTTGACACCAGAGAACTGTTCCTTGGAACATGCGGTGAAAAGAGGCGTCAGTGGCGTCGGTGTCCTTGTCAACATAAACATGGCCACAAACATTGATTCATTTGAATGCCTAACAAACCAAATAGGATGATTACACTTGAAGAGATGTGGCCCACTGCCAGCAGTTTCTATCTTCGTTGTCTAAGCACCAACATCCACATACAAGGAAGAAGAAACTGAGAAATTCTACATGGAACTGGAGTTCTATATAAAAGATCACACCTTCTACAAGATCATATTCTGTGATTTTAATGCCAAGATAGGACTGAGAAGATTGGTCAAAGAACTCCACATAGGGACCCATGGCCTAGAATGGAATGAACAAGGTGAGAGACTATCTGAGTTCATCATGTCCACAATACCATTCATGGGAACTCACAGTTCGGAAGGCTATATTGAAACGTTGAACATGGGAAACAGCTGGTGGACAGTTCCACAATGAAATTGACCACATCATGGAGGTGGGCTGGGGAAGGGGGAGGAAACCGGGGATGTTGGTGGTGGGAGATGGGCACTGGTGGAGGGACGGGTGCTGGAACACTGTATGACCAAAACCCAAACATGAACTTTTTAATTGTATATCTTTTTATTTGTATATCTCACGGTGGTATAATAAAATACTTAAAAAAAAAAGAAATTGACCACATCATCTTCAATCAACAGTTTTGCCTGACCAATGTTGCTGTTGTCCCAAAATTCCAAACAGGATCGGACCACCGTCTCCTCCCGTGCAAAATTCTACTTCACGCAATGCGGAGTAAAGGCTGCAAAGTTTAAGAAGAGAACTCCCAGAATGACCACCAACTGGGAACTCTTTGGCACCACTGCGGCAACATGGGAAGATACCATCATTGATGACATCGATGAAGAATACAACCGACTGGTTCAGCACCTCCATGATTGTGCGAAGAATGCCGAGAGTAAAAACCACAAAAGGGACGCCTGACTTCAAAAACTCTTGAGCTCATTCGCCAACATGGCAAGAGCCTCAAGTGACCAATTGCTAACATCCAAGCTTGCAAAGAAGTACAGAGAAGCGATAAAGGTAGAACTCTAAAGCGATAAAAGGTAGAAGAGAGAAGAGGCAGAAATACAGTATGATGCAGCAGAAGCCAGGAAAAGCATTCGCAACGCCCGCCTGTCCTTCGTCAACTATAAGACCAAGATGACTGCCCTCCAACGTCCTGATGGATCTATCACATCTTCCAGAAAGGCAATGGAGAAGATTATCCATGACTTCTACTCAGATCTCTTTGATAGCCACGTCCACCTGCCCACATACCAAATTCTGCAGGATGGATATGTTGTTCCCAACGTTCTCCCTTCTGAAATCCAACATGCTATTTCGTCAGTAAAGAAGGGAACAGCATCTGGCCAAGACAAAGTCAGACCCAAACACCTGAAAAATCTGCCTTCAGTACTCATCAATACACTGGCTCGGCATTTCACACGCTACCTGCCCGAATGCAAGATGCCCTCCCATTGGAAAAATGAACTAGTTCCAGAGGCCCCATTCACTCTCAATGGAACAAATATCTCTGAATGCAGCAGTTATGTGTACCTAGGTCGAGAAATCAACATGATGAACGACCTAAAACCTGAGCTGCGCAGGAGGAAGAGAGCAGCATGGAATGCCTTCAAAAGCATTAAAGAAATAGCTAAAAAAGACAAAGAACCTCCAGCTCCGGGCACATCTCTTCAATTCCACCATTCTTCCTGCATTAACATATGCCTCAGAGACCTGGGCCCTACGAAAACAGGATGAGAATGCTATTCGAGTCTCCCAAAGAGGAATCAAAAGAGCTATGCTTGGAATATCACGCCTCACTCAAGTGAGAGAAGGAATCCACAGCTCCGACCTCCGTCGTTGTTCCAGAGTTAGGGACGCTGTCTCATTTGCCAAGGCATCGAAAATCAGATGGGCTGGACATGTAGTGTGATTGGAGATGATCGCTGGACTAGAGCTGTTATCGACTGGATCCCACGGGATGTCAAAAGATCACGTGGCCACCTATCTACAAGATGGTCAGACTTCTTCATCAAGACCTTGAACGAACAGTTTGAGGCTCTTTGTATTCCTGAAGCAACCAGATGCCATTGGACTACACTGGCAGATAGGGTCAAATGGAAATATTACTGGCGCCCGCTCGAGCAAATCGACGAATAATGGGATGTCAAGTGATCAAGTGATTTTGAAGTGAAATAGGAAATTTTTCAGAATTAAGATTCACACCTGTATGTTTAATAATAAGTTTTTAAAATTCAGGTCCCAATCACACTGCTGTTATAATGTTAATTATCATATTTTTTCTAAGAGTTCTGTATAGTTTGCATTTCTGTCACTGTAGCTAAATCCACTGATTGAATCATTTTCCAGAAGTATGTCTTCAGTAGACAGAAGGTGAAATGAGGTCCTGAGGGAGAGGGTGCCAATAGGACAGACTACAAAGTTAAATCTCTGGTATTGGGTTAGATAAAACCATGAGTGAAGCTGATTCAGCTGTATGATTCTGGCTCTTGAAACATTTAAAATTGAAGCGTCAGAGACCACAGCCAATAGGAAAACCATTCATGCTCCCCGCTTTTTTTTGCTTATGAAGTGTGTGAGGTATTACCTCACAGCCCTTAGCTTCCCTGTCTTCCCTGGTTGGGCAAATAGAATTAAATCAAGCTTCTGCACAACTGTGCGACCACCATCCCACATAACTTAGGCCACCTTTGTGGGTTTCTTTGAGTTTACTTCAGTGAATGTTCTTCCCTCAGAGTTTTCCTCTAACTTCAGATATGTACATGCAAGAAAGTCCATCTGACTGATAAGGAAATTGGATGTTCAGGGACCAACTGAAGTTGTTCTGACAAAGGAAATTAACTGCAGTGTAAAACTAGCGAGGGCCAGAAAAAGCCCAGTGTGATGGAGCCCAGTGCTCTGCAGACAGACATCTCTGTTCAGTCTCTGAATAGATCTTCTTGGTCTCCTCATTATCTTCCAGTGTGCTTGGGTGCAACCCAAAGCACCAAGTAGGTAGTAGCCCCTTAGCACCATAAGATGGCATTCAAATAGAAAACATGACGAAACAAAAAAAAGAGAGGACCAGAGCAATAGCACAGTGGGTACGGCGTTTGCCTTGCACACAACCGACCTGGGTTTGATTGCCAGCATCCCATTTGGTCCCCTGAGCACCGCCAAGAATAATTCCTGAGTGCAGAGCCAGGAGTAACCCCTAAACATCGCTGGGTGTGGCCCCCAAAAAAGAAAAAAAGATGACTTAAAATATAAAGTACAGCTTCTTTCTTTTTTTCCTATATTGCATGCATTTAAAGTCAGAAAGGCTTTATCCTACTGCCGTAACAGTGATCAAGTAGATACAGTCACAAATGAAACTACTTCCTATTTAGAGCTGCCACTGGACTTTTTCACAATAGATATTTTAAATTAAAAATTACTTATTTTTAAGAAGAAAGAGCTGCATACATAACTGCATATATACTCTTCAACACAGGGACCAGACAACTGTGTGAAGTGCGCCAACTACATGGATGGTCCACACTGTGTCCAGACCTGCCCTGCCGGTATCGTAGGTGAAAACAACACCCTGGTCTGGAAGTATGCAGATGCCAACCGTGTGTGCCACTTGTGTCACATCAACTGTACCTATGGGTGAGTAGGGAATATAGAACAAAGTGTTTTCGACCTTGCAATTTTACAACCAGAAATGCCTCCCAATATTCCAGGCAGTAAGTTGCAGAAGCTCGTGTTTTGAGTGGCTGGTGCAAAGGCCAGTCCCCATGACCCGGCAGCAGTAGTGGCACCTGAATGCCCAAATCACAGTTCCAGGAGGAGCTCCTCCCAATGCCAGCATTCAGGACTCTGTTCTATGTTCTAGCATGTCTAGACACGAAGATATCAGAAGGTGCAAGCAAGCCTAGGTCTGCCAGTGTTGCAGGGTCCTGTAGGTGCCTTACAGACCACCAAGATGTCTATGGGATCTTTGTTTCTGTTTTGCAATTAATAGATTATAATCAGTAAGCATTGCCTGAAGTGATTTAACAGTACTTATTCTTTTAGCTAAATGATTGCATTGTTGTTACCATGCAAATTAAAACTCTGAGTGCATTTAGCAGAAGCACTTTGAATATATGTGTTATAATTTTAAATGCTGAATTTGGTAATCAACTGGATTATTCCTGGAAACCAGTATAGTTGATTTTATGTACACAGAAATCAGTATAGCTGATTTTTATATACATATCTATGGAAATTATCTCTCCTGACATCTTTCATTATCCTCAGCCTTATTTGTAACTTTTACTAATTTGCCTCCAGATACATCTCTCACTAGTCCTGTGATGTGTCTTAACCTCCTGTGCCTCATTGTTCTCATAAGGGGAATTAGAGTAACGAAACTGCATAGACACAGAATGTGTAAAATGTTATTAAAACTGTGCCATGGGAACCCAATTAATGATTGTGATGGAGATAAGTTAGAAACCAAATGTAAAAGTGGCAGTGGGACTGGTGAATGTCGTAAAGTAGAAGTAGCACATATATACAATGGCAGTAAAAGCACTGCCATTGGTGATAAGGTGGTTGTTCATGTGGAAACAGCAGTGGTGCAGGTGCAGATATCAGGTAATGAGCAGATAATCCAATGCGAAAAGCAGGGTGGTGTTGATGATGAAAATATGGCATTCTTTTTTTAATGCTCAAATCATGTGCTTTATTAATTAATCACAATAATGTACTAAATCATGAACATCATTTTGTTGCAATTCAAGATTAATCTTTCTTATCTTTTTTTTAAAGTATTTTATTACACCACTGTGAGATATACAATTACAAAGATATACAATTAAAAAGTTCATATTTGGGTTTTGGTCATACAGTGTTCCAGCACCCATCCCGCCACCAGTGCCCATCTCCCACCACCAAAGTCCCCGGTTCCCTCCCCCCTCCCCAGCCCACCTCCATGGCAGGTTCTTTATTTCTTTCCCTTTCTCTCTCTTTTCCTTCCCTTCCAGACTATGGATTACAGAACATACATTAAAGGGTTGTCATGTGTATCTTTTTGCCTCTATTTAATGCTCAGTTCTAGATTGGCACTAGTACTCTCGACAATTGTCAGCACACTGTTCCATTCTCTGACCAACCCAGCCTCTGATTCCCACACGTTTGTGATAATTTCCACCTTTGACAAGCCCTCCTGATACATGTTTAACTTGACCTTGGATATTGGTATCATAGTAAGTACATATATATTTATGTCATGCAAATAAATGCAGTCATTCTGTATCTGTCTCGCTCCTTCTGGCTAATTTCACTCAACATAATCTTCTCCATGTCCATCCATTTATAGGCAAATTTTATAACTTCATTTTTCCCAACAGCTGCATAGTATTCCATTGTGTAGATGTACTAAAGCTTCTTTATCAAGTCATCGATTCTAGGGCACTCTGCTTGTTTCCAGATTCTGGACATTGTGAATAATGCAGCTATGAACATAAAAGTAGGGATGGTGTTTCCGCTGCTTATTTTTGGCTTCCCAGAGTAGATTTCCAGGAGTGGTATGGCTGGGTCAAATGGGAATTCAATTTCTAGTCTTTGGAGGAGATATTGTCCATATTGTTTTCCAGAAAGGCTGTACCAGCCGGCATTCTCACCAAAAATGGATGAGTGTCCCCTTTTCCCCACATCCACGCTAGCACTTGTTCTTAAGCTCTTGAATATGTGCCAGTCTCTGTGGTGTAAAATGATACCTCATTGTTGTTTTGATTTGCATCTCTCTGATGATTAGTGATGATGAGCATTTTTCATATGTTTTTTGGCCATTTGAATTTCTTCCTTGTTGAAGTTTCTGTTCATTTCTTCTCCCCATTTTTTGATAGAGTTGTTGGTTTTCTTCTTGTAAAGTTCTACCAGTGCCTGATATATCCTGGATATTAACCCCTTATCAGATGGGTATTGGGTGAATATTATTTCGCATTCTGTGGACTGCTTTTGTATCTTAGTCACTGTTTCTTTTGAGGTGAAGAAGCTTTTTAGTTTCATGTAGTCCCATATGTTTATCTTCTAGTTGCTTTATTAGTGATGTTTCACCTTTGAAGATGCCTTTAGCTTCAATATCGTGGAGGGTTTTTCCTATATTTTCTTCAATGTACTTTATGGATTCAAGTCTGATATTGAGATCTTTAATCCATTTTGATCTGATTTTTGTGCATGGTGTTAGACACAGGTCCAAATTCATTTTTTTACATGTCTTTGCCCAGTTTTCCCAGCACCACTTGTTGAAGAGGATTTCCTTACTCCATTTTGGTCTCTTTGCACCTTTATCAAAAATTAAATGATCATGGTTTTAAAGTTGGGTGTCAGGATACTCAATTCTATTCCATAGGTCCACAGGTCTGTTTTTATTCCAATACCACGCTGTTTTAATTACTAATGCCTTGTAGTACAGTTTGAAGTTGGGAAAGGTGATGTCTTCCATCTTCTTTTTCCCGAGGATTGCTTTAGCTATCCTTGGGGGTTTCTTATTCCATACAAATTTCAGGAGTGTTTGGTCAATATCTTTGAAGAATGTCATGGATATCCTTACAGGGACTGCATTGAATCTGTACAGAGCTCTAGGGAGTATTACCATTTTGACAATGTTGATTCTCCCCATCCATGAGCAGGGAATATGTTTCCATTTTCTTGTGTCCTCTTTTATTTCTTGGAGCAGTGTCTTGTAGTTTTATTTGTACAGGTCCTTTACACACTTGGTTAAGTTGACTCCTAGGTATTTGATTTTCCGTGGCACAATTGTGAATGGAATCATTTCCTTAATATCCCTTTCTTCTCTTTCGTTATTTGTATATAGGAAAGCCACCGACTTTTGGGTGTTGGTTTTGTGTCCTACCACTCTACTATATGTGTCTATTGATTCTAGGAGTTTTTTGGTAGAGAGTTTAGAGTTTATCTCTAGGTAAAATATGCCATCTGCGAATAATGATAGCTTGACTTCTTCCTTGCCTATCTGGATGCCCTTGATGTCCTTTTTCTTCTCTTATTGCTATGGCAAGTACTTCCAGTACTATATTGAATAAAAAAGGTGAGAGTGGGCATCCTTGTCTTGTCCCTGATCTAAGGGGGAAGGCTTTCAACTTTTCCCCATTGAGAATGATGCTCGCTGTGGGCTTTTGGTAGGTGGCTGTTACTATCTTGAAGAAAGTCTTTTCAATTCCCATTTTCTGGAGGGTTTTAATCATGAGCGGGTGCTGGATCTTGTCAAATGCTTTCTCTGTGTCTATTGATAGGATCATATGGTTTTTATTTTTTCTCTTATCGGTATGATGCATTATGTTGATTGACTTGCGAATGTTGAACCATCCTTGCATTCCCGGGATGAATCCTACTTGGTCATGATGTATAATCTTAGTCTTTGGATTCTGTTAGCTAGTATTCTGTTGAAGATCTTAGCATCCGTGTTCATCAGGGAGATTGGTTTGTAGTTTTCTTTCTTTGTGTTGTCTCTTCTTGCTTTGGGTATCAGGGTGATATGTGCCTCGTAGAAGCTGTTTGGGAGTGTTTCTGTTTCTTCTATTTCCTGGAAGAGCTTGAACAGGACTGGCAGCAGGTCCTCCTTAAAGGTTTGGTAGAGTTCACTAGTGAATCCGTCTGGACCTGGGCTTTTGTGTTTGGGCAGACTTTTAATTACTGTTTCAATTTCCTCGATGGTGATAGGCCTATTCAGGTATTGCAGGTCTTCTTGTTTCAGATATGGGAGGTTATAGGACTTCAGGAATTTATCCATTTCTTCTAGATTCTCGTGTTTCACGGCATACAGGCTCTCAAAGTAATCTCTGATGATCTTTTGGATTTCTGTAGTTTCTGTTGTGATGTCACCATTTTTATTTATGATTCTGTTTATTTGGGTTCTCTCTTTCCCTGTCCTTACAAGTCTTGCCAATGGTTTGTCAATTTTGTTTTTTTTTTTTTTCAAAGAACCAGCTCTTGGTTTCTTTAATCTTTTGGATTTTTTTTTTTTTTTTTGTTTCCAACTCAGTAATTTCCTCTCTAAGTTTTATTATTCCCTTTTTTTCTTCCTTGGTTGGGCTCCTTCTGTTGGTCTTTTTCTAATGTCTTCAGCTGTGTAGTCAGGTTATTTATGTGGGCCCTTTCTTGTTTCCTGATGAATGCTTGCAGAGCTATAAACTTCCCGCTTAACACGGCTTTTTGCCGTGTCCCACAAGTTCTTATAGTTGGTGTCTTCATTTTCATTTGTTTCCAGAAGTCTTTGGATTTCCTGTTTGATTTCTTCTATGACCCATTGGTTGTTCTGCAGTGAGCTGTTCAGTTTTCAGGTGTTTGGTTTGACTCCCTGTTTCTGTGTACGGTTAACTTCCATTTTCAGTGCATCATGGTCTGAAAAGATAGTTGACACAATTTCTATCTTTTTTATTTTATTGAGGCATGCTTTGTGGCTCAGCATGTGGTCTATCTTGGAGAATGTTCCATGTGCAGTAGAGAAAAATGTGTATTCAGCTTTTTTGGCATGAAGAGCCCTGTATATATCCACTAGCTCTCTTTCTTCCATTTCTTCCTTCAGGGCCAATATTTCCTTGGTGAGTTTCAGTCTTGTGATCGATCCATCATTGATAGAGCAGTGTTGAAGTCTCCAACTATTATTGTGCTACTGTTAATGTCTTCTTTGAGGTCTCTTAGCAGTTGTTTTATGTATTTTGCTGGCCCCTCGTTGGGTGCATATATGTTTAGTAGTGTAATTTCTTCCTGGTATATATACCCCTTAATAAGAAATGGCCTTCATTGTCCCTTCTAACCTTTTTCAGCCTGAAGTCTATATTATCTGATACTAGTATGGCCATACCAACCTTTTTGGAGGAGTTGTTTGCATGGAGAATGGTCTTCCAACCTTTGACTTTGAGTCTGTGTTTGTTCTGATTATTCAGATGTGTTTCTTGTAGGCAGCAGAATGTTGGGTTCAATTTTTTAATCCATTTTGTCACTCTGTGTCTCTTAATTGGTGCATTTAGACCATTGACATTGAGAGAGATTATTGTCATCGGATTTTGTGCCATCTTTCTGTTTGTGCTTGTTGTGCTTTTGGGGTTTGGTCATATTACAGTAGACCCTTCAGTCCTTCTTTTAAAGTTGGTTTTGAATCCATGAAGTTCCTGAGTTGTTGCTTATCCATGAAGTCGTGTATCTTTCCTTCATATCTGAATGTGAGTTTGGCCGGGTACAGAATTCTTGGTGAGGCCTGCAGTTCATTGAGCCTTTTCACAATATCCCACCATTGTTTTCAGGCTCAGAGTGTTTCAACAGAAAGTCTGCTGTAAATCTTAGGGATGTTCCTTTGTATGTGATTTCCTTCTTTGATCTTGCTGCTTTCAGTATTCTATCTCTATCTATAGTTTTGTTATTCTAATTAAGATGTGTCTTAGAGTATTCTTGTTGGGGTTTCTTTTAGCTGGTATCCTACGGGCCTCCTGGATCTTGAGGCAAGCGTTCTTTAGTTCCGGGAACTTCTCAGCAATTATGGCTTTGACACTTTCTTCTTCATCAGGGTTTTCTTCTTGCCCTTTGGGGACCCCAATGATCCGTATGTTGTTTCTTCTGGTTACGTCCCGATTATCTCTTGTTGTCTATTCAGTAATTGTGAGTCTTTTTTCCCATCTTCTGGTGTTGTGTATAGAATTTTTTGGAACTCATCTTGGAGATCACTAATTCTTTCTTCAGCAGCTATTATTCTGCTATCATGGCCTTCCACTGTGTTTTTCATTTCATTTACCTCATTTTTAATATCTGTCAATTCCGTTTGCATTTTCCTCACTTCTTCTCTCATGTCCTCTTGTATTTTATTGATTTTGCATTCCATTGCTTCTTTGAGTTCCTTATGCATCCTTAACAATTCTTTCCGAAATTCCTTATCAGAGAGGTTATACAACTCATCGGTATTGCTTGGCTCATCTGGACTAGTGACTTCACTCAAGTGACTTCGCTTGATGGAATTTTGTGTTGCTTTACCATTATGACTATTGTAGGTTGCAAATGTGAGTTCTTGGGTGACTAGATAGTACAGTCAGTAGATATCTGGGCTGTTTTCAGAGTATGGGTGGGTGTCAAGGAATGTAGGACCAAAGGTTCACTGTTACCTCATGCAAGATAGAGAGTAAGATGATCACGCAGACACGCTAGCATCTGTGCAGTTTTGAGTTTTGGGATGTGGGTGTAGGGTTCTGGCCTGTTCCCTGGGGCTGATTGGGTCTGCAGAGACGCAGAATCACACACTACAGCTGTGGGGAGGCTGCAATCGTTCCCGGAAGCACAAGGCCCAAAGGGTCCGGGGTGGAACCAAGGCCGTTTGCCTCCAGTTTCCGTGTGTCCGGCTGTTCCCTGGGGCTGATTGGGTCCTCGGAGACACAAGGATCACACACACACACCTGTGGGGGAGATTGCAGACGTTCCGAGAAGCACTGGGCCCAAGGGGTCTGGAATGAAACCAAGGTATGTGTGAGTGTATCAGTACACTCTCAAAACATGTCCAAAATGTATTATTTCCAAGTTCTGTCATGAAGGGCCACTCTCAGAGGTTCTGCCATCATCCCGCTTGAGCCAGATTGGGAAATGAGTGCCTGTTTGCAAAGTTGTATCCATGCCACCTGGGTGGGTCTAACTCCTCAAATGAATGGGTCCAAAACTTGAATCAAGACATGTTTAGATGTAAGCACATTTTGTTAGTGCTGAGAGGAAAGTTACTTTGAAATTTTTATCTTGACAAGTTTAATTCAATAACACAAACTGTTTTCTGTCTTGATTCTACCAAACAGAAAAAAAAATAAATTGGGTGGAGAACAAATAAATAGGGTGGAGAATATTTTTTTATGAATAAGGTGGAGAATATTTTTTATGACAAAGCATAATAATAGCATGTAATAAAGCCTCTTGTACTTGGTGTCAAACCATCATTCTTCAGAAATATGTAGGGTATTAGTAGCTTTCAGAAGAACTTCTTAACCTTTTGGTTCCCAAATCAGCTTCTTCAAACGAGAGACCACCAGCTCTCCCTTCTGATCTTATCTCTCAGCAGACCATGTCAGTTTCCCACCACTTTCAGAAGCTGCATATTGCATCTGGTATAACTGTGCAGTTTCAAATTTTGCACTATTTCCCATTGTGTGACACTCCAGGAATTGCCAGGCATTAGGCAAAATGCCAATAAAGATATTTTCAGTAGAGACTGGTAACAGTCATTCACCAGTGAGTATTATTCAAGACAGTTTCTGGCTTTCCTAAAGATTCAAGATGGTCAAATAAGAGACCTAAGTCTGTTTATCCCAGTGCCTGAGAAGCCCGGAGTCTGGGGTAGGGAGGCAGAACCAAATACTGCAGCGGGGACACTGCATTTTCTGGTACAGGGGCAGTGTACTCCAAATCCAAGGGAAGTGTAGGGATAGCAATCAGCCCACGGAAAGGATGGGAAGTGTTTAGAGTACGTGACGGTGTCGGATGGATGCCTGCTCCTCTTCACATATTTGAACTTAGTTTTTTCTATTCCCAGGTCATGAAGGTTCAGTTTTCTGTTTAATGCAAACTTTCTGTTGACGATTTTACTGGTAAATGTCACTACCATGCTTCAAAGCTAACTTCTGCCTTTTAAACTGTCCTCCTGTACAATGAATAATCTTTGGTGATCCCCTCCCTCTCCCCCTGGCATGGGTGCTCTGTGCTCTGGATAGACATCATCTCTGCTCCCCTGGAGACTAAGTAGCCCTGCAGGATGACAGAGAAAGCTGCACTCTGGCTTTCAGGTCTGTGCCACCAAGTGCCTTTTCCCTACTTTGGAGACTCCTCCTTATCTGTCCTGTTCTACTCCTTAATCGTTATGACCCTGAAGTGGCTCCTGACCCAACTCCCTCTGCTCTCCTGCCTGTGTTGCTGCAGCTGTGACAGCTGTGTCAGAATAAAACATCAATAGCACAGCAGGGAGGGTGTTTGCTTTGCATGCCGCCAACCCAGGTTTGATCCCCGGCATCCCATATGGTACCTTGAGCACCACCAGGGAGTAATTCCTGAGTGCAGAGCCAGGAGTAACCCCTGAGCATCGCCGGTATTACCCAAAGAGCAAAAAAAAAAAAGAAAGAAAGAAAAAGAAAAAAGACTAAAACATTGGAAACATTTTCATAATGAAGACCAGAACCTGTCCACTGTGTTTAGGGCTAGAGTAATCCCTGTCAAAAAATAATGTACTGGATGGGTGAAAAATGAATATTTGCATAGTAAATGGCTAACCACATCCCAACACTGAGATACGTGGTGATTTTATTGATTTGAGAGTAATGTAATACACATTGCTTTTTTGCTTATTAAAAACTTTTCCCAAAAAACTGCTGGAGCTGAATGATCAAAATATGTTTCTCTTTTGGATTTCTACAGCTGCGACGGGCCAGGTATTGAAGACTGCATTGTGAAAGGGTAAGTGAAGCTTTCATACAAGGTTGGAAGTGCAAGGGGCAAATTAATGCTTCTCTGCATTTCTGTTTGCTTTCACCTCTGAGCTAGCATGGTAGCCCCTGCAGCATGCGCTGTCCGCCCCTCCCATGTGCACTTGCTGGTATGAGTGGGATGTGAGGTTAGGGATGCTCTAGGAGTTGGGGCTCAGAGCTCAGAATACTCCTCTATGTAATCCACCTGAGTTCTTTGTTGACTTTTTCTTTTGCTTTCTCTTTCACTGTTCTCACTAACCCACTTGGGTTCAAACCAAATATGTGTTTGAATGAACTTTCTCCTTAAGGGCAAAACTCCAGCTTGAAAGATTTTCTCCCTTGCTTCCTTTTCTAAGTCACATGGCTTCCTTCCATTCTGAGCAGTGTGCTGTCAGATGATTGCTATGCTGAGTGAAGCAGAATCTAGGTTTTCCCTTCAGATTAATCAGGAAAGAGTGATAATTTCAGCTCACAACATCCAGTAAAGCATTAGACTCACCCATAAGGCACCTATTTTGTATCCTCAGTGTCTCAGATAGCCACATTTCCAGATACTGCTACCATTTCTCGTAAGCTCTACAAAAGCTCTTATTTCAACTCCCTTTCTCAACCTCAACTCCTGCCTTAAATGAGCTACGATAATCGTTTTTCCTCCTTTCAGTGAGGCAGTAAAATGATAAGTCAGTTTCACTGTGATAACACTGTCCTTTTCTCCTCACCTCTTCCCTGAGTCTGCAGGGGCAATAAAATGTCTCTTACTTCGCCCTGAAGTCAGTGTTTTAGCAATGACTTGTCCATTACAGAGTTAGATATCCAGCATGGCTCCTATACAAAGCATCTTCTTAATACTTATACCTCCTAATGTTCCTTTCAAGATAGTAAAAACCAAATTAATTCAAACTGTTTTAGTTAAGGAAAAGGAATGATGCAGGAGATGATATTTGACTTGCTAAGAAATGTTATAGATGCCACTGTCACAAAGTTCATTTAGTCCTCATGAGATATGTGTATCTCATGCACGTCAGGGACGTGCATGCAGTGTCAGAGATGCTGTCTCATTTGCCAAGCAATCGAGAATCAGATGGGCTGCACATGTAATGCAATTTGGAGACAACTGCTGGACCAGAGCAGTTACTGACTGGATCCCACGGGATGTCTAAAGATCACGTGACTGCCCACCTACAAAATGGTCACATTTCTTCGTTTTCTTCGTTTGTGAAACCTCAAACGGTTTGAGGCTCTTCGTATTCCCGAAGCAAGCAGATGCCATTGGGTTACACTGGCATGTGATAGGGTCAAATGGAAAGCGTTACTGGTGCCCACTCGGGCAAATCGATGAATAATGGGATGTCAAGTGATCAAGTGAGATACGTGTAAGGCTAATGTACTGTGTTTTATGTGCAAATAGTGCTAATTAATCTTTGATCACTTGTATCACTTCATTGATTTGTTCGAGCATCAGTAACGTCTCCATACATCCTGTCGCAGACTAGTGTAACCCAAGGGCATCTGCTCATACCAGGAATATGAAGAGACTTAGACCATTCCTTCAGGTCATGGGAATGAGGTCTGTAATTGTTATTGGTTTTGGGCATATCAAATATGACACAGGTAGCTTGCCAGGCTCTGCCGTGCGGTGGTATACTCAGTAGTAGGCTCTCATCTCGTGCATTTACTGATGAACCAGGAAGAGATCGGCTTTTCTCTTGGGTGGAGCTCTGACGAGCTCTGGAGTCCAGATGTTGATGAAGGGGAAGACAGTGATATATCTGCTGGGAGCCACCTAAGTGCCTGAGTGAAGCTAGGTGGAGCTCTTGAACACAGCAAAAACTGTATCACAGCAAATCCCATGAGCTGCTCCCAGCACCGCTGAACTTGGAGCTGCTCGGTGCCATCCTGAGAGGGGTTGTGAAAAGGTGCACAGGGGGACTGCGAAGGTCAGGAGGGGCTTCATCGGAGAGGAGGAGCTGCTGAGGGTGAGCAGGTGTTTACCTGGGCTGAGAGGCAGCAAAGCTGTGAAAGCATATTCCCAGATGGGCCAAACCCAGCTCCATTCCAAGCACCAAGGCCCCAAGCAGAAATCTAGTACCCAGCACTGTACCCTCGGGACCTCACTGAGCTGCTGGCCTTGTTGGCAGAGAATTACTGGGAGGGTCCCAGGTCAATCCGGCCCAGGTATGCTGAACCAGAGACTTTCAGACATGGTGCAGAGCTGCTACTTGCTCTCCCTGTGCCCAGTCGCTCATGAGGCGCCCGGGAGGCATGGCGGGTTCTAACCCTGGCCTGCCACCCCAGCAGAGCCTCACAACAAGCCAGACGACCTCCCCGACTCCATGGAGGCCGCCATTTTCCACATCCGGACTTCTTTCTCATCACAACTCCACCCAGCAGACCAGACTATCATAGCCCGGATCATCGACACCCACCCTGCAGCAGTATTTTTTTTCAATCCGGCCCAGGTATGTTGAACCAGAGACCCTCAGACATGGGGCAGAGCTGCTACTTGCTCTCTGTGCCCAGTCACTCATGAGGCGCCCAGGAGACATGATGGGTTCTAGCCTTGGCCTGCCACCCCAGCAGAGCCTCACAACAAGCCAGACAACCTCCCGACTCCATGGAGGCCGCCGTTTTCCACATCTGGACTTCTTTCTTGTCACAACTCCACCCAGCAGATCAGACTATCACAGCCCGGCTAGCGGCCATGCGGTTCATCAATAATTGCTTTATTTAGAGGTGACTACAAGAGTTTGCCACCCGCACAGCAAGCCTGGCAAGCTGCTTGTGTCTTATTTGATATGCCAAATACCAGTAACATTTTATATTAGGTCATTCCCATGACCTAATATAATGGTTTGAGGCTCTTTATGTTCCTGGAGCAAGCAGATGCCTTTGGGTTCTACTAGCATGAGACAGGACATATGGAGATATTACTGGTGCCCACTCTAGCAAATAGATGATCAATGGGAAGATATATATATATATATATATATATAACTTGATAACTTGACTTCCCTTAGATCATCGATTACTCGAGCGGGCACCAGTCACATCTCAATATGTCCTGTCACATGTGAGATAGCCCAAGGGTATCTACCCACTCCAGGAACATAAAAAGCCTCAAACTATTCCATAAAGTCATGGGAATGAGGTCTATAATTGTTACTGGTATTTGGCATGTCAAATATGACACAGGTAGCTTGCCAGGCTCTGCCATGTGTGGTGGGATAACATTATATTTATTAACCATACTACTGATTCATGTCTGTGGCTTCTAGGTTCATGATTCCAAATTATAATAGAGGAAGAAATGTTAATTTTGCCGTGAAACAAAAAAAGTTCATCAATATAAAAGTGGGTGAACAAGAATAAGGGAAATATATCAAAATAAATTTAAAAATAATGATGGTGATCAAAGTTTTTATAGGTGGAGATATAAAGATACACCTGTGAGACTGAAGAGCTAGTACAGAGGTTAAAGCACTTGCCTTGCATATGGTAAACCTTAGCCCTGATTTGATCCCCTGAGGAGCACAAGGAATGACTCCTGAGCAGTCAGGAGTAAACCCTGAGCACCAATGGCTACAACCAAATAACTAAATAAATATGGATGTACAGACGGACACAGACACACACACGGACACACACACACACACACACACACACACACACACAGAAAGAAGTGAGAGAAAAATGGTACTTTCTGGCAATCCAAAGTTTTTTCAGTATGGATAGGAACAAGAAGATGAGAATCATGAGAAAAAAGCACATAAATCATGGACATTTTTGAATGCCATGCCAACGAATCTGAATTTTAAACTATAGAGAATAGGCAAGCCATTGAACCCTTGAAGTAATAAAAACAGAATAGAATTAAAGGTAAGACAAACTGTAACTGGACTTTTGGTGGTAACTTGATGCAACACATAATATCACTATCACTATCTTCCCGTTAATCATCTATTTTCTAGACCAGGCACCAGTAATATCTCCATATGTCCTGTCTCATACTAGGAGAACCCAAAGGCATCCACTTGCTCCAGGAACATAAAGAGCCTCAAACCATTATATTAGGTCATGGAAATGACCTAATATAAATGTTACTGGCATTTGGCATATCAAATACTACACGAGCAGCTTGCCAGGCTTGCCGTGCCGGTGGCATATTGTTGTAGTCACCTCTAAATAAAGCATTTATTGATGAACCGTGCAGCCGCTAGCGGCCTCGCGAGCCGGACTGTGATAGTCTGGTCTGCTGGGTAGAGTTGTGACGAGAGGGAAGTCCAGATGTGGAAAATGGTGGGCCCCATGGAGTAGGGGAGGGTGGTCTGGCTTGTTGTGAGGCTCTGCTGGGGTGGCAGGCCAGGGCTAGAACCTGCCATGCCTCCCGGGCGCCTCACGAGCAGCTGGGCACAGGAAGAGAAAGTAGCAGCTCTGCCCCATGTCTGAGAGTCTCTTGCATACCTGGGCCAAATGGAAAAAAAAAAACTGCTGCTGGGTATCTGTCGATGATCTGGGCTGAGATAGTCTGGTCTGCTGGGTGGAGTTGGGACAAGAGGGAAGTCCGGATGTGGAAAATGGTGGGCCCCATGGAATAGGGGAGGAGTCTGGTCTGCTGGGTGGAGTTGTGATGAGAGGGAAGTCCACAACACATACACATACTGATTTTTAGTCATGCTTATAGGAAGTATATTGTTCTTCTTGTCTGTGAGTCTACAAGAAGAACAATATACTTCCTATAAGAATATATAGACTCACAGACATGGGGCAGAGCTGCTACTGGCTCTCCCTGTGCCCAGCCACTCACGAGGCACCCGGGAAGGATGGCGGGTTCTAGCCCTGGCCCGCCACCCCAGCAGAGACTACAACAAGCCAGATGACCCCCCCCCCCACTTCATGAGGGCCTCCATTTTCCACATCCAGACTTCCCCCCCTCGTCAGAACTCCACCCAGCAGACCAGCTTATCGCAGCGGCTGTGCAGTTCATCAATAAATGCTGGATTTAGAGATGACTACAAGAGTATGCTACCCTCACGGCAGAGCCTGGCAAGCTACCCGTGTCGTATTTGATATGCCAAATACCAGTAACAATTATAGACCTCATTCCCATGACCTGATGGAATGGTTTGAGGCTCTTTATGTTCCTGGAGCAAGCAGGTGCCCTTGGGCTCTACTTGCATGAGTCAGGACATATGGAGATGTTACTGGTGCCCGCTCGAGCAAATCGATGATGAACAGGAAGACAGTGATACAGTGATACAGTGATTGTTCTTCTTAATGTTGGAATTTACTCTTCACTGTGGAGCCTTAACACAATTAAAATGTTTGCTTCTGATCATATAAACTTCTATTAAGTATCTTCTTATAAATAATTTGGGAGCAGAATTTCTTCTTAATGACAAAGTGTCCACTGTCATACTTTTTAATGAACAAAGGTTTTGCAGATTCAGAATCTACCAATTCTGACCATTCTTTCCCCAAGGAGCGTCAATGCCTGGGTTTTGTATTTCAGTCTCCCTGAAATCTGATGCATTTCTATGGGAGGAAAGAGTACTTTGGTTTTGGGATGCTTGGTGACTCCCTTCTGTTACAGCCAGGCTCTTTGTGTCAATAGACTTTCATAAAACATGTCTTTCAGTCATGAGCCTATCTTCAAAGTCAAAGATATCCCTTCCTTCCTCCAGTCTTGAGAGGACTTTCACTACTATAAAAGGTTTTCCACCAAAGAACAACCATAGGAAATTTTCCTGGTGTAAGCATGAGGCTATGAGTTTAATCCTTGTACTGCACCAAGGGGGATCCTGTCAGCACCGATGTCGGAGATCCCAGCAATAGAGGAGAGAACATTAATGAAATTCATTAATGGGTTATGTGTATCAATAAGCATTCCTTTAAATAAACTTTAAAATATAATAATCATACTGTGTCTAGACAATGCCTCAATCTTATATATTTAGTGATATAGTTACAACAGTGTTGAAGTGTATAGTAGCATTGACATACAGTTACTATGCATCACCACCACCAAAGTGCCCATGAGCTTCCATCCGTGCCCTTATGTCTCATTTGGTACAATCTTTATTTGGTCAGAAATGGTCAGAATATATGAGTTTATAATAGCTTTGGGCCTAGGGGCACGCCTGGCAATGCTCAAGGATTACTCCTGCTCTGCACTCTTGATGGTGCTTGGAAGCCCATATATATACAATGCCAGGAATCAAATCTGGGTCAGCTATGTGCAAGGCAAGCACCCTATCCACTGTACTATCCCTCTGACCCTGATTATAAATGTTGTAATCCAAGACCAAGGGTTCTGCCTAGAATTACAAAATACTGTCAGTTCACTTATTTTTTGTCTTCCTGTGATTCCATAGATGAGAGAACTCATCCAGTATTTATTCTTCTCCCTATGACTTATTTTCTTCACTTGATCACTTGAATCCCATTATTCATCGATTTGCTCGAGCGGGCACCAGTAACATCTCCATTGGACCCTATCACGTGCCAATGTAGCCCAATGGCATCTGGTTGATTCAGGAATATGAAGAGCCTCAAACCATTCCTTCAGGGTCTTGACAAGGAAGTCTGACCATCTTGTAGGTGGGCAGCCACGTGATCTTTTGACATCCTGTGGGATCCATTCGGTAACGGCTCTAGTCCAGTAGTTGTCTCCAAATCGCATTACATGTCCATCCCATCTGATTTTCGATGCCTTGGCAAACAAGACAGCATCCCTGATTCTGGAATAGCCTGATATTCCAAGCATAGCTCTTTCGATTCCTCTCTGGGAGACCCGAATAGCATTCTCATCCTGCTTTCGTAGGGCACAGGTCTCTGAGGCGTATGTTAATGCAGGGAGAACTTTGGAGTCAAAGAGATGTGCCCGGAGCCTCTTTTGTCCTTTTAGCTATTTCTTCGATGCCTTTGAAGGCATTCCATGCCGCTCTCTTCCTCCTGCGCAGCTCAGGTTTTAGGTCGTTCATCATGTTGATTTCTCGACCTAGGTACACATAACTGCTGCATTCAGAGATGTTTGTTCCATTGAGAGTGAATGGGGGCCTCTGGAACTAGTTCATTCTTCATAAACATAGTTTTCTTTAGATTCAGCTCTAGACCTATCTTTCCACATTCTCGGTCGAAGTCAGCCAGCATTTGTGCCGCTTGGCTAATGTTTGGTGTTATTAGAATAATGTCATCAGCGAAGCGGAGGTGGTGTAGTTGCCGACCATCTATCTTTACTCCCATTCCTTCCCATTCTAATTGTTGCATGATGTTCTCGAGGGTGGTGCTGAAGAGTTTTGGCAAAATGGTATCATCCTGTCTAACCCCTCTTTTCACATTAATGATCACTTCTTTGTAGAATGGTGAGATCCTGGTGGTGAATCCATAATACAGCTCATGAAGGATCTTGATGTATTGGGTTTGAACACCCTGTTTGGCTAGGGCTTCGATGACTGCTTCAGTCTCCACAGAATCAAAGGCTTTCTGTAAATCAATGAACGTGAGACAGAGCGGCATCTTGTACTCCCTACAAACCTCAATGAGCTTGGTTACTGTGTGGATATGGTCGATTGTGCTGAATCCTTTCCGGAAACCTGCTTGCTTGCATGGTTGTCCTTCGTCTAGTGTTCTGCTAATCCTGTTCAGGATGACTCGTGTAAACAGCTTGTAGATGACGGACAACAGGCAGATGGGCGATAGTTGCCGATGTCATGAATGTCTCCCTTCTTGAACAGTAGAACTGCCCTGCTGGTTTTCCATTGGGAAAATAAAAACTATTATTTTCTTAGCATGATGCAATTTTTTAAGACATGATGCGATTTTTTGAAAGACATGGAGAAAAGAAGCTTAAACTTGGGAAACTAGGAAGTCACCTGAATTCTGGGTTTGAGTGCTCTGCTTTGTGAAGAGATAGTAGGTGTTGGTCATGGAGCAGG
This sequence comes from Cryptotis parvus, assembly GCA_021461705.1. Classification (NCBI taxonomy): domain Eukaryota; kingdom Metazoa; phylum Chordata; class Mammalia; order Eulipotyphla; family Soricidae; genus Cryptotis; species Cryptotis parvus. The sequence goes on along the minus strand of JAJIBD010003135.1, from coordinate 83,102 downwards.
AGAGTCAGGGACTAGCTGAAGTACCAACGTAATGAAGCTTCCACACAAATGCCATGGGGGCTCTTATGTGTGTACCTTGTTCCAGGCTCAAGATCCCATCCATTGCCATTGGAATAGTGGGGGACTCCTGCTGCTGCTGGTGATCGCCCTTGCAGTTGGCCTGTTTCTGCGCAGGCGTCACATTGTCCGGAAGCGCACACTGCGAAGACTGCTGCAAGAAAGAGAGGTGGAGTGCCCCTGGCCCATGTCCCCAAGATCCCAAGCAGGATGAGCAGTGAAGATTTGTTTGAATGCTAGTGTTTTATACACGGAATTGGGTTACTGAATTTCATCATCGTGATGGGAAAGAATCTCCACTTGTTTGATTATATGTGGGCAGTTTTGTTTCAGTCTTCCTGTGCCCCGACAAACAGCTGTTTCCTGGGTGCATCACATGTGCAAGTACCTATTAAGGTTTCTGTGTACATGCATGGTGAGTGGACCCAGGAATCCTTGTGAGAATGTTATTTAGAACATGTCTCTGTCCACACCGTGAAAACTTTTTTTTTTTGGTTTTGGGGCCACACCCAGTGGCGCTTTGGGCTTATTTCTGGCTCTGCACTTAGGAATTACTCCTGGTGGGCCAGGGGATCATATGGGATTGAGCCCAGGTCGATGGTATGCAGGAGAGCTTCCTACCCACTGTACTCTCTCTGGCCCCAACACCATGACTATTTTCTGAGCTCTGTTGTCACTGACACACAATCTGGCAGGGTCTTCTACAGTGCATCTTGTGCAGCCCTGGGCTGGTGCCAGAGCACCAGAAGGAGGGACCCAGGGCAGCTCATGTTGTGGTACTTGCTGTGCTGTAGGTATCATAAGCATGTTCCTATCACTTTGTCCTTAATCTAGTTGTTTTATCCTGGAAAGAAAAACAAAAGTTAGTTTGTTGAAATGTGACTGTTCAGTGGGAACACATTCGTTTCCTTTCTCATTCTTTGAAGAAAGTTTCTTTCTCCTTCTGAATGATCATGGTAGTTGTATGTACTCATGGGCTTGTCTAAACATGCTACATGCACCCTCTGTGCATAAGGGAACATCCTGTCCTTTATCATACCCCACAACATCACGACATAACCCCTACCTGAAATAAGGGACCCCATACATTTCCTCCCTGTCTTTCAGCTTGTTGAACCCCTGACGCCCAGTGGAGAAGCCCCCAATCAAGCTCTATTGAGGATCTTAAAGGAAACTGAATTCAAAAAGATCAAAGTTCTGGGATCTGGAGCATTTGGCACAGTGTACAAGGTAAGACCTAGGAGGAGGCTCCAGAGACCTCAGCTGGGATTGACTCCTTGAGTCATAAAGGGCTTGGGAAACTAACAATTCCCAAAACTGTCAAGAAAAAAAAACTTACATAATTGCGTGACAACTCAGTGTTCCCATGGGTTGCGCACACGTGTGTTTCTGTGGATCACCATGTCTGCCTGCAGAAGGCGGGTGGCACGAGGAGGCTAAAGCAGAAACCTGCCACTCTGTGACAGCCTCCAAATACGACCTACATTTAAGAACCTCCTTTTCTCTGTCTTCTAATCTTTTCTAGCAAGTCTGATTTCAGGTAGTCCCAAGTCCTTCTTCTAGAGATTCTAAACAAAATGACCCATGTTGCCGTTAGCTTATGGTGCGAGTGTGGAGTGTTTTGCCTAACATGTCTGTCTTCCAGGCATGCTAACTAAGGAGCAGCTGATATTGGCCCTAACTTCCATGTTGGCAGAGGAGGCCATTGGCGCCTTGTCCACAGCCCCACAGCCTGTGGGATGATGGAACCTACAGCTCATGAGGAGATAAGGGGCAGTATGCCCATTAACATGTAGCCTGTCTCTCTCCTAGGGACTCTGGATCCCAGAAGGTGAGAAGGTGAAAATCCCTGTGGCTATCAAGGAATTAAGAGAAGCCACATCTCCCAAAGCCAACAAGGAAATTCTTGATGTGAGTGTTCACTTTTCTCTATAGCTCGTCCACAGGCCACACATCACAGTCCTCCTCCTGGTGACTAGTTCATCCACAGGCCACATATCACAGTTCTCCTCCTGGTGACTAGCTCGTCCGCAAGTCACACATCACAGTCCTCCTGGTGGCTAGCTCTCCGCAGGTCACACATCACAGTCCTCCTGGTGGCTAGCTCTCCGTAGGTCACACATCACAGTCCTCCTGGTGTCTAGCTCATCCTCAGACCACACATCACAGTTCTCCTCCTGGTGGCTAGCTCGTCCACAAGCCACATATCACAGTCCTCCTGGTGGCTAGCTCGTCCCGCAAGTCACACATCACAGTGCTCCTCCTGGTGGCTAGCTCATCCACAGGCCACACATCACAGTCCTCCTCCTGGTTCTGAAACACAATCATAAATGACATTTTAATTTCTCTCTTATTTTATTGTTTACATATAGAAATGCCATGGATATCTGCATATTGATTTTGTAGCCTACCATTTTACCTATGAGTGTATTGTTTCCAGGAACTTTTTTTGTAGTCTTTTTATTACAGTTTTCTAAGTATAATATCATGACATCTGCAAATAGTGATATTTAGCTTCTTTTCTAATCTGAATTCCCTTAATGTCTCTTTCTTGCCAAATTTTTGTCTATATAGCAAGGACCTAGTAGTAAAATTTCACAACCTTCTCTTGTCCCTGGTCTTAAAGGAAAGACTTAGCTTTTCGCCATTAAGTACGATGGGTCTGTGGATTAATGATGAATGACTTTAACTATAATAAGGAAATATTCTTTTATTCCATTTTATTGAGGATGTTTATCAAGTATCTTGTCAGATGCTTTCTCTGCATCTATAGATATGTGTGGTTTTTACATTTCTATGTATTGGTATGTGTTACATTGATTGACTTTTATATATTAAACTATCCTTATAGCCCTGTGATAAATACCACCTGTTAATGATTTATGATCTTTTTGATGTATCATTGTATTCAGTACATTAATATTTTATTATAATTACTTTTAGGGATATTAAAGGGCCCTATATATGTCTCCTGCACCCATCTCTTCCATTTCTTCCTTCAAAGATATTGTTTCCTTGTGATTACTCTTAGTTAATTTAGTTGACATTGATAGAGAAGTGTTAAAGACACCTACTACTATGTTACTGTGAGTGTCTTCCTTTATGTCTATTAGTAATTGTTTTAAATATTTCAGTGCACCATCAATAGGGGCATATATGTTTGGCAGTGAGTTCTTGATATATTGATTCCTTAGCTATTATGAAATGACAGTCCCTCTCCCTTATAGCTTTTTAAATTTGAAGTCTGCATTGTTTCATATAAGTATGCCCCTCCAACCTTTTTAAGACAACTGTCTTCCTATAAATTTAACTTCTAGTGTTTGATTTTTTGAGCCTGTGCTTGACCTGACTATTCAGATAGGCCTCTTATAGAGGCTTATTTGATAGCTCTGCTATGGATCTTAAAGAAGATCTTTTTAATGTGATTTCCTTCTTTGATTTTGCTGCTTTTAATATTCTGTCTCTGTTTTTGGATTTTTTCATTATGATTACAATGGTTTTAGTGTATTTTTATCTGGGTTTGTTTTGGCTGAAACCTTCAGGCCTGTGCATTACTCAGCTCTGTGAAATTCTCAGTCATGATTTTTATTTGAATACTCTTTCTTCCTTGACCTCCCCTTCTTGATATTCAAGGACTCTGGCAATTCTTATCTTGCTCCTCTTGAGCTTGTCCTATAGTTCTCAAGTATTCTATTTTCAGAGTGTTTTCCGTTTGTTTCATAATGGAGCTCACAGATCTTTTCCTCAGCTGTTGTACTGGGCTGCTGAGAACTTCCACTTAGTTTTTATTTCAGTTACCATACTCTTCAGTTATCACTTCTCATTTTATCATTTCCATTTTGATACCTTCTTATTCTTTATTATTCTCATCACACTGTCTTTAGAGACACTGTCTCTAAATTAGTCTTTATCTGAGAGGAGGGTAGAGCTGGTCTGTCTAAGCATAGTCTTCAAGGCTATTTTAAGCTTGGTAGACTTTTATCCTGCTTCCCCATCCTGTCTGCCATGTTCTAAGATAAAAGGTAAATATTTTTTAGTTTACCTCCCAAAGAACTCTCTAAAGGAGTTAGTCCCTGGATGAGCCAGAGGTAAAAGTTGGTGGAGTTACAAATGATGCACAGTCACAGTGGAGAATGCAGATGGTTTGCCTGGGGTTTCATTTTTCTCCTCTATGTTCTCTTAAAATTGGATGACTTTTATAAAAATGCTAGAATTCACAGTGTGATGCTCACTCTATCAACTACTTCCCACCACTGGACTTTCTTCCTAAAGAATCAAAATCTTATTATCTGATGCCTGCTACCATAATTTTTCTGGAGTGTTTTCATGTCCCAGGTATTTTTTTGTTTACTTTTTCTTTAATTGAACAGTATACCATCTCTAGACCAGACCCTCATTATCCCATGAGAGGTTAAACTCTTAGAAAGATAGTGACTGGACAGGGGTTCATTCTAGAGTTTGGCAGAGTCCAGTTAGGAGAAATGTTAAGAAAACGTCAACAGCCAGATGGCCTCCCAGCTTCTGTCATTCCCAATGCCAGCCCACACTTTTTGGAAGCAGAGCAACATTTGTGCTTTTTAAAAATATTTTGTTATACCAGCGTGATATATACAATTACAAAGATGTTCATAAGATGTTCATATTTGGGTTTCGGTCATACAGTGTTCCATAACCCATCCTTCCATCAGTGCCCATTTCCCACCACCAATGTCCCCAATTCCCTCCCCGCTCCCCTTAGGCTGCCTCTATGGAAGGTTCTTTATCTCTGTTCTCTCTCTCTTTCTCTCTTCCTTCCCTTCCACATTGTGGATTACAATACATACATTTAAAGATTGTCATGCGTATCTTTTTTCCTGTATTTAGTGCTCAGTTCTAGGTTGGTATTAGACTTTCGACAATTATTAGCACACTGTTACATTCTCTGTCTTATCAAACCTCTAACTCCCACACGTTTGTGATAATTTCCACCTTTGACAAGACCTCCAGATCCATGTTTCACCTGACCTTGGATATTGGTATCATAAAATGTACATATATATATATATATACATATATACATATATACATATATACATATATATCATGCAAATAAATCCAGACATTCTATATCTGTCTTTTTTCCCTCTGGTTAATTACATTGAACATGATCCTTCCTATCCATTTATAGGCAAATTTCATAACTTTACTTTTCCTAACAGCTGCATAGTATTCCATTGTGTAGATGTGCCAAAATTTCTTTATCCAGTCATCAGTTCTCAGGCACACTGGTTGTTTCCAGATTCTAGCTATTGTGAATAGTGCTGCTATCAACATAAAAGTACAGATTGTGTTTCCACTGTGTGTTTTTGGCTTCCCAGGGTATAATCCCAGGAGTGGTATGGCTGGGTCAAATGAGAATTCAATTTCTAGTCTTTGGAGGAATATCCATATTGTTTTTCAACAAGGCTATACCAGTCGACATTCCCACCAACAATGGATGAGAGTCCCCTTTTTCCCGCATCCACACCAGCACTTGTTGATCTTGCTCTTTTGTATATGTGCCAGTCTCTGTGGTATAAGATGGAATCTCATTATTGTTTTGATTTGCACTCTCTGATGATTAATGATGATGAGCATATTTTCATGTCTTTGGCCATTCAAATTTCTTCCTTGTCAAAGTTTCTTTTCATTTCTTTTCCCCATTTTTTGATGGGGTTGGCAGTTTCTTCTTGTAAAGTTCTACCAGTGCCTGATATATCCTGGATATTAACCCCTTATCAGATGGGTCACTTGATCTCTTGATCACTTGACATCCCGTTATTCATCGACTTGCTTGAGCGGGCACCAGTAACATTTCCATTTGACCCTGTCACGTACCAGTGTAGCCCAATGGTGTCTGGTTGCTTCAGGACTACTAAGAGCCTCAAACCGCTTGTTCAGGGTCTTGACGAAGAAGTCTGATCATCTTGTAGGTGGTGGCCACATTATCTATTGACATCCCGTGGGATCCAGTCAGTAATGGCTCTAGTCCAACAGTCGTCTCCAAATCGCATTACATGTCCAGCCCATCTGATTTTCGATGCCTTGGCAAATGAGACAGCGCCCTGACTCTGGAACAGTGACAGAGGTCGGAGCTGTGGATTCCTTCTTTCACTTGAGTGAGGCATGATATTCCAAGCATAGCTCTTTCGATTCCTCTTTGGGAGACCCGAATAGCATTCTCATCCTGCTTTCATATGGCTCAGGTCTCTGAGGCGTATATTAATGCAGGGAGAATGGTGGAGTTGAAGAGATGTGCCTGGATGTCGAGGACTTCGCTGGAGTCCCCAACAGTGCTGGGAAGCAAGTTCCCTTCTACCTTCGAAGCTGGCGGGAATGGATGAAAACTCAGGAATCCGGCAAGGTTTTAAAATGCTTTACTTATCACAGGTTCAGGCATACAAATCAGCAATAGGAAAAACCTTGTGCTCAGGACTCCCAGCTAGAACCCCAGCCATGTGTAGACCAAGATGGCAGCCACCACGTGTTAAGGCCCTGTAAAGAGGAGACAAAGACAAGACTACCAAGAAGAGTGCAAGCCCACAAAGAGAGCGCAAAAAAAGGAGCAAGAGAGGAAGCAGCCCTAGTTTTATACCCCTGCAACTCAGACCTCCCACGATTATGGGAAGCAGGGAGGGTCAAATGCCCTCAGGTAATTTCTCCCAGCACCTCACCTAGGCCCTTTTATATGCTAATGTTTTGAGCCAAGATCTGCCTGGAAAAGCCTTTATAGGGTGGAGAAGGGGGTTTCTTAGATGGCATGTCTCTGTACCAAAGACTATACTAATGCCAGTTAAATATTTCTCCAAGCCTTCACAAGAGTCTCGTCTACTTCATGGTAGTTTTGTATTTTAGTTGCCTTTGAATTATCAGGGAGCCATGCTTGCTTGCTTGGAGGCAAACAGCATTTTGTCTCTGGGCTAATTACTTAGAGATCCAACGTGGCCAGGCAAATATGCTGTTAAGATCTAGCTAGTCCCATGATGATTGTGGTAGCATGAGAGAATATTTATACCAGCCAGTACAGAGTACATGGTCAGATAAACTGCCACATTTAAACTACCCCCTATCTATGAAGTGACCTGCAGGAGGCAATCCAGGGCAGATGCAGGGGCTTTTAGGTGTCCTGTAACACCTGGAGCCGGAGGTTCTTTGTCTTTTTATCTAAGTACATAACTGCTGCATTCAGAGATATTTCTTCCATTGAGAGTGAATGGGGCCTCTGGAAAAGTTCATTTCTCATGAACATAGTTTTGTTGAGATTCAGCTGTAGACCTATCTTTCCACATTATCGGTCAAAGTCAGCTAGTATTTGTGCCACTTGGCTAATGTTTGGTGTTATTAGAATGATGTCATCAGCGAAGCGGAGGTGGTTTAGTTGCCAACCGTCTATTTTCACTCCCATTCCTTCCCATTCTAATTGTCACATGATGTTCTCAAGGGTGGCACTGAAGAGTTTTGGTGAGGTGGTATCAACTTGCCGAACCCCTCTTTTGACATCCGATGATCACTTCTTTGTATAATTTTGAGATCCTGGTGGTGAATCCGTAATACAGCTGAAGAAGGACCTTGATGTATTGGGTGTGAATGCCCTGTTTGGCTAGAGCTTTGATGACTGCTTCAGTCTCCACAGAATCAAAGGCTTTCTTTAAATCCATGAACGTGAGGCAGAGTAGCATCTTTAACTCCCTACAAACTTCAATGAACTTAGTTACCATGTGGATATGGTCGATTGTGCTGAATCCTTTTCGAAAGCCAGCCTGCTCGCATGGTTGTCCTTCATCTAATGTTCTGCCAATCCTGTTCAGGATTACTCAAGTGAACAGCTTGTAGATGACAGACAACAGGTCAATGGGGCGATAGTTGCCAATGTTGTGGATCTCTTCCTACTTGAACAGTAGAACTGTCCTGCTGGTTTTCCATTGGGAGGGCATCTTGCATTCAGACAGGTAAAGTGTGAAGAGCCGAGCCAGTGTATTGATAAGTACTGAAGGCAGATTCTTCAGGTGTTCGGTCTGACTTTGTCTGGGCCAGGTGCTGTTCCCTTTTTACTGACGAAATGGCATGTCGGATTTCAGAAGGGAGAACGTTGGGAACAACATATCCATCCTGGAGATCTTAGTAGAAGTCATGGATAATCTTCTCCATTGCCTTTCTGGAAGATGTGATAGATCCATCAGGACGTTGGAGGGCAGTCATCTTGGTCTTATAGTTGGCGAAGGACAGGCGGGCGTTGCAAATGCTTTTCCTGGCTTCTGCTGCATCATACTGTATTTCTGCTCTTCTCTCTTTGAGTTCTACCTTTATCTCTTCTCTGTACTGCTTTGCAAGCTTGGATGTTAGCAATTTGGTCACCTGAGGCTCTTGCCATGTTGGCGAATGAGCTCAAGAGTTTTTGAAGACAGGCGTCCTTTTGGGTGTTTTTCTCTCTCGGCATTCTTCGCACAATCATGGAGGTGCTGAACCAGTCGGTTGTATTCTTCATCAGATGTCATCAATGATGGTATCTTCCCATGTTGCCGCAGTGGTGCCAAAGAGTTCCCAGTTGGTGGTCGTTCTGAAAAAAAATCAGATGGGTATTGGGTGAATATTCTTTCCAATTCTGTGGACTGTCTTTGTATATTGGTCACTGTTTCTTTTGAGGTGCAGAAGCTTTTTAGTTTCATGTAGTCCCATATGTTTATCTTTTCTTCTAGGTGCTTTGTTGGTGGTGTTTCACTTTGAAGATGCCTTTAGCTTCAGTGTTGTGGAGGGTTTTTCATATACTTTCTTCAATGTACTTTATGGTTTCAAGTCTGATATTGAGATCTTTAATCCATTTTGATCTAATTTTTTTGTGCACGGTGTTAGACAGAGGTCCAACTTTATTTTTTTTTACATGTCGCTGCCCAGTTTTCCAAGCACCACTTGTTGAAGAGGCTTTCCTTGCTCCATTTTGGACTCTTTGCACCATTATCAAAGATTAAATGATCATTTGATCCATTTGAGGATGGGTGTCAGGATACTCAATTCTATTCCATAGATTCACAATACCATACTGTTTTAATTACTACTGTCTTGTAATACAGTTCAAAGTTGGGAAAGGTAATGCCTCCCTTCTTCTTTTTTACAAGGATTGCTTTAGCTAATCCATGGGGGGTTATTGTTCCATACAAATTTCAGGAGTATTTGGTCAGTTTCTCTGAAGAATGTCATGGGTATCCTTTTAGGGACTACATTTATCTGTATAAAGCTCTAGTGAGTATTACCATTTTGACAATGTTGATTCTCCCCATCCATGAGCAGGGAATATGTTTCCATTTCCTTGAATCCTCTTTTATTTCTTGGAGCAGTGTCTTGTAGTTTTATTTGTATAGGTCCTTTATACACTTGGTTAAGCTGATTCCTAGGTATTTGATTTTCTGTGGCACAATTGTGAATGGAATCGTTTTCTTAATATCCCTTTCTTCTCTTTTGTTATTTGTATATAAGAAAGCCACCGACTTTTTGGGTATTGATTTTGTACCCTGCCACTCTACTATAAATATCTATTGTTTCTAAGAGTTTTTGGGGTTGAGAGTTTAGGGTTCTCTAAGTATAATATCATGTCATCTACAAATAATGATAGCTTGATTTCTTCCTTGCCTATCTGGATGCCCTTAATCTCCTTTTCTTCTCTGATTGCTATGGCAAGTACTCCAGTACTATATTAAATAAAAGAGGTGAGAGTGGGTAACCTTTCTTGTCCCTGATCTTAGGGGGGAAGGCTTTCAGTTTTCCCCCTTTGAGAATGATGCTCGCTGTGGGCTTTTGGTAGATGGTTTTTACTATATTGAGGAAGTTTCCTTCAATTCCCATTTTCTGGAGGGTTTTAATCATGAATGGGTGTTGGATCTTGTCAAATGCTTTCTATGTGTCTATTGATATGATTATATGGTTTTTTTTTTTTCTCTTATCAATATGATGTATTATGTTGATTGACTTGTGAATGTTTAACCATCCTTACATTCCCAGATTGAATTCTATTTGGTCATGATGTATAATCTTTGGATTCTGTTTGCTAGTATTTTGTTGAAGATCTTAGCATCTGTGTTCATCAAGGAGATTGGTCTCTATTTTTTTTGGCTTGAAAAGCCCTGTATAGATATAGTACTACATTTATTTGCATGACATAGATATATACACCTTCTATGATATTAATATCCAAGGTGAGGTGAAACATGAATCTGGAGGTCTTATCAAAGGTGAAAATTACACAAACATGTGGAGTCAGAGGTTAGGTAAGACAGAGAAGGGAACAGAGTGCTATTAATTGTCGAAAAGTTCTAGTACCAACCAAACCTGAGCATTAAATACAGGTATTGAGATACACATGATGGCCTCTCAATGTAAGTATTACAATCCACGATGAGTAAGAGAATAAGAGAGTGATAGAGAAAGAAAAAGAGAGATAATAAACCAGCCATAGAGTCAGGCTAGGGGAGGGAGAGGGAATCGGGATGTTTATGGTGAGAAATGGGCACTGGTGGAGGGATGGGTGCTGGAACACTGTAAGACGTAACCCAAATATGAACATCTTTGTAATTGTATGTCTCACAGTTGTATAATAAAAATATTTTTTAAAAATATATATATATATATATATGGATTATATATATATAAATAAGGATTTATATATATATATATATATATTATATTATATCCAGTCTCTTTCTTCCATTTCTTCCTTCAGGGTCAATATTTCCTTGGTGAGTTTTAGTCTTTTCGATCTATCCATAGTTGATAGAGCAGTGTTGAAGTCTCCAACTATTATTGTGCTACTGTTAATGTCTTCTTTGAGGTCTCTTAGCAGTTGTTTTATAGTATTTTGCTGGCCCCTCGTTGGGTGCATGTATGTTTAGTAGCCTAATTTCTTCCTGGTGTACATACCCCTCAAGTAATAAGAAATGGCCTTCGTTGTCCCTTCTAACATTTTTTCAGCCTGAAGTCTATATTATCTAATACTAGTATGGTCACAGGCCTTTATGGAGGAGTTGTTTGCATGGAGAATTGTCCTCCAACCTTTGACTTTGAGCCTGTGTTTTCTCTGATTAATCAGATGTGTTTCTTTTAGACAGCAGGATGTTGGACTAAGTTTTTAATCCATTTTGCCACTCTGTGTCACTTAATTGGTGCTTTTAGACCATTGATATTCAGAGAGATTATTGTCATCGGATTTTGTGCCATCTTTCTGTTTATACTTGTTGTGCTTTTGGGTTTTGTCTTATTGTACAGTGAACCCTTCAGTCCTTCTTTTAAAGTTGGTTTTGAGTCCATGAAGTTCCTGAGTTGTTTCTTATTCATGAAGTTGTGTGTCTTTCCTTCATATCTGAATGTGAGTCTGGCTGGGTAAAGAACCCCCCCGAGATCCGTGCAGAGCCGGTAAAAAGAATTCTTGGTGAGGCCTGCAGTTCATTGAGTCTTTTCACAATATCCCACCATTGTTTTCGGGCTTGGAGTGTTTCATCAGAGAAGTCTGCTGTAAATCTTAGGGATGTTCCTTTGTATGTGATTTCCTTCTTTGATCTTGCTGCTTTCAGTATTCTATCTCTATAGTTTTTGTCATTCTAATTAAGATGTGTCTTGGAGTATTCTTATTGGGGTTTCTTTTAGCTATGGGCCTCCTGAATCTGGAGGCAAGCGTTCTTTAGTTCCAGGAACTTCTCAGCAATGATGGCTTTAACAGTTTCTTCTTCATCGGGGTTTTTTTTTGCCCTTCTGGGACCCCAAATGATCCATATGTTATTCCTTTTGGCTTCATCCTGATTATCTCTTGTTGTCTGTTTGCTTTGTGAGTCTTTTTTCCATCTTCTGCTGTTGTGTAGAGAATCTTTGGAACTCATCTTGGAGATCACTAATTCTTTCTTCAGCAGTTGTTACTCTACTATGGAGGCCTTCCAGTGTGTTTTTCATTTCATTTACCACATTCTTAATATCTGTCATTTCTGTTTGTATTTTGGTATGCATTTTCCTCATTTCTTCTCTCATGTCCTCGTTTTTTATTGATTTTGCATTCTATTGCTTCTTTGAACTCCTTGTGCACCCTTAACAATTCTTTCTGAAATTCCTTATCAGAGAGGTTATACAGCTCATCATTACTGCCTGGCTCACCTGGGCTAGTTACTTCACTCACTGAGCTTGATGGAATTTTGCTTTACTTTACCATTTATGACTATTATATGTTGCAAATGTGTATTCTTGGGTGGCTAGATGTTTGTAGGTGTCTGGGTTGTTTGCAGAGTTTGGGTGGATGGCAAGAAGTGTAGAGACAAATGCTCACTGTTATCTCATGTAAGATAAATAGTGTCCGTGCTGTTTTGATTTTTGGGGTGTGAGTGGCTGGTTTCGGCCTGTTTCCTGGGGCTGGTTAGTTCCTCGAGGGACACAGGGATCTCACACACACCTGTTGGAGGTACAGGAGGCGTTACCTGAGGAGCAGGGCAGAAGTGGTCCAGGGGCGGTTCTGGGGCTGTGTGCCTCGGTCCCAATGGTGAAAGTTCCAGCCTCTACTGGGGCTGGTTAGTTCTGTGAGAGACACAGGGATCACACACACACACACACACACACACACACACACACACACACACACACACACACACCTGTAGGAGGGATGGGAGGAGTTCCCGGGTGAGCAGGGCAGAAGAGCAACTTTTGTTCTTGTCCCAAGCGGAGCCAACAACAGGAGTTGGGAAATTCATCATTGGCCTAGGGGAAAAGTCATGGGAAAAAGAACTAGTAACTTCTCACTCCAGAATCTAAAAACATTAATTTCTCATGCAGCCACAAAAGGCAAAAAACAGGTGGAATATTTCCCACTTTTGTAGCTTTCTCACAAGATATATTCAGACTCAGTGTACTTCCTGGTGGCAACCACCTGGTGGCAACCAATATTTTTACTTTTTTGGGTCACACCCGGCAAGACTCAGGGGTTACTTCTGGCTCTGCACTCAGGAATTACTCCTGGTGGTTCTCAAGGGACCATATGGGATGCTGGGGATCGAACCCGGTCGGCTGTGTGCAACACAAAAGCCCTCCCCGCTGTGCTATCTCTCCAGCCCCAGACCATTTTTTCTCTGGGCAGCCTTCCCCACCTTTTGTAGTGGTGGGCAATCCAAGTCTGTGCAGCTCTAATGAAAAATGATGTCTTGACCCTGTGTGCTGGGCAGTCTCACCCAGGGGTGATATACCTATCAAGCAAAATTATCTCTCATTTCAATGGTTTGTGAATAAATGTGAAGTCCTATTAACATAATGCCAACCCCTATTAACAGACATCTAATATTTATAGGGTGACTGACTTGAAAATTTTCTTTATTTACAACTCTCACTCCCTCAACTATACCATTAAAAAGGAAAATTGATTTAGCATATCTTACTTCTTTAATTCTTTTTTCATTTCTGCTGAGACCCAATAACCTTCACATTATAATGATGCCTATGAATTTCAACAGTAATTATATTGCAAAATAAAAGGCAATTTTGGAGACTGGCTATGCTGTGGGAAGGAGGTGGATTTTACTGAACAGAGTCCCTAAGATCTCAAACTGTACAAGAATTTTTTTTTATGGATGGAATAGTGAAGACTGAAAAGCTTAATTTGTTAAATGCCCCTATTTTGTCTCTTCTCTCATTTTATTCCTGAATTATTTTAACTTCTTTTCCTGTCCCCTCATCTCCTCATCTTTCCCTTTCTCTTTTGCCTTCTAGTCAGATAACAAACATTTCCTGAGTTTCCCAAAACACCATGCATAAGTAAAGAAGAGGCTCCTGAAGGAAGTAAAGCCATCTGTTCTAAGGCTGTTGTCAACTGTGAGCTCAATAATATGTGTATTATTCCAATAACCAGATGCACTTTTTCCTGCTTAGGTCAGGCTGTAAGATGTGCATGGCTATACAAGGAAGCCCTGCTTTAATTTGCTCTCTGTGGCCTATTTAACCTGAAAAGTTCTAAAACCATACTTATCTAATTGTTGTTTGTTTGTTTGTTTGCAGTAGCTACTGGCCAGCTCAGTGCTCAGTAGCTCTCAAGCGACTCCTAGTAGAGTTTGGGGGCCAGTATGGTGCAGGGCATCAGCTAATGTCTCCTGCATGGAAAGCATGCACTGCTGACCATTGAGCGCCTCTCTGACCTACCCTTCATCCTTAAGGTACACTGTGCCTCTCCTAAAAATTCTACTGTATTTTTAGGGATACTATTATATCCCTAAAAAATTTTAAGGAATACTACTATATCCCTTTCCTCCCAATTTTCTTCACATAAAATATTTACAGTCTTGGGATACAGGCAAGAAGGGAGATACCAAAAGCATGTTGTTGATTGGGACCAATAAATAGACTTCCAAGACCGCCAGAACCTCAGAGACACCTCTGACATATGACTCAGACATTGCCAATAGGATCTCTGGCTTGGGTCTTCCTGCCAACTGGGCGGCTCATTCAGGGCCACTGAGAAATGCCAAGCATGTTTGTTGCAGGCACAGTGTACCTTTGAGATGCCAAGATAAATACTCAAAAAGGGACACATGACCTCCAGCATCCTATTGTCAACAGTTGTGGGACGGAAGTGATGACCTAGTTCTCTGCTCTATTAGGCTTTCACAGATCATGGGCCTGGCAGACCTCCAAGCTCTGTGTGGCCCAGACCCACGTCTTGCTCTGCTGCTCAGGTCTCCATTCCCAGTTCCAGGTCAGATCATCTTTGCTGGACAACAGCTGGGGCTCACATTGCTCCAGTTTTCAATCTTTTTTCCTCCCCACTGAAATGAATACAATGTGTTTCCAAATCACAACCAGATCTTAAGAAAATAGCAGCCACCGGGGAGGGGGGGGGGTTCCTTCGTGTTATGATAGTCCGGTTTCCCAGACTTGGAGGAGAGACCTAGTTTGTGTGTTTCTGGCCAGTATGTGGCCTGTTAAGTTTTCTGTTTTAAGTTTTAAATTCAAATTTAGGGAAGGTAATGGAAGGAAAATGCAAAATAGTTTTATAGATGTGCTGTACATGCTATCATCCATTAACCTGCATGCAAGTGAGGTATCTCAGAGTGAGTTAGGGTAGGCTACAGAGGCAGTAGCCCAGGTTGAAGAAACCCAGCTGGACCTCCCCACCCTGCCCCCAACTGAGAAATATGAGGAGGTACCAAAGGACCAAATGGTTCCTGTACACTGGACCCTAATTTCCTCTTCTCACCATCAATGGCTGGTTTTTGCAGTCCCTGTCTGGCTTTTCATATACCTTTTCATATACAGTCCCATGCAAAGTGAAGACATATTTATATGTCTGCAAATAGAACTTTACTCTTTAATATTGCCATGGTATGTTCATGAATAAAAGTAGAGAAACACTAAATCTCCTTAATAGTAGAATGCTTAACCACTCCATCCGGACTGGACAGCAAGTACTCAAAGCTGTGAAATCTGTTTTGTTCCGATAAGAGGCCCAGTGTCCTGCCTGCAGTTTTCAATGCTTCTGGAACTTGAGTTGTCTGAAATACTAATGTGCCCAGGTCTACATTAAACACTGTCAGGATGACAGACCCAGTCTCTCCACTACCACCTCCAAAGCACTGACCACCGTGACAGAAACAGCAGAGATTAGTGTAAAGAAATTGCGACATCACAGAACTTAGTACCATGACAGTAGGAAGTACACCTCTTCCCAGGAGCCAATGGCAGACACAAATTGGAGTCACACAGATGTTTCTGTGTAGGCCGTGGTGCCACCCTCCAGGAAGATGGATACCACACCCGGAGGGTGTGTGCACACAATCACTCTGGCCTCCCTGGACCTCATACTAGCTTGAGTGGGTTCCAAGAATTTGCATCTTAAGCAAGTTCCCAAGCTGTGCTGACTCCACATCTTCCAATGAAAGTCTTTAAGAAAGGAGCCCCTCTTGGGAGTTGGCTGTGAGAGAGGAGGCAGAAGGGCAGTAAGATCAAGATCCTGGGTTCTAGCAGGGCCTACTATAGGGAGGGGGAACTATTTTAAGGCCTGCAATTCCTGCACATAAGGACCAAGTTTATGGCCTGAAATGTGATCGGGTGATCCAGACATGTGCTTCTGCTCCTGTCTCCTCTGACACCTCTGCCATCTGTGGTTCTCTCTGTGATCCTCCCAGAGTCCCGCTGGCTAAGGCTGTTTCTGCGAGGTCTCAACTTGCCAGATAGAATCCGTGCTGCAACCACCACAGTGGCTAGATGTGAAAGGAGCATCTGAGCTTTCCTTCTCCGTCCTCATGGTTCATGTTCCTGTGAATGAGAATCCCCTCCACTTTATAAGGTTCTTTTGATATTTTTTAACTGAAATGAAGGCACTGTGGTTATTCATAATTATTCATAGTTGAATCTCAGGGGCATGGTGTTCTGATACCACCCCCACCACTAGTGCATATTTCCCTCCCCACTGTCCCCAGGTTGTCCTGTGTCTTTGTCAGGCACTTTTTAAGTGTGGTTGTTGTGTTTCTTATGCTTACAGTATTGTAGGCTCTGCAGTCTATATATTATATCTATATATACACCACATACACATATGTATATACCTATACCACACCTCTATACCACTGATGTGCTTGAGGCTGACCCCTCTGTTGCTTCCCATCTGTCTCCATATTTTGATGAAGAAAAATTGGTGGGTAAAAATGGAGAAATTCCTAATTCTCAGGCAAACATAACCTCTGTGTTATGCATCTTGGTGAATAAGATCCTCTTCATAAGCCCAAGAAGATCAGAAGGGCTAGAATCAAGACTGCTCTGAACCTTCAGTCAGATAAGGCTCCCCTAGCACACCCAGCCTAATAGGTGTGGGAGGGAGGAAAAGGTGCCTTTAGCTGAGTGGCAAGGGTTTCCTGTCAAGAAGAGAACTGAGACAGAACCAGACTTGGACCCTGTGCAGCTTGCAGAACTCATGTCATGAACTAAGTTCCTCTGTCATTTCCAGCTGGAAGCTGCACCACTGGGAAAACGCCCCTCAGTCCACCTAGTGGACTGTATCCCATTGTCCATGCTCCACAGTCGTCCCCTCACCTGCCATGGCTATGTACTGGAGCCCTGCCACCCACAGTTCTCAGATGACTGTCCCTTGTCCAGTGTGAAGATCATTCGTGGCTGCAGGGAATGAATGCAGGTTACCCCTGACAGCTTACACTGTGGCATCTGAGGTCTGGATGCGATGCCTCTTTTTATTTAAGTTCATAATTTATTTTGGGAATATAAGGGGATAGAGAGAAAACCCTTAAAGCAGAGAGAGGGAAACGATGTATCTCATGCCGGAATACAGATAACTGGGTGGAGCGCAATGGGAGGACGTCTTCGCTGCAGGTCTTCCAAGCATAGGCCGACATCCTTGAACTCCTGTTTCAGGCAGCTCTCTTAGTGCTATGTGAACCTGAGGACCATCTCACAAAGAGACGTATACTTTGAGCAGATAAAACCAGACTTCGAACAGGCATCACCCTAGAATCTTCCCAGACTACCTCATCATCCACAGGGACAAGTTTTGAGCTTTTGATAAAGTTTGAGCTTTAAGATCCAAATCACATTGTATTCTTGCCTCTTTGTTTGGGGAGGAGCCAAAGGGGAGCCTCTCTGATGCATCTGCTTCCCTTTGCCTTTAGGAGGCCTATGTCATGGCCAGTGTGGACAACCCCCATGTCTGCCGCCTGCTGGGCATCTGCCTGACCTCCACTGTCCAGCTCATCACACAACTCATGCCCTTTGGCTGCCTCCTGGACTACGTCCGTGAGCATAAGGACAATATCGGCTCTCAGCACCTGCTCAACTGGTGTGTCCAAATTGCAAAGGTAAGTTACCAGGGCATCTGAAGGCAGGCTGACCTTCCCCTCTGCAGGCCATGAAGCCACTCCTGGATGGAGCAATCTCTGATAATGAGAGAGTTCAGATGGAAGTTTGAGGGAGGATGGAAAAGCCAGCAGAAAACCAGAGATTGAAACTTTATCTAGGGATAGCCAAGAGCTTCCCAAGGGTGTGTGCAAACATTTGTGTGTATGCTCACAGCCAGCACTTCTGATAACACTGAACTTGTCAACTTTTGCAGCGAATCTGTGCCTGCCCCACTCTCCATCAAAAATCTACTCATTCATTCAGTTGGACAATGTTCATTTGGACAATGTTTTCTTTATTGGTACTCAGTGTTGTGTGTTCTCTCTAAGTTCGTATTTTTCTGGTATTCTTTTGTTGGTGACTGTTATGATTGTAACAAAGGAAAAGCAGTTTCCACCCAATCAGAATTTAATAAGGAGCAGTTAAGCAAGATGAAATAGGAGGGCCAGCGGCAGGTGCTGTGAGGATGGAGCAGACTGGAGGGTTGATTGATAAGCAGAGAGTTTTTGCTTTTGATGGTGTTTCTCTTATTCCCCTGTCAATAGGATGGATCCAAAGAGAGACAGAGGGTGGGTGATACCCTGCACATCAACTGGGACAGAGCAATGCCCCTGCCATTCATCTGCTCATACTCCTCAGAAGGACTTTCATGCTCACCTCAAGCCTGCAAGTCTTTACTTGCCTGCAAGTCTGCACTTGCTACCCAACTTGTTAAATTCTGTCTTCTTCTGACAGTGGATCCATTTCCCTTCATGAAATGTAACTGATTAATTAGACAATGTCATAACCCATCACCCCTGACTAGTGGGATAGCATGTTTGGGGGCATTTCATGGATGAAGCAGGGAGGCAGGAGAGTCTGCCCAAGATCAGGACTTCATTTCAGGGGCTTCATTGCCCCTGGTTGACAGAAGCATCAGCCCTGCCAGGTGGCTCACGATGATGCTTTGGTTGTATTCCCTCAATGCTCAGCAGATGTGGAATGACTGAGATTAACCTATTTGCAGTACTGCTCAGCCAGTGGCTACCCAGGGCACACAATAGGTTTCCCTCCTAACATGAATTCTGAACCAGAAAGTTAGCTTCCAGGACACCCATCTAGCAACAAGTCAGTGTCTGTTTCAGGTCATCCAATGTGGTTGTCTCAGTCACAGCCAGTGCGGTTTCCCAGTGCCCTGTGCAGGAGGAGACACAGAAATGAAAGAACACGGACAAGCTAGGATATTAAGTGAATGTAACCTAAGACAGAACTTCCTTTCTGGCCACCACAAGCCGCTGTCCTCACAGGGCTGTGCCATCATATTTGATAATGATTCTGGCTTAGGGAGTATATCCCCAACACTGTGGTATCCTAAAAAATACTGCTACTTCCTTAATTTTTTCTTTGGGGCAGTGTTTGGGCCTTGGGCCTTGAATATGTGAGGCTTGTCCTCTTCCACTGAGCTCCATTCCTGCCCTGATATTTTAGAATGTGAGCATAAGTGTTTTCTGAAGTTGATGTGACAAACCATGTAAACATGGTGGGTTTGCTCACAGTTCTCACAGTTCTGTGAATCAGAATATTCTGAGTATTATTATAATATAATCTTGTAGGTGGGCGGCCACGTGATGTTTTGACATTCCGTGAGATTCAATCAGTAACGGCTCTAGTCCAGCGGTTGTCTCCAAATCGCATTACACGTCCAGCCCATCTGATTTTCGATGCCTTGACAAACAAGACAGTGTCCCTGACTCTGGATCGTCTGGGATGACGATCTGGAATGTCTGGGACGACGATATATAATATATAATATATGATATATGATATATGTATTATATATAATGTATTATATATAATATACTATATATTATATAGTATATAATATATACTAGAATAAAATATAATTCCAAATATTCTAATATATTATATAATATTATATATTATTATATATTATACATAATATGCATTATATATAAGAATATTCTTCTTATATAATATATAATTCTGAATATTCTTATATATTATATATTTTACATAATATATTATATTTTATTATATTATATATTATATCTCACTGTCTCACTGTCTTCCCATTGTTCATCAATTTGTTAGAGCGGGCACCAGTAACATCTCCATAAGTCCTGTCACAAGCAAGTGTAACCCAAGGGCATCTACTTGCTCAAGGGACAGGAAGAGCCTCAAGCCATTCTTCAGGTCATGGAATTGAGGTCTATAATTGTTACTAGTTTTTGGCATTAGAAATAAAACACGGGTAGCTTTCCAGGCTCTGCCGTGTGGTGGTATACTCTCAGTAGAAGGCTCTCATCTCAAGCATTTGCTGATGAAACTTAAAAGGGGAAAGTCAGGTTTTCTCTTGGGTGGAGCTCTGAGGGAAAACCTTTCCCCTATTTTTTTATATCCCACACATAAATGCAGTCATTCTATATCTGTCCTTTTCCCTCTGGCTAATTTCACTCAGCATGCCATCCATTTATAGGCAAATTTCATAACTTTTATAGGATACTGAATTTTGCATGAGGTTCTTCCCAATTTCTTTCACATTTATACATAGTAAACAGTTATAGACATGTTTTAACTGATACCAGTAAGCCTGGCAAGAAGCCAGAGCAAACCACACATCATGCAGTTAGTCATTCTCAACATCCAGACTCCATAGTTCCTCAGAGCTCAATCCAAGAGAAAACCTGATCTTCCCCCTTTAAGTTTCATCAGTAAATGCTCAGGTTGAGAGCCTTCTACTGAGACTATGCCACCTACACGGTAAAGCCTGGCAAGCTACCGTGTTTTATTTACTTTTTATGCCAAAGACTAGTAACTATTATGGACCTCAGTTCCATAACCTGAAGAATGGTTTCGGGCTCCTCCTGTCCCTGTAGCAAGTAGATGTCCTTGGGTTGCACTTGCTTGTGACAGGACTAATGAGATGTTACTAGTGCCCACTCGAGCAAATTGATGAACAATGGAAAGACAGTGAAGACAGTGACAGACAGTGATCTTTAACAAATCAGATCTTAAAATTCTGGCTTCAAATAAGGTCACTTTTTAAGGATTTGGTGACATCAAACATCAAGGCCACTCCTCATCCACATACATGAAGGAGAAATTGGCTGGCCCAGAGTAAGTAGAATCAAATATAGCATGATTCCTGTGTCCTGTTGCCTTCCCTGGTTTTCTGAGGCAGGAAATTAAAAGTATAACCTCCCTTCTTAGATGGCATGTTATTTCATTTCCTTTTTTTTTTCCCCCTTTTTGGGTCACACCCGGCAATGCTCAGGGGCTACTGGCTCTGCACTCAGGAATTACTCCTGGCTGTGCTCGGGGACCATATAGGATGCCGGGGATCAAACCCAGGCCGGCAGAGGCCGGCCACGTGCAAGGCAAACGCCCTACCCGCTGGGCTGTCGCTCCAGCCCCCTATTTTATTTCCTTTTATTCTTAGCACATAGTACTCTCTGGAAATCTAGTCTCTGCCTGTTCACTTTAGTTTGTTTCCACTTAACTGAAACTGAAGCAGACTCATCCAGGCCTGAGCCAGGTCCTTCTGCACCCATCGACAGGACTCCCTGAGCTGCGCCTAACTGACCCCCACCGACAGGACTCCCTGAGCCTGCAGCTCCCCCAGCTGGTTAGGCCACATTCTCAGAGACACCCTTACATTCCCAGTCCTTCCCAAATCTTTCATGTTCCCGTGGACTTTTTTATGATAAGGCACATAACCTCAGGAAGTTCTGTCAATATGAAACTGAGTTTACGAGTCTGTGAATTCTAGATTCAGACCTCAACTCTGGTATTTATCATCCGGCTTCAGGCAATCAATTTAGTCTTTTCCCTTCTTTCCTTTCAGTGAAGAGCTTTTTCATCTGTTCACTGCAGTGGTGTCAGCCGTTATGTCACATCTATCACAAGTTCCAGCACATGCCTGTGCACACTAAGATTTCCCTTCCTCTGTTTCCCTGCCCAAAGTGCAGCTAAATTGGATTTGAGTCAGGACTAACATCTGGCCTAAATCATGTCCTTAATCTAGTTGGGCATCAGCAGGCATTTCTTAGAGCAGCATTTCCTGTTCCTGGATCTTCTTTTGTTCACAAGCTTTTCCCTCTCTCCTTCACCACATGCCTTTAAATCTGCGTGGCCACATGTGTCTGCATCAGGGGAAGTTCTTTGCCCCGACTCTGCCCAGATCTACTTCTCTTAATGTGATATGAAAGTTTCCCCCTCAAGAAACTCATCTTGACCTGGACCCAATCCAAGCACAAAATAACAGAGTTCCTGAGGGGACTGTCCAGCACCCAAAAGTTTTCCAAGCTAGTGCTCAATGTGTTGTTTTCCTTCCAGAGAAGTCCTCCCACACTGGCTGTGAGCTCTTCATTAGTGATAGATTTACTTTCCAGTTCACAAGAGAAACCTTATTGTGTTGTATTTGAACAGTTGCAGGGATGGAGTTTCTGTCCCCAGAGGGAAGAGGAAATAGTGGTTCCCTCAATTATAAGGAGAGAAATTTTGTTTTGCGTTAGTGAACATTTATCTATTAAACAGTTTCTTTTTCGAAATTTGAAGTGAAACTACCCAGGAACACTTAGTAGCTGACCAGAAACTAAACTCCTAGCATTTTCAAAGTGGGATTTATTGACTTATAAATGTCCTGTGTTGATTCAAAACAGCATGGACTATCTTGGAAAGGTTTCTGAGTATTGAAAGAGAGTTGTCCTCTGTTCTGAATGTTTCTTGTTCTGGCTAAACTACTAGAAGACAAATAAAAATAAATATCACCCTAGCAAAAGGGAAAGGGTAAAATAGAGAGAGAAAAAGGTAATCTAGCACAGAACAGGAAGGCAATGGGAAAACAGCTCTACTCCTTGCCTTAAGGTGAAGTAAATTCTATTCTCCACATTAGAAAGAAACAAACAACTCAGCCTGGAGTTTCCACAGACATCATCTACTTACCAATGTGGAGGGATCATATTTTCCAAAACTCCAGGTTGGAAGTCTGGGAGCCTCACTTTTTATGAGTAATTTATTTGCTTCAGACAGCATAACCACTATTTCTAGCTATATATGATTCAAAATATTTTGAATCATAAAATGATTCAAAATTATATTTCCTGGAACAATATTATTATTATAAATAATAATATTATTATTATTCACTGTATCACTGTCTTTCCATTGTTCATCGATTTGCTCGAGTGGGCACTAGTAATATCTCCATAAGTCTTGTCACAAGCAAGTGTAACCCAAGGGCATCTGCTTGCTCCAGAGACAGGAAGAGCCAATAGCTAGTAGTAGTAGTAGTAGTAGTAGTAGTAGTAGTAGTAGTAGTAGTGGTGGTGGTGGTGGTGGTGGTGGTGGTGGTGGTGGTGGGTAGTAGTAGTAGTAGTAGTAGTAGTAGTAGTAGTAGTAGTAGTAGTATAAAAGACCATATAATGACATCAGTTTGGAAACTGCTGTCAGATCATGCTCTTAACCTTGTCTCTCACAATGCTCTCACCACAGCCCTGCGAGTAATGAGCTATCTCAACTGGGGCTCTTCTCACATTCTCTAAGTTTCAAGAACACTGGAGCTTCTTAATAACATAACCCAGATAAATGTCTCACAGGACTGAGTTTTAAGACACATAGGCAAATGATAGGGTTTAAGATTCTTGAGACAGGAACCCAGGAAGATTCGCCTTATGGCTATTGGGGGATAAAGAGGCTCTCAAGAAGAAATGAATTTACTATCACTGTTCTATGATCATTACTTCATAAGAAACAAACTAAGGAGAGATTTCAAAACATTTTCAACCAGAAAGATTCATTTACCCAGTATACGCAGTGCCAGGTTTGGTGCAAGTTCATTTTGAAAGTTCTGGGGGTCACTCATAAACACCTGGACAGAAAGAGTCAGTCAGTGGAAGCAGGCCTAAACCAACAAATCCATTCGTTATTAAATATTTCAGTTATTGGAGTTTTTTATTTGCATTGTTTCACAAAAGATTCCATTAGAGTAAATCATAAGTTCCCAACTTATGATTTGGGTAGACTTTAACCTAAATAAAGTTCTCAAACATATTCCCAAACGTATTCTCTCTCAGAAAGAGGAAAAAAAGACAACCATTTTTCAGAGTCCGTCTGGAAACCCAACTCCTTAAAATTAACAGAAACTATAATTGTACCTGAAACTACTACCATCCTTTGGATTATTCCAGCATCCCCAGGGGGCAGTTTGGGAAACACTATTCAAAACAAACCCATCACAGAACGTCATTTATAAGTACCGCGTGCTAACCGATTGCACCACTGGAGCCATTCACAGAGTGTCATTTAACAGCCATATTTTCTGTAGTGTTAAAGTATATTCATCAGCTCTGACATTTCCCATGATTTCGTGAGCATTCATCTCCTGATATTATGGTGGTTAGAAGATTTGGGTTTGAGGGCAATACCTAAAAGTGCCTTGGATTTTTTTTTAAATGTACCCAACTCTGGGCTTGATGTTTGCTTTTGACAGTTCTCAAGGGGTAGTGACCCAGAGTCAACCAGAAAGAAGACAAATACCTAGTTCTCACTATTCCTGAGGTCGAATTTTTATATTTCCATACTTGGCTTCAGATAAAGGAAAGTGGATCCACATTTTCCTTAGTCCCAAGAGCTAACAGTGCAGCAGGTAATGAAACAAGTCAGAGCCTCAGAGTAAATCTGAGAATTGGATATCAAAACCCTCTGGGAAGGAAGAATTAGTCATCCCTGGAGATTAGCCCCTGGATTGAGTCAGTCAGTGAATGAGTTGTCAGCGAACACCCTCAAGAGCTCTGTGCTGGGGAGTCACTTCTCAGAGTATCGTCTCCCATTCCTGAGTTATAACTCACGAGGTCTCAAGTTAATGAGGGGCAAAGCAGGTTCTTATTCCAAGCACCCTGACTTTTAAATCAGCCAGTTTTTTCTTCAGTGCAGAACATCACACACAGTGGGACACCGTCCTTGAACCCAGCTGTCTCCAACCCAACAGGACATCAGTACCACTGAATCTTGTTCTGACAGTTTTTTGGCTTTTTATAACTTTTCTGTGGATAGATGCAAGGGGTGGGCAAGCCTTGCTCTTGGCTGCTGACACAGCCTGCACACTCCTCAGAGCCAGCTCTCACCTGGCTTTTCCACATGGTGGTTCTTGATTTAGGGCAGAACTGGATCCCTGTCTCAGGGAGCAGAGCCATGAGGTGCTGCATTCCTAGGGACAGTTTCAGGTGAAGTCCAGCCAAACCATACCTTTTTCCGTGAGTGTTGTGGCAGAGTACCTGACATAGTGAAGCAGACTCCCATGTTTGACTTCTGCACATCTAACGGGATTTTCTAATGCCTTTTAATTTTGTTATTCAGAATTCACCCTAGCTGCCCTGTAGTGATTCTCGGGGGGTGTGTGGGGGGAGATATACTGAGACCACTTAGACTGAGGCCTTCAGAAGAGAATCAGGAAACAAGTTTCCCAAGTGGGACTGAACTGACATTGCTTCCTGTGATCCTGTGAGTTCATAGGCACTATCATATCTCTGATGACTGGTTAAACTATAACTGTGGGGCGCAGAGGTGGCCTTTCAGTCAGTCTTCGTAGTGTGGGACAGAGATAATAAAATGTTTTTAATCTAAGTCCAAATAAATCTAATCTCAAGGTCCCAAAATTATCCAGTGTAAACCCCAATCCTACCACCTCCACTGTTGGCCCCCATTTTCCCCTCCCTTACAGCTGACTACTAAATTACTAAAAGTTCTCATTCCCAAGTCTTCTCAGAAGACTAATTTTTTCAGAGAAACGCCATAATTTATTGAGTTCCTCTGGTCCTCAAAGCCCTAAGAGTTGGAGGGAGCTCAGTTGACTTACTAGATTAGACAGTGACATGGATTTAGTGGCACAGGGTCAATGGCCTGAGAGGCTGGTTTTTTGGTTATTTTTATTTCCTTTTTTAGAAGCCCTGGAGGCCTCAAGGCAAGCAGGCGAGTTTAACTTGGAGGCCCTAGTAGGGAATAAAGGCCACAGTCCTGATCAGTGGGGACCCAAGAATTTGGTCTGTGAGGCATTATCCTTTCCTCTAGACTCTTTGGGGTCTGTGGGCAACAGACAACTGGCCCATAAGCAAGTCCCTCGCAGGACCTCAGGATTGCCTGTCAGTTCAGTGCCTAACCAGGACCTGTTCCTTCACTCTCAGCCAACTCGAGTAAAATGGCATCATTTATTCGTTTCTTTCTCCTCGGATGTTAGTAAAATACTATAATTTGCTCCTCAAAAGACTTTAGTAAAAATGTGCCTGTATACTGGCTTCTTTCTGTTAGGCCTTTGAGGAGGTAGAAAGAAAATTAGTTATGGAGCTGAGGTGCCTTCTGATATCCTTCTTACAGTTTCAGTGAATGTTCAAAAACAGAAAACAAAAATAAATAAATAAATGAACCCAGAGCCATGGCAGAACCTGGCAAGCTACTCGTGGTGTATTCGATATGCCAAAAACAGTAACAATAATGGACTCATTCCCAACTAATGGAGACGTTACTAGTGCCCACTTCAGCAAATAGATGAACAACGAGAAGACAAGTGACAAGCATTTATTTCATTATTATAATTAAATAATATTTTTGTTAAAATAAAATATTTATTTTACTATTTATTACAAACAAAAATAATCTTTTTAAAAAAAAACACAAATTTTAGTTTTTTTAATCATGAAGGTTTTTTTTCACTGCATTTTAGGTTGTTACAATAGTGTTGTTGAAGTTTCCTGTATTGATGTACAAAATGACTGTACCCCACCACCACCATGACCACTACACCAGTTCCTATTTCACATCCAATGTCATCTTTCACCCATGCTTCTCCCCACACTGTCCATCAGTAAGTTTTGTTATCTGTGGCCAAAGGTTTATCTTTGTTTGGTGCCCTCTATGTCTTTATCTCCTCTCTGTAGCTCAGATGAGTGAGATCATCCAGTATCTGTTCTTCCTCTGACTGATTCCACTTAACACAATACCCTCCAGTTCCACCCACACTGCCATGAACTGCATGATATCATTGTTCCCTATAGCTGTTTCTTATGCATAGCGTTTTCCATACATGACAAATTCTTTACCTTTTCATTCACTATGAATATTTGTGCCATTGCCACATCTTAGATATTGTTTCAAGTGCTACAGTGAACATAGAAATACACACCTCTTTGCAAAGCAGTGTTTGTGTGGTAGGTACCAGGAAGTAGAATAATCAAATCATATGAAAATTCTGTTCCTTTTCTCCTGAGAAGTGTCCACACTGCCCCTGGTAGAGACTGAGCCAGACAACATTCCCACCAACAGCAAATGAAGATTCCTTTCTCAGTACATCCCCGCCAGCACCTATGGTCTCTGGTGTGAGATGATACCTCATCATTACGTGGATTTGCATTTCCTAATAGTCATCCCTTTTTCCTGTGCTAACTAACTTGACCTCCACATATCCTCCTTGGGGAAGTGTCTCTTTATCTTTCTTTCCCCAGTGTTTGATGGCATTATTGTTTTGTGTTGTTATTCGCCTTTGTGAATGTTTTATATATCTTGATTATTAACCCTATGTCTTACATTTTGCATGAGAATATTTTTACCACTCAGTTATGTCTTTTGATTTTGACCTTTGACCTGAGATTTTGTTCTCAAGTCCTCAGTTCTGCTCCATTGCGCAAAGTCTGTCTTTATTCCAGTACCACACAAATTTAATAGTAGAATTTACAGTCAGGAAAAAAAATATATACCTCCATCTTATTTTCTATAAGTTTTGCTTTGACTAAAAATCACACACACACACACACACACATACACACACACAAAATATTTGAAAAGGATAGGGATAGAGAAAGGTTTACTGATACTGTATGAAAAGGCTTATATGTGATTTAATTATTCTATAGATGTGCAATTCAACATAGTCCATGTGTTCGACATGATCTGTACATGTAACACTATATAGTTCATGCATGTGCATCTCTAACAATCCACATATATACATCAACTCTGTACATAGAATAGGTACAGCCCATGTGTGTGCAGTTCTGCATAGACTATGTATGTGTAACTCCACACCATCCACATGCATGTGATTTCCACACATGTGGATGTGTGTAAAACTTTCCACACCATCCCTATGTGTAAATATGTGATTTGCTTACATATACTAGAGTATGCAACTCTAAACAGAGGAATTCTTTAGGAATTGTACAATGAAGCAATTAACAAAAGTGATACTGGATGAAAAGAAATAGAAAAACAGGAATTAAATAAGAGAGAGAGAGAGAAAGTAATCTAGTACCTCTAATCTAGAATACAGCTATTGGGTTTAATCGGGTGAAAAGGCAAAAAAAAAAGTAGCCCTTGTTAAAAAAAAAATAAGGCAAACTAGCCCTTTTGAATAGGCTTATAATCAGTACAAAATAGAGGCCTTATTCTATTACAAAAACACAGGGACCAAGCAGAGAACTCAGTAGGGGCCTGTAAATCAAAAAGTACTGAAACTGGCAAAGAAGCCAGCCTTGAGGGGGCTCAAGGGAAAGGGCTTGGGAAGGGCAAAGCCCACCCTATGTGGGGACAGCATGTGCTCTGTTTATGTGTCCTCCCACTCTCCATAGCCTCAGTAATCCCCCTTCAAACTGCTATTTCAGAACCTGCTGCTTTTGGGGGGGGGGAGGTGAGTCCTGTTACTTTATATCCTGATGGGTGAGAAATCTTAGGAAAGGAAGCTTAGATCTAACAACATCTTTAAAATTTAGTCTTATAGATAGTACAATGAAAATAAAAATTTGAGAATAAGCTTTTTTTTGTTGTTGTTTTTTGGGTCACACCCGGTGACACTCAGGGGTTACTCCTGGTTCTGCACTCAGGAATGACTCCTGGCAGTGTTAGGGGGACCCTATGAGATGCCGAGGATCGAACCTGGGTCGGCCGTGTATAAGGCAAAAGCCCTACCCGCTGTGCTATCACTCTGGCCCAGAGAATAAACTATTTTTGTTCAAGAAAATAAAAACATTTAAGCTTTCCAAAATGGCCTCCAAAGATTAATTTCTCAAATAAACATTATAAAAACCTACTTTTTATGACTGGTTTTGCTCAAGAGAGAAATCATTGTAAAAAGTTTTGCTTGGTATGGCACGCTAACTAATAATCACACCTAGTATCTGTGCTAACAGAAACAGAGAAATGGCCACAAAAAGTTGGAATCCATCCATGTCTATCCCATGCAATTGCAGTAAAATGCAGGCCCCTTCAGAGCTACAAAAGAGAGGGAGAGAAGACAGAGAGAGAGAGAGAGAGAGAGAGAGAGAGAGAGAGAGGCGCAAAAGCAGAGTGGTTAAACCTACTTGTTTCCATTCATTCAGCATCTGTGATCACCTTTGCTGTCCACTCCTTGCTGGAGAGTTTTTTCAGTGTCAACCACGAAGTCAGTTGGAAATGTCCGTTCTCCTGCCTGGAGAGAAATGGGCAGCAAAGCAAGTGAGAGAACAGCATCTGGGAGAAGCAGGGGAATCCACAGCTCTGGGCCTCCTGGCCTTTTCCTCCCTGCCTCATTCTGTT
Source organism: Cryptotis parvus (assembly GCA_021461705.1). Classification (NCBI taxonomy): domain Eukaryota; kingdom Metazoa; phylum Chordata; class Mammalia; order Eulipotyphla; family Soricidae; genus Cryptotis; species Cryptotis parvus. The sequence continues at coordinate 53,615 of JAJIBD010003135.1, read as the reverse complement.
TGACTCAGTGAGACATTAGAAGAGATGCTGAGGGCGAAACAGAGGCCAGAACAGCCCAGCCTGCTTTGGTGCTGTAACCTGGATGTGCAGCAGCTATGAGATTCTCCTTGTCTGGCACTTTGCTGGCTGCTTGGACTTTACCTGTTACTGCAACACTAACTCAGCAGAATGTGGCAACAGCCAGGCCTGGGGAAGAATATGGCACCCCAGAAAAGCAATTCCATTTTTTTTTTCAAAAGAGAGAAAACCCAATGGCAAAAATCTTTAATGTAATGAATAGGATAAGAAAGTCGGAGTGGCCTCCGACACAGCAGATGGGAAAATGGAAGCCTGGTCTTCCCATACAGGACAGGTGAGGCCAGATAGGGAAAGCAGGATACAGCAGAGAAGATGGGCATCTCGAACAGGTGAGCAGCACCACAGATGCCTCCAACCCTATCCTGGGTGGAGAAAAGTGAATTAAGTCAACAGCAAGGTATATCTTCCTTTACTTGCCTTTTGCCTTTTGTTGTTAATATTCAACATCAAATATCACATGTTTCAAGGTTCACATTAGCATGTCATCAAGGGCAGTTTGCATATCGGTTCAGACACATTCCACGAATTGCCTCTCTGGTACTCACAGGACGTTGCATGTGGGTATTGAGGCTTGAACCTCTAATGGAACGTGGGCCTATGTCATGAGCCCCTAACCCTAACCCTAACCCTAACCTTAACCTGCTTGGCTCCATTTTAGGGCATGAATTACTTGGAGGATCGGCGCTTGGTGCACCGTGATCTGGCAGCCAGGAATGTACTGGTGAAGACCCCGCAGCATGTCAAAATCACAGACTTTGGGCTGGCTAAGCTTCTTGGTGCCGAAGAGAAGGAATACCATGCAGAAGGAGGCAAAGTAAGACGTTTTTCTTGTCACAGGGAAAGTCGGATGTAGGGACAGTCTCAGATGTCACCCACCACTCACACTTGGTGCCTTTTTTTCTGGTAGTGGGAGCTAATCCACCATGGGGGTAGCTTATGGGAGGAATTTTCTGGGAGACCTACTGCTGACCCATCTAGAGGTAAGGGGCAATAAATAGCAGCTACATTCTCAGTAACTTTTACCAAGTTTTGACATTTACCTTTAGAGAAGGTGTCAAGAAATGCTGCATCAATGTGGGCCTCTTCCAGAGGCTGTAGACTCACTGTGTAGAAAGGATGTTCACGTGTTGTGTAGATTTGACTCTATCCCCACTGGCCTTGATGAAGCCATTTCTCTTCTCCAAACCATTTTCCTCCTCCCAGAGAAGCTCCAGACTCTCTCCCACCAAGGAGGGAAGAACTCTGCTGCTGGATTTTGGCATACTCATGAGCAGTAGATGCCTTCCTCATCATACTACACATGCTAGATACACCTGGTGAACAACAGGATCCCAGTTTACCTGTCTGCTGAGGAACTAACAGGTCTCTGCTGCAGTGTTATGAGACTGGCCCAAGGGCCTAGTGGAGCAGCCCCATTGTTGTCTGACTCAGTGCCTTTTCCTCCAGCTGGGAAGGAGCCCCAGGCCCTGTGGAATAGATGGAGCAGGGTGGCCTTTCTTCTCTCTGTCTCCTGTCATCTGAACAGTGCAGTTTCACTTTTTAACAGAAGGAAGCTAATAGTTGTCTCTTTATCTCTCATCTCCCAAGGTGCCTATCAAATGGATGGCTTTGGAATCAATTTTACATCGAATTTATACCCACCAGAGTGATGTCTGGAGCTATGGTGAGTTGACATTAGATGCAAATGAATTTTTGCTGAGGCTCAGCTGGCTGAGCTTGTCTTGATTTATGCTATTTACCATCTGAGAGTGTTCTGCAAGGTGGTAGCAAATAGCAGTGTAGCAGTCGATATGTGTGTGTTGTACTAAGAAACATGGCAAGAAAGTCCAGTCTAACTTTCACACTGACCACACCGGGGCCCCAGTCAACCCAAGAGAAAGGATGGTGAGAGGGGGGGGAAACTAAAGCCAAAAAAGTGCCTCCACATGCTAAGTCAGACCAAATTTGGAACTTCCTCATGGAGCCAGTTTCAGAAGAGCATTGACAGAGTCTTGGGATACAGGATTTGTGAAGGCCTTGTGTTGGTCCTGCTCTTTGCTGTAGTGGATGGAATCATGTATCTCAGGGAACACCTGGAAAACAGGTTCGTATGAGAAAAAATTAGAATAGGAAAGAGGTGGTTATTGTCTCTGACTCAACTAGAGCCTCTCCCGAGTGCCTGTGCCTCAAGGTTCCACTGTGCCTGCTCAGATTTACTCACCTTCTCCCCCAAACACACCACTGCATGCTCTCTACAAGGCCCATGTATTTTCAGAAAGTACCATGGGTGTGTTTTCACCATCACTGTTTGCCCTTGCCTGTTTTCACACGCTGTCCCTGGATGTTACCTGGCAGTTGAGTAGGTGGGCACTTTTGTTTTTCTAGAGAGAATTATATCTACACAGGCTTTACTACAGCTTTGATTTTTTCAAAAACCATGGTTGACTTTAATACATAGCTTTAATACATACATTTCAATACCTTTCACAAGGAACCATTTCTTATTGTTTCCAGGATTTGTTTTGTTATTTAAAGACTCACCTTTATAGCCTTGTTTGTCTTTGGAATAAAGAAAATTGCCCCAGTCCACAGATATAAAGGCCTCTGAACCTTGGGAACAGTAGCAGTGATGATGCATAAAGACTAGGCGTTGTGATTACTGTTGATTCATAAGTGACTTCTGCATCTTCTAGGAGTCACTGTTTGGGAGTTGATGACCTTTGGATCCAAGCCTTATGATGGGATCCCTGCAAGCGATATCTCCACCATCCTGGAGAAAGGAGAGCGCCTCCCACAGCCGCCCATCTGCACCATTGACGTCTACATGATCATGGTCAAGTGTGAGTGATGCCCTCGGCCATCTAACCTGCACAGCTGAATATTGGCATCCAGGATGCTTGGAGCCTGCAAAGGCGGTGCTACCTTCAGCAAAATGGTCCAGGCTTCCGGTTTCCCCAAAGAAATGCTGCCATCCTTTAAGGCAGTCCCTCGAGTCCAGACACTTTTTAGAGGCCGCGGGAAACACCCCCCGCTGGGCTAACGCCCTCGCCCATTGCAGTTTTCTTTATAAGGAGACTTGCTTGGCTCAGTGAACACTGATCTGACCTTTGCTCCTGTGGAGTGGAGTAAATAAGTAAAACAGAGCTACCATAAGCTATTAAATCAAAGTATTCTATTTTTCGAGTTGGTCCATTAAAAGAAAAAACTGCCCCACATTTTGAAACCTGTTACCAGACAGACTGAATGTTTTTAAATGCCTAACAATGAGTAACCACAAGCGGCAGATAAAATCAACATTTCTGTTCTTACTTAAACCTTTCAGATTGTGGATTTATATAGACCTCATATTTTATTTATATGAGGTCTGCATATGTAAACATTTAATCCAAATAGAGTGTGTTACTTGATCGATACTATCATACTATCATTTTACCACATCCCACATTCGATGGATGCTATAGGCTACATTACACATACATATAATGAGCATTTACCTATGAAGGGAACATGACAGCGCTGAGTTCATGTGTCTGTGCTTTTCTGAACTTTAGAGCACAGAGGTCATCTATTTTAACTCCCTAGCTCTGGGCTGAGGAACTGGGATCCAGAAGTTTCATGGTTTCTCTAAGGTCACATAGCAGTCTGGCCAAAAATAGCTTGACATCCTGCTGATAGATAATAAACATTAACCCTCAAGGGCCCAAGGATTCCCAGCCAGTAGCTCTTCCTCCAGTCTATTAGATGTAGACTTGAAACCTCATGTAATCCGTGGGCTCTCACTTTCTCCTGTGGAAATGCCCCCCAAGCCCCTCCCATCCATGTGCAATGATGACCACACATGCAATCAGTGATAGCACCCATGTGATTGGGTGGAAGCTCTACATTTTAGATTACTCTAAATTAATTTACTCTGATTTCTGTTGCAAGGCTACTGCATGAGTACCGATAAGGACATTTGATTTGACAAGTGAGGGCCTAGAGCATAGCCATGGGGCTCTCGTGGTTAGAGCATTCACAGACGTGGGTTCCGGTCAGCCTGCCCAATCCTGAAGAGGCAGTGCCAGATGCTGAAGAGTAAAGGGTCTTAGTATCCCCCCCAGTCCAGTACATCATGTTATTATGGTCTTTGTTTTATTTTTTATTGAGGCACTGTGATTTGCAGTTATGCATGCCCTTTAAACTGCTGACAGTACTAGTTTCTTAAGACTTAAGGCCTAGTACAAAGGTCTGTGTATTTTTTTGTTTTGGTTTCATCTTTTATCATTATCTGTTTTGAGGGGCTCTCATCACAAATACCCTCCTTATCATATTTCTTGATTTTTAATGGTCCTGTTTTCCTCATTTCTCTCCAGGTTGGATGATAGATGCAGACAGTCGCCCAAAGTTCCGTGAGCTGATCATTGAATTCACCAAAATGGCTCGAGACCCCCAGCGCTACCTTGTCATCCAGGTACTGATTGCAGCCACACTTCCATAGGGAAAGTCCCTCTAACAAGTATCAGAGTTGTGGCTCTCTAGTTCACTTGACTGATGCACAGTGTCCCCAGGCAAGGTCAGCACATTCCCAAGCTTGAGTGAAGCCATAATGAGTCCACCTGCTCCACTGACAATCTATATGAGTCTCCTCCCCAAACAGTGCAAGGCTCCCTCCAAACATTGATTGGCTCAAGCCAATCAGTGTGATGAAGAAAGTTCTGGTGTCTCGCAAATGCTTGGCTTTAGGTACCTGATTCACCAATATAAGATGAACAAACCAAACTCACAGTCAAGATTTGATGAAATGCAAAATATTTTGAATCACAGCAAAAGGTTCTGTTCTTAAGTTTCAGTGTGTTTGAAGAAGGGTTTGGGGAGGAGGAAGAGATCATAGCCCACAGCGACAAGTGATTCTCTGCCACCTGCTCAGGGACTTTCCTGACCAGAGCAACTCTTTCCTGACCCAAGTGTGGCAGATCCCACAGGCTGAGAGGTGTCCCCCTACCTTAGACACCAGTCCCAGGTTTCAGTCATTGCCCATGTTTCTGACTGACATTATACTTTTTTAAAAAAATGTTTTATTATGGAACTGTGATTTACAAAATTATTGATAGTTGAGTTGACTGACATTATGGATAAAATGTTTCCATACCCTGCTCTCAGGGGACATTAGCTTGTGAAAGTGCCTCAGGAAATGTTGGAAACCTGGATAAATACTTTCTCACTGGATAAATACTTTCTGTGGGGGAGGGATTTCCCAAGAGGGGCCTGGTATCACTGCAAGCCTATGAGGCCAGTGGTTCAATGAAAGGGCAAAAAGCGTTACACAGGCTACTCCAGCCCTGCAATGCCAGGACATAACCAGGGGGCCTTTCAGTGAAGGTCAGGAGCCTCCAGAGCAACACCTGGCAGTGTTGAGGGGCCTCCAAGTTGCATCCTGTGATGCTCAGGGAGATGATATGGTGCCAGAGATCAGTCCTGGGATGACCACATGCAAGTCACAGTAATCTCCATGGTCCCTGAATGCTTTTTTTTTTTTAAATAAAAGGATACGAGTGAGGAAATTCCAAGTGAATTAGGTGTAAAGGCAATATCCAGAGAGCCTACAGAGCTTTCCTGGCTTCTGGGTGCCTCATGGTCCCAGAAGCTCCTCAAGTCACTAACTCAAGGGCTCTGGGAAGCTCATCCTTGCAGAGGCCTAATAGGGTTCACTGCATAACCAGGTTGGATTGCAGCATTGGCCTTGCCTGATGGCTTTAATCTCAGGGTTCTCACCTCTGCCTAAAGGTATGGGGGCGGGGGGAGGCAGGACTAAAATTCCAGCCCTCTAATCATGAGGGTTGACTCCACTGGGGAGTGGCTCACTGTTAGCTTCTCCCAGAAAAATCTCATCACTGGTAAAAAAAGACTCCAGTGTCTTTCTCAGCTCATTGGAAGTCCACGTTTTAGGATCTTTGTGCCAGGAACAGGATCAAAAGACAAATATTTGCTTATTATTATAAATTATAGCAGTCTTGATCAAAGGTGCTGCTACAGCCTATTCTTCCACCACCCCACAAGCTGTGAGCATTTCATGCAGTGACTTTTTAGATATCATGTAATTTTTTTTTTTTTGCTTTTTTGGGTCACACCCAGCAATGCTCAGGGGTTACTCCTGGCTCTGCACTCAGGAATTACTCCTGGCGGTGCTCGGGGACCATATGGTATGCTGGGGATCAAACCAGGGCCGGCGTAGGCCGGCCGCGCAAGGCAAACACCCTACCCACTGGGCTATCACTCCGGCCCCAAGATATCATGTAGTTTTACTGCTTCGATTTGAGATACTGCCTATTATGTAGGTGGCACCCATGGATGGCTTATGTGAGGTGGGAAGAGGAGAGAGAGATGGTCACTTTCTCCCCAGCTGCCTCTGCCAACCAGGACCCACTGGGCAGGCTAAGGACTGATAAAATCTGCATGAGCCCCTGCACAGTGTGGGCCTGAGCCCCACCAGTCCCTTGAGGTGTCCATCAAGCTACACCTGATGTCTGCTTGATCTCTAGGCACGAGAGTTGGTCCCCACTACCCGAGATTTCTCGGGAGCCACAAACTCATACTGGAGTGAGGAATTGCACTCTGCAAGAAAGGAAAGTCAGTCCTAGGCCTTACCCAGGGTTTGTTCAGAATTCTTGTTTTCCTCACAGAAAAATAACTTTCAGGAGTATATGAGCAGTGAAATAAAACAGATTTTATTATGGAGGTTTTAGGAAGGGGAAGGAGGAAAATGAGTGAGAGAGAGAGAGAGAGAGAGAGAGAGAGAGAGAGAGAGAGAGGGAGAGTACACATCTCAAGAAGGAAGATGCGGCACCACATGTGCTCGGCCACGTGGGCTCAAACAGCACATGGGCTCAGGCAGCAGTGTGTGCCATCCTTTGGTCAGGATGGCTTTTATAGATTTCTTCCCAAGCTACTTCCGTATGGGACTTCAACCTAGGTTAAAGTCCGTTGCTAGGGCCTGTCAGGGAACGCTGGGCACCCCAACAAAGTCCGGGAACAGAGTCTAGGGAACATCAGTGGAACCTCCACTTGTGGGGGGAACACTGGGTGCCCCAACAAAATCAGGAGCAGGAGTGATTCCCTTATGCCCCAGGGGATCAGCGGCCAGCAGATGGAGAAAGACGCAAGAGTCCAGCAAAGTTTCAAAAGGCTTTACTCTCACAGGTTCTGGTATGCAATCCAGTAACAGGAAAATCCCACACTTCAGGTTCCTACCTGGGCCCCGGACATGTGTAGGTTTAGAATCCTAAGCCAAGATGGCCGCTACCACTTGCCAAGGCCCAACGGAGAAGAGAAAGGAGAGAAGGAGAGCAAAGAGAAACCAAAATGGCCAAAAAGCCCTTTCTCCTTTCTCCTAGCTTATTTTATAGATAGAAGCCCGACAAAGCTTCCAGCCCAGCTCATGGTGGGCTGGGCTATCTAGAGAGGAAGCCAGGTAAATGACCATATTGAAATGCAGATCTTCAGGTGGGCCCTTTGGCTCAAGCTTCACAAATGCCAGAGCTGACTCCCTGAGATACAATCTCCCTAGCAGAGCAGGGATAGGCTGCATCTCTGAACCAGAAAGCAGTTCAAAATGTAATTTGTAGAAAATGGCATTAATACTTCTCACCATGAATATATAGCCAGCTGATTCTAGACTCTAGATCCCACTAAGGTCCAAAGTCTATCAGAATAATTCACTTTGGCATTATCTTTAGAAACAGAGGCACATCAGCTTGCCTGTAGGTGCACTGGTATGTCTCTTTAACTAGGAGAACTGATTACATTATGGTTGATCCAACATGGCCAAGTACTCTTGGAATATATGCATGTCTGTCCCTCGATGGGACCTGTGGGAGTAGGAAGAATATTGAACTGGAGCAAGAAAGATTCATAATAAGAATATTTTTGCCATATAAAATTATTAAATCAGTCCAATTCTTCCCACACAGCAGAGCCTGACAAGCTACCCATGTCGTATTTGATATGCCAAAAACCAGTAACAATGATAGACCTCATTTTCATGACCCGAACGAATGGTTTGAGGCTCTTCATGTTCCTGGAGCATGCAGATGACCTTGGGCTACACTAGCACGCCACAGGATGTATGGAGATATTACTGGTGCCTGTGCAAGCAAATCGATGAACAACAAGTGTTCAATTCTGCCCAAGCTCCCATTGTTTCTGCTCCAGTGATTCCCTAAAGACAGGGAGCAGCTCTTCACATAAGCTAAGTGTAGCCAGAGCATAAAGCTCAGTAGGGCGTGTCACCCAACAAAGGCTGTTGCCAATGAGTAGATTTTGGAAGTGGTCTTCTTTGAAAATCTCCTGGAATGTAACCGGATTAAGGGCTAGGCAGAGATAGGTTGATCCAGCTTCCTCAAGGTCTGTTGAGGGTGAAAGTCTTATCAAGTCCTGGTTCCTGGTTTCAAAAGGCAACTCTGGACAGTCTGGATAAGTTTCATTGCCATGGGTATCCCCCTGTCTGCCTGCCTACATCACCTATAGGAAACCAACTTCAGAGAATCAACAGGATGTTACTGGAACTAAACTAACCAACATCCAGATGCCTGTAGCAATACACACCAGGAAGTAGAGAAGGCTTGGGGACCATTTTTTCCTTTCTTTCTGTAATTTAAATGTCTGACTTAATGTTAATTTCAGTGTACACACTTTGATATGTAAAGTTAATGAAACTTCCCTGGGCCTTTTTAATGGTTTTAAAAATCTACTGATGATTAGATAAAGAAATTTTGGTATATTTACACAATGGAATACTATGCAGCTGTTATGAAAAATGAAGTTATGAAATTTGCCTATTAATGGATGGACATGGAGAGGATCATGTTGAGTGAAATTTGCCAGAAGGAAGAAAGACAGATATAGAATGACTGTATTTATTTGTATGACATATATATGTATATATACACACATACATATTATGATACCAATATCCAAGGTCAGGCGAAACGTGGATCAGGAGGCCTTGTCAAAGGTGAAAATTACCACAAACGTATGGGAGTCAGAAATTAGGAAAGTCAGAGAAGGGAACAGTGCACTAATAATTGTCGAAAGTGCTAATACCAATCTAGAACTAAGCATTAAATACAGGCAAAAAAAATACACATGATAACCTCAAAGTGTATGTATTACAATCCACAATGTGCAAGAGAAGGAAAAGAGAAAGAGAGACAGAAAGAGAAAGAGAGAAAAAGAAATAAAGAACCTACCATAGAAGTAGGCTAGGGGGGGGGACATTGGTGGTGGGAAATGGGCACTGGTGGAGGCGATGGGTCCTGGAACACTGTATAACTGTAACTGAAACATGAACATCTTTGTAATTGTATATCTCACAGTGGTATAATAAAATATTTTTTTAAAAAATCTCTTCACCAGGGAGATGAGAGAATGCACTTGCCAAGCCCTACAGACTCCAACTTCTACCGTGCCCTCATGGATGAGGAGGACATGGAAGATGTTGTGGATGCGGATGAGTACCTCGTCCCACAGCAGGGCTTCTTCCACAGCCCCTCCACCTCCCGGACACCCCTCCTGAGCTCTCTGGTATGGAATCTTTACTCACCCTCAAGCAATATCTACGGGTTTGAATCTACTGCGTTTTAGAGGAAACGGTCCTTCCAGTAATGCTCTTAATGAGAGACCAAGTGAATTTTACCCAAACCGTAAAGCTATTAATGAATAGTTGTGTATTGATTCATTTTTATTAATTGAGACATTATCACTGATAACTTGATTATAATCATTTTGGACCACTAAGAAGCACAATTAAATCAAAAGTAAGTAACAAGCTGAGACAAAATTAACTACCTTTAATAGATCCACTGCACAACCCACCTCCTGTGCCCAGTGAGGAGTATAAGAACTGTGCAAGTGTACAACTCGCCCTCTTTTTTTCTTTTTCTTCCCAGAGTGCCACCAGCAACAATTCAACCGTGGCTTGTATTAACAGAAACGGGGTATGTACACACACTGGATTAATGGGAATCACTTGTGGCTATAAAACTGTTATATGTTGACCCAGATGATCTTGATTATCTCCCTGTATGGATGCTTCCCCTTGTACTTCCCTAAGGCCAGTCATTAGCTGTCACTTATCACTGTACTGATAAGGGTGCTTCTTGGATCTGTACCTATAACACCACTAGGAAGCTGGTAAAAATGCAGATTCTCAGACCCACCCTCGACCCCAGCTCTCTGTCTGGGGCAGCCTTCCCAGGGGTGCTGATGTGCATCAAGAATTCTCGGCTGGACACATTCACCAGTACAGATACCCCAAACCACATTGAGCTGCTTTAATTTTCCTAACAAAACATATGGTCAATTTAAAATTCAGCTTCTCAATATGTTTAGAGTAATAGGAGCCCTCTGTGGCAATGGCTGCTCTGTGAAGGACTACAGATTATTGCAATTTGTCCCTAGAGAAAGCCCCAGCAGAGAGCAGGGATCAGAGATAAACCCTGCCCTTGGCCTAGGCGAGTGTGGGACCGTGGGCTTCACAGCATCTCCTGGATCCTTTCTCAGTCCGGTAGTGTCCAAATCTGCATGGAACCAGTTACACGCTGATACCTTTAACTTTGCCTCTCCCCAACAGAGCTGCACCCTCAAGGAGGACAGCTTCCTGCAGCGCTACAGCTCGGACCCTACTGGCACCATGCCCGAGGAGAACCTGAATGACTCTTTCTTTCCTGCCCCTGGTGAGTAACTTACCCTTGACTATCCTGCTCCTTGACCTTCCGAGTGTGTCCTCATGACCTGAGGCAGAGAAGAGCAGATGTACAGCTCAGATTGAGGAAAAAGCAGACAGATGCTCCCAGCACTGGGCAGCACTCAGATGTCCGTGTCATGGGCAAGCTGGTTATTTGCTGTAGGATTGTATCTTAGAATTTGTTTTGGATTGTCTATATATTAAACGTTGTTAGTGTTTGGTTCCTGAAGCAACCAGGTGCCATTGGGCTACACTGGCACGTGATAGGGTCAAATGGAAATGTTACTGACACCTGCTTGTGCAAATCGATGAGTAACGGGATGTCAAGTGATCAAGTGTTTGAAATAAATAGTAGAGATGTGTTTGGAGGGAGGGTGTGCATATGTTTGTGGTTATATGTTTGAGTGTGTGGGAAAGTAGATGTACATGAGTGTTTAAGGGCAGATTATGTGTGTGAGCAACTGTGCATATTCGTTGCCAAGTGTCTTCATGAGTGTTAGTAGTCTTATCAGTTTGAGAATCTCCATCCCTGTTTTCTCTTTGGCTCCATTCTTGACATATGTAATATATTTCCTATTCTATACTTTTTCAGGCAATTCTGATCTACATACACAGATACAATCATACACACACACACACTCACATGGCAGGATACCCTTTAAGACCTGCTTTCTTCGTGAACTATAAATACACCCGTTGTTTTAGAGTGAGGAAAAGAGTACACTACTCTGCAGCCATGGGAAGACATGAACAATGCTGACTTCCTGCCAGGCACAAGTCAGCGCCTTTTACAGCACTGCTAAGGGGGCAGGGGAGACCCATCACTCTCTCAGGATGATGCTTGGCTGGTTTAACTATTGATTTCTTTTAAATTGCAGAATATGTCAACCAGTGTGTTCCCAAGAGGCCTGCAGGCTCTGTCCAGAAGCCAGTCTATCATAACCAGCCTCTCCTTCCAGCTCCGGGCAGAGACCCTCACTACCAGAACCCCAACAGCAATGCGGTGGACAACCCTGAGTATCTCAATACCACCTATCCTTCCCACAACAACAGCATGCCTGAGGGTGCCGCCCTCTGGGCCCAGACAGGCAGTCATCAGATCAACCTGGACAACCCCGACTACCAGCAGGACTTCTTTCCTAAGGAAACAAAGTCCAATGGCATCTTTAAAGGGCCTTCAGCTGAAAATGCAGAATACCTGAGGGTAGCACCACCCAGCAGTGAATTTACTGGAGCATGACATGAAGAAAAGCACCAGCCATAAAAATTCCAGAAACTTCAGCCCACATGGACCCAGCCAAGGCAGCTGATCCAGTCCCAAGAGCCTGCAGTAACTCTCAGACCATGAACTGGCTCTGCCATATTTGCTTTCAATAGTCTGTCTTTAGCCAGGAAGCACCCTACTTGGATGTACCCTGGGGAGTTGCAGGTACATTTTCTGCAATCGTTCTTTGTCTTCAAACTGTGATGTGCCCACAGAAAAGGGGGTCCACTGGGCAAATTTTACCTTTCAATGAGGTACATTGGCAGCAGGGAGGGTGCGACAATGTATAAGGATTTTTATTGCTTGGTGACCTTTGGGAGTTTTGTCATTATTGCTTCTGTTTTTAACAAACTTTTCTAAGGAAGAAGCTCAATTATAGCACTTGCTACATGAGTTGTTACAAACTCAACCATGGCCTAGAAGCAAGGACCAGCATCTTCATGACTCTACTGGTTTTGCACCAAGACCTTTCCTTTGTGAAACAAAAAAAAAAATGGACATGGAACTCTCTGCATCCAAAGATGCCTATTAGTCCCATAGAGACTCATGACATTTGTGCAAAAGGATAAGCCACTCTGACCATTCCTGGGGAAAAAAGAATCGAAGGCATAAGATTCCTTCTCAGATATACTTTTCTATAAAAGTCTCCATGGTACTTGCTCTATGTTGGTTGACTGGTGTTTTCTAATTGTATGTATTAGACTTGTGTATCTTCTGTTTCATCACTTTTTAAACTCAATGTACTTTCCCATTAGCAGATAAAATAGAGAGAGAGGCGGTACATCAAATCATAGACCTGGGTAGCTAGAATTTCAGACCAGTACGTCAAGATGGTCCAGGGCAAAGCACAAGTTCACAGGAGAACATATCACCAGAGGCGAGTCTCAGATGAACTGTGTGAAGTCCTATGGTATGGAGGAATCTTACATCAGAAGAATAAGGCATGAAGGTGCTCATCAAACCCATTTAGCCCCCTTCCAAAAAAACATTTTTAAGTTTAGGCTATCATGGAAGATAATCTTATACCTTTTCACTTTTAAATGGAGTCCTTTGCTCCATTCCAGTAAATTTCCTCTAAAACCCCTCCCAACCCTTTGTACATAGAAACAATCAGGTTTTTGGACAACTCTGCAAGAACTTACAGCACCCCACCCATTATGAGCATTCTTAGAAATGGAAGCATAGATCAGATAGTATGAAATCTAAATGGTAAATAAGAAATTCAAATGTGAAATCAATGGGAATGTCTTAACAACATGAATGGGTGCTTTGGAAGAAGAAAATAAATCTGCTTAAAATAATTTCCCTCTACTTAGGATTCAGATAGTTAAGACACCATCTTTTATCTGATCTGAGTGATCTTGCAGCCTCTGTGAGATGATACTTTGCCAACAGTATTCTCCATAGTCACATCAACGTCCATCTAAAAAAAAGGTGTCTCATACAGTATTTCTTGGCTATGGGTATGCTATGTTATACAAGAAAACATTTTACTTTGACTTTAAATGATTGAACCTCAGATGGATTAGAGCCCCACCATTTCATACCAAAATATTTTAGTCTGTCTCAATGGAAATATACACTAGATTCAGTCTCATCCCTGCTTTCTGTCCTCAAATATATTTGCCTGTACTCAAGATATACAAATTCATAAAGCGTCATCCCCATCAACCAGAAACTCATAATTTTGTAAAGGGACAGACTCAGGTACCAACCTTAAAAACTGCAAGGCAGATGCAAGACAAGCATGCTTGAGAGCTGGCACATGTCAGCCTAGAGAAGGAAGCAGAGGGGAGGCAGGCAGGAGGAAGGGCAGCAGAGCTGAGACAAGGGACTAGACTCAGGACATGGAAAGTGTTTCATAATCTCTGGCCAAGAAAGTGTCTTTGAGAGGAACCGCTGATCAAGCAGGCTTCCAGGAACTGAGGCAGCACTCCCAGCTTCTGTGAGTCTGTCCTCTGTTGGGCTTTCAGTGATCAGAGAGGTGATGCAGCCTTTCTCAGAGTCTTGATGTATGCTGTTGGCAGAAAACCGTTTTCCTTGTTCACCTCGGAGCCCAGGTCTTATAGTCAGAAGCTCATGGACTCGAGAACAACCATTTAGAGCCTCTTCTCACTCACTGAAAAACAGGTCACTGATGAGGAGGGCCTGAAGGCCAGACAGCAACCATTAAATCCTAGTGTTCTGGTCATTTGAAACATCTTACTAAAATGCCATAAAATCATGACAGCTATTCAAGGTCTTTCTTTGTATTTCAGTTTTCCTGCATAAAATATGGTTGCTTAATGCTCTTAATTTTAAGATTATGTTTCCCATAATACCATCACTCACTATGATATATCACATAATGTTAGGGAGGCCTAAGGGACTAATTGTGAGTGAGTGCTTCCAGTTCACTGTTCTATACCAGGACAAGGTAGAAGAGGACTCCTCAGAACTCAAGGATATCTTTAGTACAGTTCTGTTTGGCCACATTTTCAAGTAGATCCTAAGCCCTTCATTTCTTCCTCAACAACATAAGCTGCTAAGATCCTGATTTTGGTTTCTCTCCATCAGGAGGCCTTTCCCTAGGTACAACCTCAGATGTAACCTAGGGGAAACACATCCAGGGGGAGAGCAGGAGTCTGGAACTGCCATTTATAGCAAGTCACTGAGTTCCAGAGGAGCCTGTGTTGTGCATACAGAAATATTTCTATCATCTTGGGAAGTTAAGCAGAAACACCTTTTCCAATCTCTGTACCTGAGTCTAGCTGTCTCTTGATTTTTTAACAAGAAGCTCTGTAGGAACTGCCATTGTATCTCTGTTCTAACACACAGTGCTTAGGAATCTGTTGAAACTTCCTAATTATGCACTGCAGCTCTTATCAGTTCTAGACATATATCAACTTTGAACTGAATGACTACAAGCCCTGGTTGTAGTCACATGTGCCATCCCTTGGCATCTTCTGGGTCTTTACCACAAAGTTTCTAATTGAACTCCAATGTAATCTTGTTCTGGGAACTTTTCAGTGGTCCCTAAGATTATTCTCATGAAAAGGCCCAATGATGGGAGTAGGCCCTAGCCAAAGGCTTTCCACTCTACTACTTATGCGATACAGGTTTCAACCCCTTCCCTCATATGAACTGAAAAGAGACAGACAAGGCAAACAGACACGGATGGTAGCCAAGAGTCTACTCTCACTACCACTAAAATGCCCTGATCCGTTTTGAGAAGGAAGTTAGGAGTGTCAGACCAGCTGAATAAAAATCTTGGGGGACTCCATATGAAGCACACGAACAGCAGCTCTTCAGTAGTCTGTAGTTTTATGCCCCCAATTTGGGGATAAAATGAAAGAGACAGGGTAGAGTGAGGATTCTCAGAGGAAGCAAGGTAACTACATGTAATTCCCAGTGACCTTAAACTTGGTCTTTGGTGCCCATTTCAAAAGCTTCCTATTTCTTTTTCCCACCATCTTATCCTGAAAGTGTCAACTACCCATCTCCATGCAATAAAGTGCCAATAACTTGCATTTTTATGGAGTTAGAAAATCTGTCTCCTCCCAGGAAATAGGCTTTTGACTCTTACCTGAACAACTATTGAAATTGTCCTTATGTCTGCTTTGCATTTCTTTCCCTTGATAAGCACACATTTTTATTACAACTTGATGATCTGTTTATATTTCCTTGCCTGGGGCTGTAAAACCTCTCTGAATAGATTCCTGTTCATTGCCTCAATTACCAAGGATATTGGTGTATTGGGATGTTATATTTTTTACTATTAAAATGACACAGACAACAGGATCTCTAGATGTCACTCTATTTTAGTAACTTTTTTTGAGGAGTACTATCCTCTTAATGTAGCACTGAATTTTGTAGGGTATATTTTTAGGAAAAATCCTTTTGTTCTAAACAGTTTACTTTAGAAAGACTGAAATAGAATAAAATTTGAAGATGAAATCTTTAGGAGAATTTCACTGAAGTGAGAGAAAGTTCTCTCAGTCTTTGAAGACACAACATCACTGAGCTAACTAGAGATTATCCTGATGAAGAAGAGAATGCTGCATTTATACTTATAGAATCAGTAAGGGTGGAATGCACATATAATCTAATCCTAGTCTGAAGCAGTTTCCTTTGAGTCTGTCCTGGGTGACAATCATGGAGAATTTGTGTTCAGAATCATTGATAAATGAGCCCAATTATGTGCTGACCTCCACTTATCTGTAAGTGTAAGAAAGGCAATAATATAGCACTTTGTTTATACATGCTAATCTGACTCTGAAATGAATTGTTTTATTTTTGTATTTACAGCTGATAGGCATTTACCAACAGATAGAGTAGAAATATCTGCAGTCCCCTAACATTCAGCATGTTTTGGTCACTTCTGTTAATATGTTAATATGTTGATGAAGTCCATTGGTCTCACGAAGCCTTTCCCTGACCATCAAGTCGGTTCTCACTCCCTCCCACACAGTGACCTTAGCTGTGGCACTCAGAAAAAATCCTGAAGCCCCACTGTACCCAGATCCATGATCTACAAACCACTAGGGGTGAAACCTAGACATTTTTATCTTTGAAAGGGCAAGCCATTCTTAGACTCAGCCAAGGCTGAGAACCACCGACCTAGAGATTAACCACTGGAGCCTGGACTTGCAGGAAATTTTTGCCAAAGCAGATATTTCAGGGGTTAACCCAGGTCTGAGAACATTAAGCCATGTGACCTTAATATCTGCCACTTAGCATTGGAAACATAGAGGGTCAGAGACTCCTGTACAGATGCCCAAGTGCTAGAGAAAAAAAAGATTGACCTGATGGCTGGAAGGAAATAGAGACCAGATACTCATCTCCTATTTCCTCTATTAAAGGTTGACTAGTGGTGAAATAAAGATAATGAGGCTTTCTTGCTTTTGTGGAACCAACTCACCACCTCTCTTTAGCAACCAAGTGGCGTTTATTTCCCAGAGTGAAAGAAAACTTGGCCTCTTGGATACTTTACCAAGAGGATGTCAAAAACCTTGAAAAGTACAACGAAAGGACTCTTGTTTTAAGAAATATTTTGCATTTTTAAATACATCATATCCAGGATTTTAAACTACAGTAGTTATTATTGCTTCCTATGTGTGTTTATCAGCACAACCACTGTAAGTGGTGGGAACTTGTGTCTCGGCTCAATCACCTGCAGTAGTGCTGAGAGTCCCTACCGGTCACTGGCACAAGACACAGGAAGGAATTTTTAAGCTTATTTCTTCTCAACAGAGAGAGAAAAGCCCCTTGATTGACCTTGTTTACAGAAATGTTTGGTATATAATCTCTTGGAAAGTGAGAGACCCCATTGATCTACCCTCAACTGAAGAGGACTGAGACGAACAGCAGCAATAAACTTCATTCTGAACTGAGCGAAGGCTTCTAGAGGTGGTATCACTGTCTTTTTCTAGAGATGGTACCTTTTAACAATGTAAAGTTTTGCTATGAAATTGCTATTTGTACAAAAGAAAAGCAAGACTATCTTTTCTATGGTTTATACGGTTAATCAGAATATGATTGTACATTGAGCATTAAAATTTTAGGTGTATATCATGCATTGTTCTTGACTCATCAGTACCTTATTTAGCACCACCTCCATCACGTTGTGTCTTATTAGTGACTGTCTTCACTGTCTTGTCTTCCCGTTCATCATCTATTTGCTCGAGCGGGCACCAGTAACATCTCCATATGACCTGTCCCATGAAAGTAGAGCCCAAGGGCACCTGCTTGCTCCAGGAACATAAAGAGCCTCATACCATTCCATCAGGTCATGGGAATGAGGTCTATAATTGTTACTGGTATCCGGCATATCAAATACGACACGGGTAGCTTGCCAGGCTCTGCCATGCAGGTAGCATACTCTTGTAGTCATCTCAAAATCCAGCATTTATTGATGAACCACGTGGCCACTTGCAGCCAAGGGAGCCAGGCTGTGATAGGCTGGTCTGCTGGGTGGAGTATTAGTGACTATCGAACAATAATTGCTCTTATCTACTTCTTTAAAATTCTCTAGATTCGTGGCATTTATTTGTACAGTAGTTTTAGGTTCAAAACTGCAAAGTGTAGCAACAGGCACAGGGAGTTGCAGAGCACTCACTGCACCACCATTAGGTCCACACCCAGAGACCTGAAACTGGTTTGACATCAGCCTGTGGCATCAGCTGCTTCGTACATGATGGTCCCGGCTGTCTTCAAGGTCCCATCTTCGTAGCTAAACCTCCATCTCTCTTTCCACGTGGTGCTGCCTGCGTAGAGCTAAGAGGCTTCCCTCATGGAAGAGATTTGCACAGGGTGAGCCAGGCTTTATTTCTTTAGAGCATCAAACTACAGGTATTTGTGTATGTTCTAGTGGTCAGCTGCCTCCACTGTGCCCCGTCACCCCCTATACCTTGGGAAACCTCACCAACCAGACTCCCATGCACTTCATTTAAGCAACCCACTTGGAAAGTGTCTTCACTGCAAGAGGAAACTTGTGTTTTGATTAAAGTGGCAGTACCAAGAAAATCAAGATTAAGCTTAAGTGCTTGAACAGAAAGATGAATACGAATTTGAATTTGCAGCAGCCACAGTACCAAATGTATGTGAATATTTATTTATTTTAGGATGGGAACATGATTCTCATTCATAGTAGCAAAATTTCATGAAGAAGAAGACTGACCCCCACATACATCTAAGTTTTTATAGTATTGAAAGGAAAAAGTAACTAGTTACATTTGTAAGTTGCATGGGGTCTAAAATGTGATAGCTAATTTCACAGTGAGATATTAATATAAAATGTGAATTTGGTGAATCATAAATCATAAAACATAAATTGCCCCCCACTAAAACTTTGATAGCATACTAACAAAAATTACATGAAAGTTAACAAATGACTATAAAAATTAGGAAGCCACGTGCTGGACTGCAGCAGGCACAGACCTTGATGCATGGGACACAGTTCCCATCCCTGACACCTCACAGCCTCTCAGATCACGACTGTCATGGCCTACCAGGCCCTCCAGTCACCACACTGGCTTCCTTTACAACCCCCCAGCATTTATTTTTATCTTTTGATGATGCTCAGGGGTCCTGGCTCTATACTCTGGGGACCATATGGGATGCCAGGGATTGAACCCAGGTCTGCCGCATGCAAGGCAAATGCCCTGTCCACTCTACCATCACTCCAACCCCAACCCCTAGCATCTTGGTGCCTGAGCACTCAGCTCAAAGCTTGGCTGAGTGACTCCCCTGGATCCCCCAAACACTTCTTAAGAGATCCCCTTACAACATGAGCAAATTGAAAGCATTTTTGAAGACTGAAGGTTTCACAGAATGCTGTTTGGGAAAACCAGTCTCATGGATCTGTCAGTGACATAAGATGTCCTCTTCAACCGAGCTTGGAAATAAGAAGTTGTTCTATCAAACAACCCCACAGACATAAACTGAGCGTGGGGCATTCTGAGATCCAGGAAAGAGGTGCGGAAGGAGAGCATCCAAAGAGAGTATCTGTTTTTGTTTCTCTTCCTATTTATCAATAAAAGCACTGTTAAGTCCCTGCTTCTAAAAAAAAAAAGATAAATGATGTATTTAACCTTGATCACAAAAATGTCAAATGAAATAAAGTGAATACCCTTTCTTCATAGAGTGGAAATATAAATTGTTATTAATGTTCTGGAATGAATTATAAATATGTGTGTCCTTTAATAAGGTATTTTCACTTGTAGGGAAAAAATTCTGTTAAGTGCATCAGTTTGGATTGAAGATAACTTGTCCTATAAACTCAAACTTTTTCAAACCCTAAACTCCAGTAGGATGCTCTTTGGCAACAGAGCCCTAATAGATGATTGTGTGTACACAAGGTCCTAGGGTGGCTCCCCACATTAGAAGTAGCACCCTTACACACAAAAAATAATAATAATACAAGGGGAGCCAGAGTGTCTGGCTCACCACTATGTGAGCACACAGTGAGAAGGATGCCATTCGCAGTAAAAGAGCGAACTCTTGCCTTGTATTTCCTTGGACTGTACCCAACTCGAGTCCCAGCCTCCATACCCTAAAAGTAACTCATTTGTGTCACCCAGTCTATGGCATTTTGTTTGGGCAGCCAGAGATGGAGATGACAGATAATCAATCGTTTACAAAGATGTTTGATCAAACATTTTCTATTATAGGATCTAAAGGCACAGTACCTCCCTGTGCAAAGCCAGGTCTGTTGAGACAGTTGAGGCCAAGGTTCTGAACCTGGCCGAGACTATAAATAGGGGTCCCAGGAGAACATCCTGGGGGATGGGGGGACTTCTGTACTGAGAACAGCGGCCTCTGGTGCCTGACCAGCACCTAGGCCATGGACACCTGGTGCCTGAGCTGGATGGCCAGCACCAGGGAGGAGAAGCTGCTCCTGGTGTCTAGACCCAAGGGCCAGCACCAGAGCCACAAGGCCTGGTGCCTGTGCCCTAGGACTGGCATCAATGCTACAGGGCTACAGAGCTTCAGGGCTACTGAGTATTAGGACCACCGGTGGTTGGGCAACACAAAGGAACTCAAAGACTTACATAGGTATTCATTGATGCAAGACATGGTAGCAAAAGATGAAACAAGGTAACTAGGGAAATAGATAGGGACATAGCCAAGGAGTCTAGAGAAAAGACTCCCTGAAGAGAAAAGCCCTGAGCTGAAAGGCCTAAGGAAAAGGTCCTGAAAGGAGATGTCCTGGGAGAGGACCAGAAGCATGAAGCCTTGAAGAGAGACATCCAGAAGTGAGAGGCTCTGGTCGAGAGGAGCCCACACCGAACCCACCAAAGAGAGTGGCCTGCAGGAGAAACCGCTGGGAGAGAGATATAGGTCCAGGAGATGTTTCTGCAAAGAGCAAACAAGAGATGAAACAAAGTAGTATTAAAGAATAATCTTCAGGAACCTATAGCCTTCTGATTGTTCTGCCACAGGTCAGGGAAAAGTACCTGCCCGACACAGGCTGGGGGCCCTAACAGACAGTGAGTGCTGCTGGGGACCCAGCTAGGCCCCAGCATCTGCTGCCATAGTCAACCCCTAATCCAAAGTAATGTTGAGGCTATGGAATCCACAGGAGGTCCTTTGAGTCTGGAGCCTTGAGACCTCCATGAGGGGGAAGCCACAATCCCCCTCCAATACAGTTCTTTTTATCACTGTATCACTGTCTTCCCGTTCATCATTGATTTGCTAGAGCAGGCCCCAGTAACATCTCCATATATCCTGTCTCATGCTAGTAGAGCCTAAGGGCATCTGCTTGCTCCAGGAACATAAAGAGCCTCAATCCATTCCGGAATGAGGTCTATAACTGTTACTGGTATTTGGCATATCAAATACAACACGGGTAGCTTGCCAGGCTCTGCTGTGCAGGTCGCATACTCCTGTAGGCATCTCTAAGTCCAGCATTTATTGATGAACCGGCGCGGCCGCTTGCGGCTGTGTGAGCCTGGCGCTGATAGGCTGGTCTGCTGGGTGGAGGTCTGACGAGAGAGAAGTCCGGATGTGGAAAATGGAGGCCCTCATGGAGTGGGGTGCCGTCTGGCTTGTTGCGAGGCTCTGCTGGGGTGGTGGGCCAGGGCTAGAACCCACCATCCCTCCCAGGCGCCTTGTGAGTGGCTGGTCACAGGGAGAGCCAGTAGCAGCTCTGCCCCATGTCTGCCCCAGTTCTTTTTAAACCTTAATATATGGTGCTATGTTGGGTCCCTTTAAGAGATTTAAGAGATCCCTTAAAGGGATGGTTAGTACTTCTTAAAGGGATGGCCAATATCCAAATTATGGGAACATAAAATAATTGGAAAAGCTGTTGAGGAGTCAGTTAAGACTGGGTTCTCAGCCTGGCTGGCAGGAGGGAGTTGGAGGAGCAGAGAGTTACAGAGCAGAGAGAAGAGTTGGCTGAGTTTGCTTAAGAGCAGAGAAAGGAAATAATTTGAAGAAAGAATTAAAAGGAATTGTTCAACATCCCTGGACTGGTTCTGTACCTAATACTGTCAGTCAGCCACACAGATGTAAACTGACATCCTATAAAGCATTATTTGCAACAGAAAATTGTAAAAAGTGCACATCTATCAAAAGAGTAATTGTTGAGGACCGATTGGAGTCCCCAACAGTATCAGGGAATGAGTTCCCTTTTACTTCAAGGGCTAGCGACAGACGGACAAAACTACGAGTCCAGCAGAGCTCCAAAAAAGCTCTTACCACCAATAATTAAACAAACTAAAAAAAAAAAACTAAAAAAAAAATTAAACAAACTCTGCCACTACAATCCAAGACAATGGGATCTCCCAGACCTATGGCTGATGATCAGATTTCTGTGACTATGTGTTCAGGCCAAGATCTCCCACCATTATGGGCACTTCTCCAAAATGCAGCTTTTCTTTCTCTAAAGGGGCCAAAAGCCCAAAGCGGGCCTTCCTTCCTGGGCCCGTGTTTGCAAAAAATCAAAGACTAGCAATATAATATGCAAATCTCTAAGTAACCACACCTAGCCCCAGTCTATCAAATGCTAATTGACAGGGCCTCAGTCTCTACCAGACCAATAGGCTCTTATGCAAAACCTGTGGAGAGAGGGTTGGCATAGGTCACTTCACTTGATCGCTTGAATCCCGTTATTCATCGATTTGCTTGAGTGGGCGCCAGTAACATTTCCATTGGACCCTATCACGTGCCAATGTAGCCCAATGGCATCTGGTTAATTTAGGAATATGAAGAGCCTCAAACCGTTCCTTCAGGGTCTTGACAAGGAAGTCTGACCATCTTGTAGGGGGCTGACACGTGATCTTTTGACATCCCGGGATCCAGTCAGTAATGGCTCTAGTCCAGCTGTCGTCTCCAAATCGCATTACATGTCCAGCCCATCTGATTTTCGATGCCTTGGCAAACGAGACAGCGTCCCTGATTCTGGAATAGCGACGGAGGTCAGAACTCCGGATTCCTTCTCTAACTTGAGTGAGGTGTGATATTCCAAGCATAGCTCTTTCGATTCCTCTCTGGGAGACACGAATAGCATTCTCATCCTGCTTTCGTAGGGCCCAGGTCTCTGAGGCGTATGTTAATGCAGGGAGAATGGTGGAGTCAAAGAGATGTGCCCGGAGCCGGAAGTTCTTTGTCCTTTTAGCTATTTCTTCGATGCCTTATGGATTCACCACCAGGATCTCACCATTCTACAAAGAAGTGATCATTGATGTCAAAAGAAGGGTTCGACAGGGTGATACCATTTCACCAAAACTTTTCAGCGCCACCCTCGAAAACATCATGCGACAATTAGAATGGGAAGGATTGGGAGTGAAGATAGATGGTCAGCAACTACACCACCTCCGCTTCTCTGATGACATCATTCTAATAACACCAAACATTAGCCAAGCAGCACAAATGCTGGCTAACTTCGACCAAGAATGTGGAAAGATAGGTCTACAGCTGAATCTAAAGAAAACCATGCTTATGAAAAATGAACTAGTTCCAGAGGCCCCATTCACTCTCAATGGAACAAACATCTCTGAATGCAGCAGTTATGTGTACCTAGGTCGAGAAATCAACATGATGAATGACCTAAAACCTGAGCTGCACAGGAGGAAGAGTGGCATAGGAATCATACTTAAAAAAATAAAGGCATCTCACGATTTATATACATGGGGAAATAAGATTACTATTTCAAACTATGAACTCCATGCAACTGTGTGGTGGTCTCCAGATACACACAGGACCCAGTTCATTCTATTCTGCTGCAGGATAGTCTGGGTGCTCTGTTCTCTGTTCTACTGAAAGGGCCATGTTCACTTCCTGAGGCAGAGCAGCATGACCCCTCCTTTACTCTTTACAGAGCTTATATCAAAGGGTGGTTCCAACATAGCCACACTGTTTCCACCTGGTATATTTGTAGTCCCATGAAGAGGACCCTGGGGAGAAGAGGAAGGGTGATCACACTAGATAGCATTGGGTTCATAATAGAAATTATAACAATATACAAAGTTATTAAAATCAAACTGCCTTATCTGTTCCTGCCCCCCAATTTCCTATTGTGATTTGTACAGGAGTGCCTCTTTAGCGTGAGACTTTGTCCTTGAGGTAATGCAAATGACTTTAAGCTGCAAAGACCCAGAGCTACTTATGGCATCAGGCAATAGGTAAGTACTGTTATGGAGCACAATCATACATAGTTATATAAAGTTGTTAGAAAGGACAGGATAAATCTATGGGAAATAACTTGGAGCTATAGTCCCTTGATACAGCTTTAAATAAAATATGTTGCTGAGTACTATTTTTTGTTGTTGTTTTTTGGGCTACACCTGGCGATGTTCAAGAATTACTCCCGGCTCTGTACTCAGGAATTAGTCCTGGCAGTGCTTGGGGGACCATATGGGATGCCAGTGATCAAACCCAGGTTAGACATTTGCAAAGCAGATGCCCTATTTACAGTACTATCGCTCCAGTTCCCCTATTTTTGTTTTTTTTTTAAAAACCTCTATTCCTACTTCTGTGTATGGGTGTGTTAAGCATATGCGTGTGTATGTGAATGAAGTATGCCTATCTGTGTGTGTGTTTGTAAGTACAAAGTATGTGTCTGTGTATTAATATCACCCTCTGGAAATTTTTGGTTTGGGGTCACATAGAAAGCTCAGTCCAGGGGCCGGAGCGATAGCCCAGCGGTAGGGCGTTTGCCTTGCACTCGGCCGGCCTATGCTGGCCTGGGTTTGATCCCCAGGCATCCCATATGGTCCCCCTGTTGGGGCGCTCCGCCGGGGTCCCCGACAGTGCTGGGAAGCGAGTTCCCTTCTACCTCCGAGCCGGCGAGGAACGGATGAAAACTCAGGAATCTGATGCAGTTTTAAAAGGCTTTACTTATCACAGGTTCAGGCATACAAATCAGCAAAAGGAAAAACCCGATGCTTAGGATTCCAGGCTAAACCGCGTGTAGGCCAAGATGGCGACCACCTCATGTAAAGGAGAAAAAGCCTTCCAAGGGGAATGAGCACTCACAAGGAGACAGATCGCACAAGGAAGAAGGAAGGGAGAGCGGGAACCGGCTAGTTTATATCCCTGTAACTCAGACCTTCCTCCCACTGTTATGGAAAGCAGGGAGGGTCCAATGTCCTTAGGTAATCCCTCCCTGCACCTCACCTAGGGCCTTTACTGTGCTAATGTTTTGAGCCGAAATCTGCTTAGGAATGCTTTTGAAGTGTAGAGAAGGGGTTTCTGAGATGGCATGTCTCTGTACCTTGACCAACACCAATGCCAGTTAAATATTTCTCCAAGCCTTCACAAGTCTCCTCTACTTCATTGTAGTTTTATATTTTAGTTGCCTTTGAGTATATCAGGGAGCCATGCTTGTTTGCTTGGAAGCAAACAGCATTTCTCTCTGGTCTAATTACTTAGGTGTCCTACGTGGCCAGGCTAATATGCTGGTAAGATCTAGCTAGTCCCACGATGATTGTGATAGCATGGGAGAATATTTATACCAGCTAGTACAGCATACATGGTCGGATAAACTGCCACATTTAGACTACCCCCTTATCTACGGAGTGATTTGAGGGAGGCAATCCAGAGCAGATGCAGCGGCCCTTAGGAGTCCTGCAACAGTCCCCTGAGCACCGCCAGGAGTAATTCCTGAGTGCAGAGCCAGAAGAAACCCCCTGAGCGTCGCTGGGTGTGACCCAAAAAAGCAAAAAAAAAAAAAAAGAAAAAGAAAAGCTCAGTCCAGTGCTCAGGGATCATTCCAGAGGGGCTGAGTATTCAGGATTTCAGGAGTCAAATCCAGACAGCCAAGCAACCAGCCCGCTATATTTTTTTCTTAGAATCCTGAAATAGCAATTGATAATGGGTTCAATCCCTATGGAATGGAGCAAGTAAAATATGGAATAATAAATTGACCAGGAGGTAACTTTAACAATTACTTCTATATACCTATGTTATCTGCATTTTAATAAATCTATGTTGCTTTCAAATTTTGTTTGGAAAAAATAATTTCTTACAGTCTTTCCTTCTCTTTACTCACAACAAAATATTTAGTAAATGTCTTTTTTCTTCCTCCTGATCACTCTCCCCAGAACAAAACCCTATGGTGGTGTCCCCTGGCAGAAGAGAGTCCTCTCTCACAGAACCACAGGGTGGAAGAGCATGGTTCTCAAGATGCCTAGGGAAAAATGTATGGGGCATAATGGCAGACCCCTCTGAAGCCAGAGTCTGTCTCCAAACCCAAACTTCATAACAAAATGCAATTCACAGGAGCTAGGACAGCAGGCGCTTGACCTTATAATTGTAGGAATTGAGAATCCAAAGGGCTAGATTGCCATATCCTGGCCAGAGTCACCTCTTGCCTCGCTGCATTCTGTAGTGACCAGATCAGAAGAGAGGGAAAGGATCCAGCTGTGTAGGCCTCATTTTGCAGGAATCAATCCCATCTGATTTGGGGTTAATTCCCCTTTTAGGGGACGATCCAATGACTCTATCCCATACACTCTCGGGAGACCCAGGCATCAGAGGACTGGCATGGAGTCCTGTTGGAGGCGTGAGATCCTAGAGATGGAAGACTTGAATGAGGGTATTTGTTCTCAGGGCACAGAGATAGCTAGAATTTTGTTAGGAACTTTTTCATTTACATGAGGTACAAAGGCAATGGAACTGGTGAGTCATCCACAGAACTGAGTTTTTGAGACAAGGGGTTGAATGGAATGGATTCTTGGGTCATTGGTGGAGGGAAGTAGACACTCTGGTGGTGAGTGTGGAATTGGAACTCTGTGCATGGCATTACTATGAATGGTATTATAAGTCACAGGTTTTACACAAAATGTAGTGTGGAAAAAATAATAATAAAGAATACTGTACATAAAAAATCTAAAACCAAAATCTACCATTGTCAGTCAGCAGACTGTACCCCTACACCCCCAGTGAAGAGTATATGTAGCTCTCTACATCATTCTGTAGCTCACAATTTACCTCAGCTAAGGGTTGAGACCCTTCTGCATGACGGCACAGAGGCGTAGCATTTTCCAGTTAAATACCATGGAGTAGTCCCTATTTAATTTTTTTTAAGTAGCCAGCTCCCTGCTGATAGAAGCTTGATATTTTTGTTTCTGGTTTTTGATTATTATAAACAATCTCACAATAATTTTTTTAATATGGCCTCTGTTTTCCTCTGAAGGATATCTTATGAGCATTACATGAGGAAATTGCTTTCTCATACAATGGAAAATGTGAATTGCCATAAAAAATATGAGGGACCCATTTACTCACATTATCATTTCTTGATATTATCAAATTGCAGCAGTCTTTCTTAAATCCGGCTCAGGTATGCCGGTCCAGAGACTTCGCAGACACGGGGCAGAGCTGCTACTGGCTCTCCCTGTGACCAGCCGCTCACCAGGCGCCCAGGAGGGATGGTGGGTACTAGCCCTGGCCCACCACCCCAGCAGAGCCTCGCAACAAGCCAGACGACCCCCACTCCATGAGGGCCTCCATTTTCCACATCCGGACTTCTCTCTCGTCAGACCTCCACCCAGCAGACCAGCCTATCAGCGCCCTGCTCGCACGGCCGCTTGCGGCCGCGGTTCATCAATAAATTCTGGACTTAGAGATGCCTACAAGAATATGCTACCTGCACGGCAGAGCCTGGCAAGCTACCCGTGTTGTATTTGATATGCCAAATACCAGTAACAGTTATAGACCTCATTCCGGAATGGATTGAGGCTCTTTATGTTCCTGGAGCAAGCAGATGCTTTGGGCTCTACTAGCATGAGACAGGACATATGGAGATGTTACTGGGGCCCGCTCGAGCAAATCGATGATGAACGGGAAGACAGTGATACAGTGATACAGTGATCAAATTGCATCATCTGTGTCAATTCACTGGAGGTTAGATAGCTTCTTCTTTCTAGCTTTATTTTCTTGGGTTTTGTTTTACCAAGTTTCCCATTAAAGAAGAGTCCATACGTTTTATTTCACAATTCGTATAAAATGTATCTATTGGATATTACATATAAAACATGATATTCAAGTTAATTATCAAGAAATCTGTGTCAAATGCTTTTCTTTTCCTTATCAAATTCTTCAGTACCTTAAAAAAATTTCTCTCCTTTGGGAGTGGGATGACTTTATGTCACACCTAGTAGGCTCAGACATCACTCCTGCAGTCTAAGGGGGTCAAAACGGGATCAGCTACACACAAGGAAAGTAACCTGACCCCTGTCTCCCTGGTCCATCTGTCTCCTACATGTTGACTTATAGTATTTCATTTTTATATTCTATATTCTCATTTTTAATTTTATAAATAGCATATATTATATAGTCTAAATATTACTGTCAGCAAAACATCATTTTAACTTATTTTTATTTGAGACTGAAGAAAGGTAATAGAATTTATAAATTTGTTTGCTTTTTGCAGTGCCAGGCATCAAACCCAGGCCTTCATACATGGCCTATACTGATTCATAACTCTGGTCTGGTGGGTTTTTGTTTCTGTTTTGTTTTTGGGATACTAAGAACTGAGCCAGGGGTTTTGGTGTGTGATGAATGTACTGTACCACAGAGCCACACCTCTGGCTATTGACACTTGCATATGGATGTTTTTGATACCTACTGTGTACATTTCATTTTGGAAGGCCTCCCTTTTCTTCCAGAGATTTGTCTGGCAATATCTGCCTTATCTGGTACCAGATGCCATACCCTCCTGATGAAGCATGCTCCTAGGAGGCTGCGGCCCCATGTAGACCTGAGTCTCCATTAAACAGCTCTGAGGCCCTCCCTACCACACTCATGCCCACTTCACAACTTCCTGGCATCCCAAAATGCCAGCTCTAAGTAAAGAAAGTGCAGAGACACAATCCAAATGACTTCTGCCTCCATTTTTCCTGTTCTGGACTAGCCGCAGGGAAGCAGCACTTCCTGCACACCCACAGTGTCTGAAGCACAAGGCTCTCCCTTTTACCTAGAAGAGGGCCACACCATTCAAGCACTGTTGCTATTTTCTATCCAGGGATTCAAACCAGCCTAGGCATGGGCAGGTGTCTGGGAGCTCCGCCAGGGTCCCCAACAGTGCCAGGAAGTGAGTTCCCTTCTACCTCCGAAGCCGGCAAGGAATGGATGAAAACTCAGGAATCCGATGCAGTTTTAAAAGGGTTTACTTATCACAGGTTCAGGCATACAAATCAGCAAAAGGAAAAGCCCGGTGCTTAAGATTCCCAGCTAGAACCCCAGCCACGTGTAGGCCAAGATGGCGGCCACCACGTGTAAAGGCCCTGTAAAGAGGAGACAAAGACAAGACTCCCAAGAAGGGTGCGAGCTCACAAAGAAAGAGTCCAAAAAAGAGACCACGAAAGAAAAGCCCGGTGCTTAAGATTCCCGGCTAGAACCCCAGCCACGTGTAGGCCAAGATGGCGGCCACCACGTGTAAAGGTCCTGTAAAGAGGAGACAAAGACAAGACTCCCAAGAAGGGTGCGAGCTCACAAAGAAAGAGTCAAAAAAGAGACCACAAGAGAGGAAGCAGGCTAGTATTACACCCCTGCAACTCAGACCTCCCTCCCACTGTTATGGAAAGCAGGGAGGGTCAAATGCCCTCAGGTAATCTCTCCCAGCACCTCACCTAGGCCCTTTTATATGAAAATGTCTTGAGCTAAGATCTGCCTGGAAAAACCTTTCTAAGGTAGAGAAGGGGGCTCTTAGAGGAGTCCTGCAACAGGCAGGCAGATAGTGAGGGTGTTTGAGGTTCTGGGCAGCATTGCACATCCTGTACCACCTCACAAAGAAGCACTCTCTACCCTAGCCAGTTACCAGGGCGGCCACCCCACTCTAACTCACACTCAAGCAGCTCTTCCTTCTGGCGCCAGAGTACAGTTCCTTTGGGCCCCACAGTGCCATGCAGCACTCCTGCTCCTCTTCCCTAAGCATCTTAGCTCTGGGCTTTCCCTTTGTTCCCAATTGTCTCAGACTCGCTGTCACCTCTCCACTTCCTCCCACCACTGTCA
Organism: Cryptotis parvus; assembly: GCA_021461705.1. Taxonomy (NCBI): domain Eukaryota; kingdom Metazoa; phylum Chordata; class Mammalia; order Eulipotyphla; family Soricidae; genus Cryptotis; species Cryptotis parvus. The sequence goes on along the minus strand of JAJIBD010003135.1, from coordinate 23,637 downwards.
GCTCCACTGTCATCATTTTTGATTCAATCAGTGAGGAAGGGCACAGATCAGGATGGAGGAAACCATTTCTAAATTACAGAACACAACCTGAATTCTAAGATCCTAAGGAAAAAGGAATTTCCTGAGAGTTCAAACAAAAAGCTCTTCAACTCCTCCAAGTGTAAAACTGAGCCATGAGCAATTCAGCAAGGTGCAGCTGCTCAGGCTACCTGTGACCTAAACTCCTCTGTACCCCAACTTTTTGCCTCTGGACCATACATTAGAATTTCAGTCAAGGAGATTGAGGGGGCGGAGAACAGAGATGTAGAAAAGTGATGGGAAAGAGAAAAAGAATGCAGTGTGACACAAGGAACTGACTCATGGGAAGCTAGGAGACTGTCACCATGGGAATTCTGATCTCCAATGGAATGGTAAGACCAATCACTATCCCTTTCATAATTAAGAATTCTCTGCCAACTACCTAAACAAGTTGAACAATTCTATCAGAAAATTGAAGAGATGACACCCTGTCAGGTAGCTAAGAGTCGTGCACACAAAAGGAAAAAAAATCTGGAGGAAATAGGTCTGTGTGAGAGTAGATCTTCTGGGGCATCAGTGAATCTGTCAGAACATCTTTGATAGAAGAGAATGTTAGGTTAGCTCTGCTATATTCCTAAATATGGGAAATACCAGGTGAGGGGGGTGCTGGAGCCCTCAAGTCACACTGCCCCTTCAACACAAGATAAAATGGAACCCTGAAAAAAGCAATGGGGATATAAGGGCAGCGTCCGGGCTGCAGTTCAGGGACTGGAAGAATAGAGCAAAGTATGGCAAACACCAGGCTAACTGCACCAAGGCACTCTGGAGGGGAATGGTTGAGGCCCAGACCTGTTCCAGCAGAGCCCCAGCAGTCAAAAAATTTACACACTCAACAATCACTCCATGTTCAAGGCTGGACTCAACTGCTCAGATGAGCTCCACCCAGAAATTAATCCATTGAACAACTCAGGAATGCAGGTTTGGTGACGAATCTCCAGACATTCACAGAGCTCCTTCCCCCACATCTCCCTGTTCTTCTGGAAAGCCCACATTCACACCCATCCCCCCCAAATCACAATGCAGTTAAAAATTTAACTCCAGCTTTATCACCCAGCTACAAATTTTGGGATTTCTGGAGCATGCAGCTGCAAATGCACGCCTTGTCAAATGCTGGTATACTGATGTACAAAGCAGCACACTACATTTAATGGATATAAAGTAGAAGGCAACCCACAACAGAATACATACTCACAAGCCTATCCAGTAACAACATATTAGTAATTTCTTATACAATGTCTTAATGGCTCAGTGGTGAGATTGAGAATCTCGGCTAACTTTCTTTTATAAAAGCGTTTCTTCGTCATTTTTAACAAATTAGTTTTAACAAGCAATATAAAATAAATTATTAAGGGTCTGCTATAGAGGCAGGCTTAAGCAGAGGTAGGGAAATGGTGGTGGGAAGTTGCAGTGGTGGTGGAATTGGGATTGAATATTGAATGTCTGTAAGAAATTGACATGAACAAATTTGTTACAAAATTTAGTAGAAGCCCACTAAGTTCAATAAGTGAAAGCAGGGGCAGTAAGGATAGCACAATGGGTAGGGCTTTTGCCTTGCACCCGGTCTACCCAAGTTCAATCCCTGGAATCCTATAAGTTTCCCCGAGCACTGCAAGGAGTAATTCCTGAGTGCAGAGCCAGGAGTAACACCTGAGCATAGCCTGGTGTGACACATAATAGATAGATAGATAGATAGATAGATAGATAGATAGATAGATAGATAGATAGATAGATAGATAGATAGATAGATAGATAGATAGATAGATAGATAGATAGATAGATAGATAGATGATAGATAATATGAATGAATATATAAATAGATAGATAAATAAATAGATAAATAGATAAATAAGTGAAAAATGAAAAAATGAATGAATAAAAGTGAAGGCAGTAACACTATGGCCCAATTCACACGTAACAGCTCAGTAAAAAGGTCATGACTTTAGTCACACCATTATGACATATATGTTGCAATAAGCAATAGAAAGTCAATTACTGCCTGTTAATGGAACAGGCATGGTGGAGAGTGGGGAACTAGGGTCCTTGGTTGCTGTAAGGGCACATTGGTGGTAGGACTGGTGTTGGAGCATTGAATACCTGAAATAACTGTACTGTGAACAACTTTGTAAAACATGGTGTTAAATGAAGTTTTAAAAAAGAATGTCAACTAATATAAATAAGATCGAAATATGGCAATATTTGCAATGTTCAAACTAAAGGCATGATGGCTAAGCCTCTTGGCTGACCCTGGTCATCACCAAGCTGTCATGGTAACAAATAGAGAATAAAAACATCTGAGTAATAATCTACATTCTACTTAAGAATAACCTTGACAAAGAAGAAAAAACTTTTTAATTAAATCTTGGACCTAATATCATCACTTTTATTTTTCTTTTAATACTCCAAGTTAGGAGACAAGAGTACAAAGCTCTTCATTGGGACTGAATCATGGAGAGATCAGGGAAAAGTACGTGTGAGAAATCAGATTCCAAGATGCACTGACCTGTTTCTCCTGGACTGACAATTTTACTTGAAAGAATCACTGACAGATGAATACATTAGTTGTCTTGAGTATTGGGCAGATATTTTCTCAGAAATAAGGCTGATGTGCATGGACAGCAATCACAAGTTCTTGTTGCTGGTGACAAATACATTTTTTCTGTTTCTACAAAATACAAACTCAATGTAAACAAAAAATTAGAGATTCAGAAAATGTGTACCTATCCCCATTAGCTTCACAGTTTCCAAGGGTAAAATAGCTTCTTTTTATAAAATAACAGTGTTTTAAAAGCTTCCTAACACATGATCCAGTGTTTCTCAAATGACCAATTTGAATATTAACATTTCGATAAAAGATCTATTCAACCTGTAAGGAAGGCAGAACAGGCAGACTCAGATACATGGGGCAGAGCTGCTACCAGCTCTCCCTATGCCCAGCTAATCATGAGGTGCCCAGGAGGGAAGGCATGTTCTAGCCCTGGCCCAACATCCCAGCAAAGCCTTTCAAGAAGCCAGAGGAACCCCCACATCATGAGGACCGCCATTTTCAACATCCGGACTCCACAGTTCATCAGAGCTCCACCCAGCAGAAGAACTGATCACAAGCCCAGCTCATCAGAGTACCACATTACTCAGTCTATTTCAAGCCCAGGTATGCCTGATTCAGAGATTCAGATAAACGAGACAGAGCTGCTACTGGCTTACCCTGTGCTGAGCTGATAATGAGGCGCCCATGAGGGAAGGCGGATTCTAGCCCTGGCCTGCCATCCCAGCAGAGCCTCGCAAGAAGCCAGAGGAACCCCCACACCATGAAGACCACCATTTTCAACATCCAAACTCCACAGCTTGTCAGAGCTCCAAACAGCAGAAAAGCTGATCTTTCCCTCTCTTGCATGGCCACTTTGCAGCTGCACGGTTCATCAATAAATGCACAAGATGAACAGCTACTACAAAAGTATCCCACCCGCAGGGCAGAACCTGGCAAGCTACCAGGTGTTGTATGTGATATGCCAAAAACCAGTAACAATTATAGACCTCATTCCCATGAGGTCTGAACGAATGGTTTGAGGCTCTTCATGTTCCTGAATCGAGCAGATGCCCTTGGGCTACACTAGCATGTGACAGGAAGTATGGAGATGTTACTGGTGCCTGCTCGAGCAAATTGATGAAAAACAGGAAGATAAGTGATAAGTGATAAGGCGGAACAGTCAGTTTTAATTAAATCATTTAAAATTTATTGACAGTGTTTCAAATTTTACCTTGCAACTAATAATTGCAATAACAATTACAAATTAAGAAATTACTACAGGGACCAGGGAGATAGCACAGCAGGTAGGGTGTTTGCCTTGCATGCAGCCAACCTGGGTTCTATCCCAACCATCCCATATGTTCCCCTGAGTACCACCAGGAGCAATTCCTGAGCAAAGAGCCAGGAGTAACCCCTGAGCACCGCAGGGTGTGACCCAAAAAAAAAAAAATACTAGAGATGGAGCCAGAGTGATAGTATAGTGGGAGGGCATTTGCCTTGCAAGTAGCTGACCTTGGTTTGATCCCCAGCATCTCATATAGTCCCTCGAGCACTGCCAGGAGTAATTCCTGCATGCAGAACCAGGAGTAACCCCTGAGCATCACCAGGTAAGACCCCAAAAAGCAAAATAAATAAAAAATTAAAATAACTAGTTAAGTTGTGAGTTCTTAACATCACAAAAGAAGATCCTCAGCTATACAGATTACACATGAAGTCTGGAGGTTAGTGGGCATACAGCTCACCCAGTTCAATCCCTGCCACCACCAGAGCTGGAAATAAGACCCTAAACACTTCTGTTAGGTGTGGACTAAACCCCATCAATTCCATTTCAATGTGTTCTTCAATATTTTGCATCATATTTTCCTTCAACTCATTAAACTTCTTTTAAAGAGGTTCCTTATTTTCTCTGCCATCATAAACACTGTAGTTATGAAGTCCCTCCTTGAATGGTATCAAGATTTTTGATGGGCTTTAGGGCATGCCTGGGCTTTGTACTCTTGAGCTTATAAGTTAATTTCCTTGATTTTTTTTTGGTTTCTTTGTTTTGTGTTTTGTGGATAATAACTGTTGGGTGACATGCCCTACTGAGCTCTAGGCTCCTGCTACATTTAGCTTATGCTAAGAGCTGCTCCCTGCCTTTAGGGGAATCTCTGGAGCAGACACAATGGGAGTTTGGGCAGAACTGGATTGATTTCATAATTTTATATAGCAAAAATATTCTTATTATGAATCTTTCTTTCTCCAGTTCAATACTCTTCCCTACACCCACAGGTCCCAACAAAGGACAGAAATGTAAATATTCCAAGATTACTTGGCCATGTTGGATCAACCATAATGTAATCAGTTCTCCTAGTTCAAAGAGACATACCAGTGTACCTCCAGGCAAACTGATATGTCCATGTTTCTAAAGGTAATGCCAAAGTGAATTATTCTGACGGACTTTGGAACTTAGTGGGATCTAGATCTGGAATCAGTGGGCTATATATTCATGGTAAGAAGTATTAGTGCCATTTTCTACAAATTACATTCTGAACTGCTTTCTGGTTCAGAGATGCAGCCTGTCCCTGCTCTGGTAGGGAGATTGTATCTCAGGGAGTCAGCTCTGGCATTTGTGAAGCTTGAGCCAAAGGGCCCACCTGAAGATCTGCATTTCAATATAGTCATTTACCTGGCTTCCTTTTGTCGGGCTTCTATCTATAAAATAAGCTAGGAGAAAGGAGAAAGGGCTTTTTGGCCATTTTGGTTCATCTACGCCTTCTGCCTCCTCTCTCCTTCTCTCCAGTCTCTTCCCTTTTGGGCCTTAGCTCATGGTTCCGGCCATCTTGGCCTAGGATTCTAAACCTACATGTGGCCAGGGCCCAGCTAGGAATCTAAAGTCTGAGATTTTCCTATTGTAGAATTGCATACCAGAACAAGTGTGAGTAAAGCCTTTTTAAAATATTGCTGGATTCTCGAGTCTTTCTCTATCTGCTGGCCTATGATCCCCTGGGGCAGAAGGGGGATCCCTGTCCCTGCTCCTGGATTTTTTCAGGGAACCCAGTGTTTTCCAGCAAGTAACCACAAGGCTGCAGCAAAGATGTGGGTCAAGTCAACTGATACCTACCCAGGATCCAAGGACACAACTGCAGAGGAGGCTGGATGGGAAAGAGACAGACTCATCAGTACAGAGAAGAGCTTTTAACATTAAGCCTGACCAGAGCTGCCTTCTAAACTTAGTTTGTAAGGAGCTTAAGGTCAAGGGGAGGATATCTAGCAAAGGGATCTCTCCACATACCAATTTTCGGCATTGTTCTGAAGATTGTAAGATGGAATGTTTGGTCTGCACCCCATGAGGAGCAAGGTCAGGTTAATGTTTACTCCAGATTATTTTGAAGTTCAGTTGGGAAATAGTCTCCTAACCATAACTCCAAGTCTGGTATAGTCCCATGTGCAAAACAGTTTAAGTCTTTTAGAACATAATTTGGGTGAGCAAATGTGAACCCAGGAAAGAACAGAACAAAACAGTCTAGGATTTTTTATTTTTTAATATTTTATATTAAAAAATAAAATATTTAATATTTTATGTGGTATAATAAAATATTTTAATATTTTATTATACCACTATCACTCTGGCCCCCCCATTCTTTCACTGTTGTACATTTACTGCCACCAATGTCCCCAGTTTCCCTCTCCACATACCAATTTTAGGCATTGTTCTGAAGATTGTGTGTGTGTGTGTGTGTGTGTGATGCAAATAAATGCAGTCATTCTATATCTGTCTCTCTGTTTCCTTCCTGGCTAATTTCACTCAACATGATCCTCTCCATGTCCATCCATTTATAGGCAAGTTTCATAACTTCATTTTTCCTAACAGCTGCATAGTATTCCATTGTGTAGATGTACCACTGTTTCTTTATCCAGTCATCAATTCTCGGGCACTCTGGTTGTTTCTAGCTTCTGGCTATTGTGAATAATGGTGCTATGAACATAAAAGTAGTGATGGTGTTTGTGCTGCGTGTTTTTGGCTTCCCAGAGTATATTCCCAAGAGTGGTATGGCTGGGTCAAATGGGTGCTCAATTTCTAGTCTTTGGAGGAATGTCCATATTGTTTTCCAAAAGACTGTACCAGTCAACATTCCCACCAACAATGGATGAGAGTCCCCTTTTCCTAGCATCCATGCCAGCACTTGTTCTTGCTCTTTTGGATATGTGCTAGTCTCTGTGGTTTAAAATGATATCCCATTGTTGTTTTTATTTGCATCTCTGATGATTAATGGTGATGAGCATTTTTTCATATGTCTTTTGGCCAATTGAATTTCTTCCTTGTTGAAGTTTCTGTTCATTTCTTCTCCCCCATTTATTGATGGGGTTGGTTGTTTTCTTCTTGTAAAAGTTCTACCAGTGCCTGATATTAACCCCTTATCAGATGGGTATTGGGTGAATATTCTTGTTTAGGATTTTTTAGATGTAGTGTTCAACATAGGCAAAATAGGATATCAACATGATCTTATTCTATACTTACGGTACTCACATACGTGGGGCAGAGCTACTACCGGCTCTCCCTGTGCCCAGCCAATCACGAGGCAACCAGTAGGGAAGGCATGTTCTATCCCTGGCCTGCCACCCCAGCAGAGCCTCGAAAGAAGCCAGAGGAACCCCCCACTCCATGAGGCATTTTCACCATCCGGACTTCCCACTCGTCAGACCTCCACCCAGCAGAAGTGCTGATCAAAAGCCCTGCTTGTGTGGCAGCATGGTTCATTAATAAATGCTTGAGATTAGAGGTGACTACAAGAGTATCCCACCCACACAGCAGACCCTGGCAAGCTACCTGTGTCATATTTGATATGCCAAATACCAGTAACAATTATAAACCTCATTCCCATGACCTGATGGTATGGTTTGAGGTTCTTTATATTCCTGAAGCGAGCAGATGCCCTTGGGCTACACTAGCATGTGAGGACATATGAAGATGTTACTGGTGCCTGCTCGAGCAAATTGATGAACAATGGGAAGACAAGTGATACAAGTGAAGTGATGATATTCTCCATGTCAATCCATTTATAGGCAATTTCAATACCTTCATTTTTCTAATAGCTGCATAGTATTCCATTGTGTATATCTACCATAGTTTCTGTATCCAGTCTTCTGTTCTCGGACACTAAGGTTGTTTCCAAATTCTGGCTATTGTGAATAGTGCTTCTATGAACATAGAAGTGCAGATGGCGTTTCTGCTGTGTGTTTTGGACCCCCACGGTAAATTTCCAAGAGTGGTATTGCTGGGTGAAAGGGGAGCTCTATTTCTAGTTTGTGAAGGAATGTCCATATTGTTCTCCAAAAGGTTGGACCAGTTGACATTTCCACCAACAATGAGAGTCCCTCTCTCTCCCATTCCACACCAGCACTAGTTGTTCTTGCTCTTTTGAATGTACGCCATTTTCTGTGGTGTGAAATGATATCTCATTAATTAATTTGCATCTCCCTGATGATTAGTGATGAACAACATTTTCATATGCCTTTTGGCCATGCAAATTTCTTCTTTGTGAAAGTTTCTGTTCATTTCTTCTCCCCATTTTTTGAATGGGGTTGGCTGTTTTTTTCTTATAAAGTCCCCACAAACCACTTTGGGACTCTAGCTCCTACCTTCATCTTTTTTTTTATTTTAGTCATACAAAGTTCCAACAACCATTCCTTCACTACTGTTTTTGTTTTTGTTTTTGTTTTGTTTTTTTGCTTTTTGGGTCACACCTGGTAATGCTCAGGGGTTATTCCTGGCTCTGCACTCAGGAATTACTCCTGGAGGTGCTCAGGGGACCATATGGGGATCGAACCCAGGTCGGCCGCATACAAGGCAAACGCCCTACCAGCTGGACTATCACTCTGGGCCCCCATTCTTTCACTGTTGTACATTTACTGCCACCAATGTCCCCAGTTTCCCTCTTGGGGACCTCTCATTCTCTTTCAGTAACAGTATTGCAAAACACAGAGCCTAAAAGGAAAAAGGAAGGAAAGAAAACCAGGTATTGGCAGAGAGCAGATCAAAGTATATGCTAAGATCTGAGGAATATTGCCTGTTGATAGATAAAGAGTGTTTCCTGGCAGGCTGTCTCCCAATAGAGATAGGGTGTGCGTTTCCCTAGTGACACTGTCTTTACAAAGCAGAAACATGGACTCTGCTATCTTAGGTCATTTCCCTGCATCACATCTCCCTGTTGGCTGTAGCTAGTCTAAGATGGAGTCTAATGGATGCTGCTGGGAATGCAGACAGAAAACAGGTTATTCTTGTGTTCTTTCTTTCTAAAGCAGACCCGATAAGATCTTGCCATCTTGAGCTAGTCAGGAAGGCTGAATTTGCAAAGTGTCACACATTCTCTTATTTGTTTCTCACCTCACCTAGATAGCACCCCCTGCTGGCTTGGCTCCAAACTTTTGGCCTCCTTCAAATTGGCTTCCTCTCTTATGCTAAATATGTGGAATACCTTTGTAGTGTAAAACTATGTACCCTTAACTCGAATTTGTGTTGTTGTTGGATATATATAGAAGTTGGGGTTTTTGTGTAAACTGTCAGCTGCTGAAATGAATGCACTGCTACTCCAGCTGGAGAATGTTGAAAATTAATGAATACACTTCCATGAGGTCTTATCTCTGTGCCCCCAGATCTCTGTGCCACAGATCTCTAATCAACACCACAGCAACAACCAGGCCTTTTTAAACTTAAGTCCTGGGCATTACTCATGGGCTCATGCTTTTCCTTTCCCTTTGTGTCTGCATCCTTTGCACAGTTTCTGTTCTCAGCCTGAGACACTGACCCAGTTCCAGGTATTGCATCCACATTCTTGACAGAGAGGACTCAGGGTAGGTCAGAGGTGCCTCACACACTGTGTGTGTGTGTGGGGGAGGTGGCCCACAATTTACTCCATGCCACTGTGACTACCTGCTGTTGTACTTGACTGCAAAGGGAAAAGGAAAAACAGAATCTGTTCTGAGTGGCCATAAGCCAGGGAAAAATTCTGATTTTTGTTTAAAAAAAAAAAAAGACCAGCAAAGATGAAAGAAATTGCATTCACATTCCTGACAGAGGAAATTGCATCCACATTCCTGAAAGTGGGGGAGGGGGAAGCCCACAATTTACTCCAAGCCACTGTGACTGCCTACTGCAAAGAGAAAATTCTTCCTGCAGGAGCTTGTAGAACTGGAAGAGCTTGACACTAATGAGAATCTTTGTTAAATCAGCAAACTTGTAAGTGTGGAACTTAAATAGGAAATTGCCGAGCATGGGACAGAGAAGTGGCCAAAGAGGAAGTGTTGCAGGTGGACCCCACGGTGACTTATGTGAGGCCGGAAGGGGAGAGATGGTCGCTTTCTCCCCAGCCGCCTCTACCACCCGGACCCGGTGGGCAGGCTTAGGACTGATAAAGTCTGCGATGAGCCCCTGCACGGCGTGGGCCTGAGCCCCACCAGCCCCACGAGGTGGCCATCAAGCCACACCTGATGCCCGCTTGATCTCTAGGCATGGGAGTTGATCCCCACCACCCGAGGTTTCTCGGGGAGCCACGGACTCAGGCTGAGTGAGGAATTGCTCTTTGCAGGAAAGGAAAGTCAGTCCTAGGCCTTTCCCAGGGCTGCCTTAGGGTTCTTGTCTTCCTCGCAGAAAAAGTATTTTCAGGAGTCGATGAGCAGTGAAGTAAAATAGATTTTATCAAGGGGGTTTAAGGAGAGGGGAGGGAGAAAGAGAGGAAAAGTAACGAGCTCAAGGGAGAACGCCGCTACTCCAAAGACGGAGAGCAAGTGAGAGAGAGTACACATCTCAAGAGGGAGATGCGGACAACACAAGTGCTTAGGCACCACATGTGCTGGGCCACATGGGCTCAGGCAGTATGTGTGTCAATGCAGCATGTGCGCGCTGTCCTCTGGTCAGGACGACTTTTATAGATTTCTTCCCAAGTTACTCCCATATGGGGCTTCAACCTCGGTTTCTAGGGCCGTTACCAAGGGGAGTAGACTTTGGGAGTGGTCTTCTTTGACTGGAATGCTTTGGGGTCTTCTGTGAGCTGGGTCCTGGGCAGGAAGGCTGATTCATCTCCCTCAGGAGATTTAATCACCTAAAGCCATTCACACATTCCCTCTGGCCTTCCCTTCCCCAGGGTCTATTGTTGATATGGTCTTATCAAGTCTGGTTCCCTGTGACAACAGGTGTGACTCTGGATCCCTGAAGGACCAATTTTTTTCTTCTTCAAGAATTTTTATTGCCATGTGGCGCCCCCCCCCTGCCTGCCTACAACAGCAGGACACAGGCCCTCAAGAGAATGAAGCAATGCTGCCAGCTCCAGGCAGGAATTCTTTGCGGAAACAGAACAAAACACAGTGGATTTTCAGTGGAAGGTTTGTAACATCCACCCTCAACACTGAATCCTCGGATGCCTCGGAAACCTCCTCACGTGTCCCATCTCCTGAGAGCAGAGCATACCTGTGTCTGAAAATTTGCTGTGGCTGTCTCAGGTACTGAACCCACTGAAGACACTGGGTTCTGTCTGGTTTCTTTGTCTTTGTCTTTTATTGCAGAAGGGGGTTTGGGCCACACCTGCTGTACTCAGGCCTTTCTCCTGGGTAAGCTCAGGGATCACATCTGGTACTACTCCAGGTGATGCAGGTGGACCCCCAGGTGATTAGTGAGGCCAGAAGGGGAGAGAGATGGTCGCTTTCTCCCCAGCCGCCTCTGCCACCCGGGGACCCGCTGGGCAGGCTTAGGACTGATAAAGTCTGCGATGAGCCCCTGCACGGCATGGGCCTGAGCCCCACCAGCCCCACGAGGTGGCCATCAAGCCACACCTGATGTCTGCTTGATCTCTAGGCACGGGAGTTGATCCCCACCACCCGAGGTTTCTCGGGGAGCCACGGACTCAGGCTGGAGCGAGGAATTGCTCTTTGCAGGAAAGGAAAGTCAGTCCTAGGCCTTACCCAGAGTTGCCTTAAGGTTCTTGTCTTCCTTGAAGAAACAGAATTTTCAGGGTCGATGAGCAGTGAAGTAAAATAGGTTTTATTGAGGAGGTTTTAGGAGGAGGGGGAGGGAGAAAGAAGAAAAAAAAAAAAAAAAAAAAAAAAAAAAAAAAAAAAAAAAAAAGCAGGCCAGCACATGGGCACATGGCAGCATGTGTGTCAATGCAGCATGTGCTCACTGTCCTTTGGTCAGGATGACTTTCATAGATTTCTCCCCAAGTTACTCCTATATGGGGCTTCAACCTCTGTTGCTAGGGTCATTGCCAAGGGGAGTAGACTTTGGGAGTGGTCTTCTTTGACTGGAATGCTTTGGAGTCTTCTGTGAGCTGTCTCCTGGGCGGGAAGGCTGATTTATCTCCCTCAGGAGATTTAATTAGCTAAAGCCATTAGAAGGGCCTGTGGCCTAGGGCTTCACACATTCCCTCTGGCCTTCCCTTCTCCAGGGTCTATTGTTGATAGTGGCCTTATCAAGTCTGGTTCCATGTGACAACAGGTGTGACTCTGGATCACTGAAGGACCAGTTTTATTTCTTCTTCAGGAATTTTTATTGCCATGTGGTGCCCCCCCACCCCACCCCCCCCACCCCCGTCTGCCTGCCTACAACACAGGGACTCTATGTGCTGCCGTGGATCAAATCTGGGCCAGCTGCATGCAAACAGCCTTACGCTCTGAACTGTTTCTGGGCCCCATTCGTGTGTGTTTTTGTGGGTGGTACCTGACTATGATGGTGGGGGGGGGAGGTGAGGAGACTAAATACCCACCAAATGGAAACATCACTCTGACTCAGCCACATGTTAGAAATGAGGGGGTGAAAAGCAACAACCAAGGACACTGTGTGTGCAGGAGGGGCATCCTAGGTATGACACAGAGCTTCAGCAGCAGGCATAGGCCCGGTGGGGCTGTGCACTCACTCAGCCATATGCCTGCTCAGCCGTGTGCCCACTCTGCCATGCACCGGCTCAGTCATGTGCTCACTTACCTGAATGCCCATTCAGCCTTGTGCCTGCTCAGCCATGCTCCCGCTCACTCCCTTCTGCATGGGAAGAGACAGCAGAGTCTGGCTGGTGCCCTGGGGATGACATGAAGCCTCGCTAGAAGGAGCAGTCTTCTGTCACTGCAGCAATGCTGGCATCCACTTTCATCTTTCAGTTTCCATACTGTATATCTGCTGGGGGCCAGCAGAATCAGCTGCTGTTGTGACCTCGGTGCTCTGAGAACTGATAGGGTCTCCATTCAAGGAATCGTTAATTGAGTGAGCTCCTATTCTAGGCAGAAATCACAACAGAAGGAAAAGGAAGTCAGACATATGAAGCCTCAAATCAGGAATCTGGAGCAAAATGATTTGGAGCAACAGGGCACACACACACACACACACACACACACATGCCTTGGGGGACAGATGTCTGAATTCAGAGATAGCTGCATGGGTCTGTAATGCTGCCAGGAGGGTCGGTGGCACCTAGACAAGAGTCCTGACCACCAATGCTTGCCCCAAGTTGTTGAAAGAGCTAGGACAGTGGAAGAACCCTGGAAAAATCCTCCTGGGTCTGACAAAATTCACACCAGGAAGCCCAAGCCTGACTGAGGGACTTTTCCACAGCATGTGCAAAATACATTCCTGGTTTCAGGACCTCAGGGGCTTCTCTAGCCTGGAAATTATTCTGAAACACATGAGTTGGCCAGAGGGGTTGGTAGGTGGAATAGAATCCCTGGGAGTGCATCTGTCTTTAAATACAGAGAGCAGAAGCAGGAAGAGAGGATGTGACACAGAGGTTGGGAGAGAACATCCTGTCCGCTCACCTACAGAAGGGAAGGAGAGAGGGAGAGAGAGGAGGGGGAAGAATTGGGAAGGGGGAGGAACTAGAGACGGGAGGAGGGGGAAAGGAGGAAAAGGAGAAGGAAGGGAGGAGAGGGGGAGGAAAGAAAGGAAAGAAATTAGAGAAAGGAGGGCACAGAAGAGGGAGAGAGGGAAGGGAAGGGGAGGGGGAGGAGAGTGAAGGGATTCTGAGTTTTTATTTTTTATTGATTAACTGTAAATTTGAAAAGTTACTCATAGTTTAGTTTCAGGCAGTCCAACCACCAGCTTCAACTTCCTTCCCATCCCTAAACTCCCTCCTTGACATGCACACTTTTAGGTTTGGTTGTTGTAGTTCTAATCTAATTCCTTCAGTTCCATTAGTTCTGTTTTTATTATTATTATTATACCACAGTGAGATATACAAAATCAAAGATGTTCATGTTTGGGTTCCGGTCATACAGTGTTCCAGCACCTATCCCTCTACCAGTGCACATTTCCCACCACCAATGTCCCCACTTCCCTCCCACCTCCCCAGCCTGCCTCTTTGGCAGGTTCTTTATCTCTTCTCTCTCTCTCTCTCTCTCTCTCTCTCTCTCTCTCTCTCTCTCTCTCTCTCTCTTCTCTTCTCTTCTCTTCTCTTCTCTTTCACATTGTGGCTTGCATACATACATTTAGAGGTTATCATATATATATCCCTTTGACTACATTTAATGCTCTGTTCTAGTATGTAGATATGCAACAGCTCTGCACCTCCAGCGTACCAGAGGCCTCTTCATCTCCTCCCAGCTCCTTCCTGTTTTCTTCTTGCTTTGTCCCCTTGGTTTGCCCCTTCCCTATCCTTCTCGGTTCTATGATCTAGAGACCAGAGTAACATAGGTTACCCCTTTGATGGATATTTCCTATCCTGTTACTTGTATGCCACAGATAAGTGAAATCATCCAGTATTTGTCTTCTCCAGATTTATTTCACTTAACTTGATATCCAGTTACATCAATCCAAGTTTCAGCAAGTTGCATGATTTTATCATTCCTTGCAGCTTGATATAGTATTCCATTGTGTTTATACACCACACCTTCACAATCCACTCATCTGTCATTGAACACCTAGGTTGATTCCATTGCCTAACTTTGTGCTGTTTGCCAATGACATCATATCCTGAACACACCTTTAAAGTTCAAGTCTTGAAGCATTCTGCTGATGCTTTCCTCAACATATCTTACAAACTCTGGTCTCATCTCAAGGTCTTTGATCCATTTAGAATTGACTTGTTTAAGATGTGACATATGGATGCAGCTTCATTTTTTTTTTGCATGTGGTTATCCAGTTTTCCCAAAGCCATTTGTTGAGGACACAGATGAAGGGAGAGGCAAAGAGGAGAGGAGGAGCAGGGGTTGGGGTTTCTATAGGTCTGTTGGGGTTTCTATAGGTCTGTTGGGGTTTCTATAGGTCTGTTGGGTTTCTATAGGTCTGTTGGGTTTCTATAGGTCTGTTGGGTTTCTATAGGTCTGTTGGGATTTCTATAGGTCTGTTGGGGTTTCTATAGGTCTGTTCGTATCCACTTCAGAGCTGAAGGAGAGGCAGCATATGGCTCGACACTCAGGTAATGGATAAATCATGCTCTGGCTGATATGTTGGGAAAGAGGAAGGGAAGAGGAGGAAAGAAACTTGCTGCTCTGAGCCCCTGACAAGGACAGCGAAATGAACAATGCTAAGGAAGGTGTTTGTGTTCTTCCCAAAGCTTCTATTCTACCCATTTCAAATCTAGTGGCCTCAGGCATGAAATTGGCTTTGTTCTTCCATTTTTTTGCTCTCTGTAGAATATTTGCCCTCATGGCTGTATTGAGGACATACATCACAGCTATATTTTCTGGGTGTACTGGAAAACTTCCTGAATGTCATCTGTGGAATTTCAGATGCTTCTAGAAATTCTTCCCTATGCCCCAGGGCAAAGTAGCTTTGTTCCCACCTATGTCCTGGAATCTGACTGCCCTGCCCAAATGCTGGTTGCTTACCCTTGAACTAAAGGAACTTGCAAACTCTGAATGGGAAACTTTCTCCTGGAGATATCCGTACATCTGAGGCTTTCTTGGTCCATATTCAAAATAGACCCTTCACCTAAAATCTTGACTTTAAAAAGAATAGTTTGAGATTTTCAACCTTTCTATTCCCTCCATCCCTCCAAAATATTTTAAAAGTGCAGGCACTTCCAGAGACGACTGCAGTGTCTGCATTTCTTAGGCGCGGCTGTGTGACTCCTAAATGTCGTTGGTTGGTTGGTTGGTTGGTTAGTTGGTTAGTCGGTTAGTTGGTTAGTTGGTTAGCTAGTTATTTAGGTCACATCTGGCCATGCTCAGGGGTTACTCCTGGCTCTGCACTCAGGAATCACTCCTGGGTGTGCTGGGGGACCATATGGGATGCCAGGGATCAAACTGGGTAGGCCACCTACAAGGCAAACGCTCTCCCTGCTGTGCTATCGCTCTGGCCCCCCAAATGTCTTTTCTAATTTCCACTGTTGCCCAACAAGATTACCTGTTTTCTACTTTCACTGTTTTTTTCTACTTTCACTATTGTAAAGGTAGAGCAGGTCACCTGGATCCGTCGCTCCACTGCCATGACCAACCACTGAGAAAAGCTTGTATCTTTTTATTGATAATGTTGAAGTGATAGATTGTTCTAAAAGCGAATGCAACTAATATTCCCATCATTCTCTTTTCTTTTTTTTTTTTAATCCCAATGCGGGTGTTTGTGCATTTCTGCTCTCCATCCACACGGAAATGGAGGTGTTCTGCGAAATTCCACACCGAAGCCTCGGAACCTACCTTCCGACTCATCACCCACGGATGCATCTTTCCTCAGCGCTAGCACCTTTCGATGTTTCTCCTGTTTGTAAAAGCCAGCTCTTTACTCCCAGTTCCTTTATAGTCTCGGTGCAATACACACTCTCCTCCTTGCTGCGAGGCGGGGTCACAGCGCGTTTGTTCCGTGGCTGCCCATGCCGCTCCTGGTGCTCTGGCGCCACCTGGCTTCCACTTTTATATGGCGCCTGACCGCGCCTCTGAGCAAAGCCGGCGACTTGACCCTACACGAGTTCCGAAGTCCCGAGGTTGATGAAGTTCCTGCATCAAGGCCGGTGATCCCTTTTGCTGCCTAGCTGTTGTCACCAAAGGCTCAGTGGTGACAGGCTCAGTGCATTGTACTGCAATTTCTTGAGGGGTCCGCTCTGAGAACTGTCCTCAATTCTCTCAAAGTCAGTTCCATGGGCTCAGGTCCCCAGACACCCCACCAGAACAGATGTGTCCCTCCTGGTGCCCAGTTTCTCGGATTGGCCAGCAGGACTTTGTTCCCTGGCCCCTGTAGGGCTTCTCTCATCCCTTGGAACTGCACTCCAGTCAGCTCTGTACCCTGACCCTTCAGCACTCTTGACCTATGCCAGCCTGCCTCTCCTCACTGCTGGAGGGTTGGGGAAGTAACAACACCAAGGACTGACACCAGGCTCTGCGGGAGGAGCTGGGGATGGAAAATGTTTACAGGCCAGCCCCTTGGTCCGAGTGGAGAGTGATTAGGGGCCCCCAGATCAGTGGGGAGTGTGAATAGGGGGACCCCCTGTCAGTGTGGAGTGTGATTAGGAGACCCCCAGTCAGTGTGGAGTGTGATTAGGAGACCCCCAGGTCAGTGTGGAGTGTGATTAGGAGACCCCTGTCAGTGTGGATTGTGATTAGGGGACCCCCTGGTCAGTGTGGAGTGTGATTAGGAGACCCCCTAGTCAGTGTGGAGTGGTGTGATTAGGGACCCCGGTCAGTGTGGAGTGTGATTAGGAGACCCCCGTCAGTGTGGAGTGTGATTAGGGGACCCCTGTCAGTGTTGAGTGTGATTAGGAGACCCCCAGGTCAGTGTGAAGTGTGAATAGGGGACCCCCTGGTCAGTGTGGAGTGTGATTAGGAGACCCCTAGTCAGTGTAGAGTGTGAGTGTGATTAGGGGACCCCCCTGGTCAGTGTGGAGTGTGATTAGGGACCCCTGGTCAGTGTGGAGTGTGATTAGGGGACCCCCTGGTCAGTGTGGAGTGTGATTGGGGGCCCCCGGTCGTGGGTGGGTGGGCCGGCAGGTGGGGTGATTAGGGGACCCCGCAGTGTGGAGTGTGATAGTGTGGAGTGTGATTAGGAGACCCCCCAGGTCAGTGTGGAGTGTGATTAGGAGACCCCCAGGTCAGTGTGGAGTGGTGATTAGGGGACCCCCAGGTCAGTGTGGAGTGTGATTAGGGGACCCCCAGGTCAGTGTGGAGTGTGATTAGGGGACCCCCCAGGTCAGTGTGGAGTGTGATTAGAGGACCCCCCAGGTCAGTATGGAGTCTATCTGTCTCCTCTCAGTCATTTGTCATCGTGGGTGCTGAGGATGCTTCTGTGCTCTAGATCTCTGTTATGAGATGCCCTGTGGGATCCCTAAGGGGACTAGCCATACAGCATGCAGGGCGTCACCCCCATCCTTTTCAAATGAGGTCCTATAGTATATGTTCTGGTATACACACACACACACACACACAATACTCACACTCCCGAATGTGTACACACACATCCACCAGAAGTCTAGCCTCTCCTGGTCTTCAGTTCATGGAGTTGACCAGATGTCCAGAGAGACTTTAGTCACTGTTCTCTGCTACCTGGTTAGTGTCTTGTCCCAACCTGGGAGTTCTTGATCACTTGATCATTTGAATCCCGTTATTCATCGATTTGCTCGAGCGGGCACCAGTAACATTTCCATTGGACCCTATCACATGCCAATGTAGCCCAATGGCATCTGGTTGATTCAGGAATATCAAGAGCTTCAAACCGTTCCTTCAGGGTCTTGACAAGGAAGTCTGACCATCTTGTAGGTGGGTGGCCACGTGATCTTTTGACATCCCATGGGATCCAGTCGGTAATGGCTCTAGTCCAGCGGTTGTCTCCAAATCGCATTACATGTCCAGCCCATCTGATTTTCGATGCCTTGGCAAATGAGACAGCGTCCCTGATTCTGGAATAGCGACGGAGGTCAGAACTCAGGATTCCTTCTCTCACTTGAGTGAGGCGTGATATTCCAAGCATAGCTCTTTCGATTCCTCTCTACAGCTCCACAGAGCAGGTTCCCCTCCTGCTTCTGGCTGCTGCTTTTAAATTTCCCAGAGAACTGGGGCCTGAGAAGACATGAAATAGAATGACACTGGGCATGGAAGGAAGAGTGTTGGGGAAAGGGAAGGTTGCCTGCTGTGGCTCAGGTTAAGTTTAGTCACCAGAAATCAGGACTTTCTTCCTTGGCAGTGTTTGAACACGAACCAAGGAAACAAAGGGTTGGCTTGTGGACCTTTAGGGTGCCATGTACCATCTTCCTATTCAGAGACCACAGGCAGTGATATTTCTGTTTACATGGTGGGGGTGGCCTGTATGTGTTAGGAGTTATCCATAATCTACTTAGCATCACCAAATCCAAGGTCTTCCAAACCCTACCCACTTGCAGTCAGGTGGACCAGATGCCAGCCCCTCTTAGTCCTCATCTCCAAAGTTGACCAGGTGTCATGCACTTATCCCTGATCCCTAGTGTGTATTTCTTTTTTGTTTGTTTTTACTTGTTTTCATACCCGGCAATGCTCAGGGGTTACTCCTGGCTCTGCACTCAAGAATTACTCCTGGGAGATGGACCTGGGGTACCCCTTCCCCTCTCTGACCTATTCTGGAGGCCTGGTGGCCCTGCTCACAGACTGCCTTGGGGCTCTCTGCCATGATGCAGAGACTCTGATGCAAGGGGGAAAGCTGCCATTGGGCTCTCCCCTAGCTCAGCTGACCATGAGGCTCCCAGGAGGCAAGATGGGTTTTGGGAGTGGGCCCATCACCTCTGTAGGAAGGTGTAGGAGTCTTATCCAGCTGCTCTCAGAAGAGCTTATCCAGCTGCTTCTGAGAGCAGCTGGATAAGACTCGCTCACCATAATAGCCGCCGTTTTGTGGTCTGGACCCGGTACATCAAACTAGTGGAACCAATCATGTTCTAGAATATATTATAATCTACAATGTGTGAGAAAAGCGAGAAGGAGAGAGAGAGAAAGAGAGAAAGGAGATAAAGAACCTGCCATGGAGGCAGGCTGGGGGAGGGTGAGAGAGGTGGGCACATTGGTGATGGGAGATGGATAGGGGTGGAGGGATGGGTGTTGGAACACTGTAGAGCCAAAATTCAAACATGAACATCTTGCAATTGTATATCTAACAGTGGTATAATAAAATATTAAAAAAACGAATTACTCCTGGGGACCATATGGGATACTTGGTATTGAACCCAGGAAAGTCTCATACTAGGCAAATGCCCTACCTTTATAATATCACTCTGCCCCCGATATATTTCTCTTTCCAATGAAGATACATCCCAATCAGCTCCACCCTCATATCCCTCTTCTCACTGGAGAATGTGCCCAGGCATCCTGGCATATACTTTTACATCTTATATAGAACCATAGGGGAGAGGAATGATGGATGAGCTGACATTGGGCAAGAGTTGGGGAAGGTCCTTCAGCATTCACCAAGGCAGGGTTGGTGCCTTATGTTGTTGATCTTCAGTCAGTCACGGGTACTCACAGGTGCCAAGGGAGTCTTGTGCTCAGGGGCTTTAGTGATATCCCCTGGGTGCTCACCATGACCTTGGTTGACCCAGATCAACTTGAAATTTTGACTGGGAGTTGTCTGGGATTCTTCTCAACCCCTCAGAGTCAGGAACATAGGTACTGGTCTCCAGCCCCCCAGGGTCAATCAGTCTGATAAGACTTTTGTCCCTTCATTAAAGAAACTATCCCATTCACAATTGTGCTGCAGAAAATCAAATACCTAGGAATCAGTTTGACAAAGAATGTAAAAGGATCTCTACAAAGAAAACTACAAAACATTACTTCAGGAAATAAAAGAGGACCTGAGGAAATGGAGACACATTCCCTGCTCATGGATTGGAAGGATTAACATTATCAAAATGGTAATACTCCCATTAATCTTGTGGAAAGATAGGTCTACAGCTGAATCTAAAGAAAACAATGTTCATGAAGAATGAACTAGTTCCTGAGGCCCCATTCACTCTCAATGGAACAAACATCTCTGAATGGAGCAGTTATGTGTACCTAGGTCAAGAAGTCAATATGATGAACGACCTAAAACCTGAGCTGCATAGGAGGAAGAGAGCAGCATGGAATGCCTTCAAAGGCATCGAAGAAATAGCTAAAAGGACAAAGAACCTCCGGCTCCGGGCACATCTCTTTGACTCCACTGTTCTCCCTGCATTAACATACGCCTCAGAGACCTGGGCCCTACGAAAGCAGGATGAGAATGCTATTCGGGTCTCCCAGAGAGGAATCGAAAGAGCTATGCTTGAAATATCATGCCTCACTCAAGTGAGAGAAGGAATCCTGAGTTCTGACCTCCGTCGCTATTCCAGAATCAGGGACGCTGTCTCGTTTGCCAAGGCATCGAAAATCAGATGGGCTGGACATGTAATGCGATTTGGAGACAACCGCTGGACTAGAGCCGTTACCGACTGGATCCCACTGGATGTCAAAAGATCACGTGGCCGCCCACCTACAAGATGGTCTTACTTCCTTGTAAAGACACTGAAGGAACGGTTTGAGGCTCTTCGTATTCCTAAATCAACCAGATGCCATTGGGCTACATTGGCACGTGATAGGGTTCAATGGAAATGTTACTGGCGCCCACTAGAGCAAATCGATGATTAACGGATTCAAGTGATCAAATACTCCCTAGAGCTTTATACAGATTCAGTGCAGTCCCTATAAAGATACCCATGATTTTTCTTCAAAGAAATTGAACAAACACTCCTGAAATTTGTATGGAATAATAAACCCCATGAATAGCTAAAGCAATCCTTGGGAAAAATAAGATGGGAGGTATCTTTCCTCCACCTTTCATTTTTACCTTTTTTACCTATCTTTTTTACCTTTTCCCATCCTCAAGCTCTACTACAGAGCAGTTGTAATTAAGACAGTGTGGTATTGGTATAGAAACAGACCTGTAGACCTATGGAATAGAACTGAATATCCTGAAACACACTCTCAAATATACAACCACTTAATCTTTGATAAAGGAGCAAAAAAATATTAAGTGGAGCAAAGAAAGCCTCTTCAACAAATGGTGCTGGGAAAACTGGGCAGCTATATGTAAAAAAATGAACTTGGACCTCCTTCTTATGCCATGCACAAAAGTCAGATCAAAATGGATTATAGATCTCAAAATCAGACATGAATCTATAAGGTACATCGAAGAAAACATAGGAGAAGTGATCTACGACATCAAATATAAAAGTATCTTTAAAGACCAAGCAAATGGAAGCAAAGATAAACAAATGGCATTATATAAAATTGAAAAGCTTCTGCACCTCAAAAGAAACGGTGACCAAGATACAAAGACAATCCAGAGTGGGAAAGGATATTCACCCAATACCTATCTGACAAGGGGTTAATATCTAGGATATATCAGGCACTGGTAGCACTTCACAAGAAAAAAAACCAACCCCATCAAAAAATGGGGAGAAGAAATGAACAGAAGCTTCCAAAAAAGAAGAAATTCGAATGGCCAAAAGGCATATGAAAAAGGGCTCTTCATCTTTAATCATCAGGGAGATGCAAATCAAAACAACAATGAGGTACCATCTCACACCACAGAGACTGGCACACATCCAAAACAGCAAGAACAACTGGTGCTGGCGTGGATGTGGGAAAAAGGGACTCTCATCCACTGTTGGTGGGAGTGCCGACTGGTCCAGCCCTTTTGGAAAACAATATGGGCATTCCTCCGAAAACTAGATATTGAGCTCCCATTTGATCCAGCAATAGCACTCCTGGGAATATACCTGAGACACCTAAAAACACATAGCAGAAATACTATCTGTACTTCTTTATTTATCTCTGCACTATTCACAATAGCTAGAATCTGGAAACAACCTAAATGCCCTAGAACAGAGGACCGTCTAAAGAAACTGTGGTACATCTACACTATGGAATAATATGCAGCTGTCAGAAAAGACGAAATTATGAAATTTACCTGCAAATGGATGGACATGGAGACTATCATGCTGAGTGAAATTAGTCAGAAGGAAAAGGACAGATATAGAATGACTAGGATATAAAACCTATTGTTAAACCAGTGCATTCATTAATAGGATATAAAACCTATTTTTAAACCAGTGTTTTACTAAGTGTGGGAAATGGTAATGGCAGACTAAAACTCACCATTGAATATATACAAAGAGACTTAAGTGATAAGCTCTAAATTTCTGCAGGGCTAGCCACATTGTGTAAAAGAAGAGGGAGAGAGATGCAGAGACAGAGAGAGAGACAGAGAGAGAGAAAGAGAGGAAATGGGGCTACCTGCTATTGAGGCAGCTGGGGTGGCGGGAGGGTAGGGTACATTGGTGGTGGAAATGGGGCACTGGTGGAGGGATGGGTGCTAGAATACTGTACTACCAAGAACCAATTATGAACACCTTTGTAATTGTATGTCTCACAGTGGTAAAATAATAAAAAAAAATTTAAAAAAAAAAAAGACTTTTGTCCCTTGTCCCTGAGCCCCTCATCCTAGTCTCAGGTAATGCATCTCTGTCTTTAGCAGTCGCGCCCAGTCAGCTCCCCATGAGTATGTGCTCTCTTTCCTGCTGATGGCACTTTTCCTTTTCCTTAATGCCCAAAAGTAGGAGAGAGGACACACAAGATAACTCTGGGAACATGGCGGGGGGGGGGCGGTAGTAGAGAAAGTGTTTTCTTCATGCCAACCCCTTGACAAGGGTGGAGATTCATCAGGGATTCATCACTAATCAGTGTCCAAAAAGCTTGTGCTCAGGCCCTTTGCACCATTTCTCTGGCTTTCTCATTTCACTGGATCACATCAGAACCAATCTCCTCCTCCATGTGTGCTGGTGTGCCTCAGATTTTTAGAGTCCTATGACACGTGTCCTATTGGGCAGAACAGTGTTTGAGGGGCTAGAGGTATAACACAGTGGTTCTGGCATTTGCTCTTGCAAGAGCCTACCCAGATTCCATCTCCAGCATCCCATATGGTTGCTTCGTGTACTGCCAGAAGTAATTCCTGAGTACAGAACCAGGAGTAATCCCTGAGCATCGCAGGGTGTGCGAAAAAAAAAAAAGTACTTTTGAGGGTGGAGTATTGAGGCCACACTTAATGGTGTTTAAGCTGAAGAGGTTATTCCAAGCTTTCCACTCTCAGTGGTGCCATGAGACCTTGTTGTTTG